>CAUDMG010002954.1:1620000-1655000 GCA_958450375.1 Homarus gammarus | reverse complement strand
ATAAGAAAACTCAACCACAAGAGAACTCAACCATAAGAAAACTCAACCATAAGAGAACTCAACCATAAGAGAACTCAACTATAAGAAAACTCAACCACAAGAGAGCTCAACCATAAGAAAACTCAACCACAAGAGAACTCAACCATAAGAAAACTCAACCACAAGAGAACTCAACCATAAGAAAACTCAACCATAAGAGAACTCAACCATAAGAGAACTCAACCATAAGAAAACTCAACCACAAGAGAAGTCAACTATAAGAAAACTCAACCACAAGAGAACTCAACCATAAGAAAACTCAACCACAAGAGAACTCAACCATAAGAAAACTCAACCATAAGAGAACTCAACCATAAGAGAACTCAACCACAAGTGAACTCAACCATAAGTGAACTCAACCACAAGAGAACTCAACCACAAGAGAACTCAACCACAAGAGAACTCAACCACAAGAGAACTCAACCATAAGTGAACTCAACCACAAGAGAACTCAACCATAAGTGAACTCAACCACAAGAGAACTCAACCACAAGAGAACTCAACCACAAGTGAACTCAACCACAAGAGAACTCAACCATAAGAGAACTCAACCACAAGAGAACTCAACCATAAGAGAACTCAACCATAAGGGAACTCAACCACAAGTGAACTCAACCATAAGTGAACTCAACCACAAGAGAACTCAACCACAAGAGAACTCAACCATAAGAGAACTCAACCACAAGAGAACTCAACCACAAGAGAACTCAACCATAAGTGAACTCAACCACAAGAGAACTCAACCACAAGAGAACTCAACCACAAGAGAACTCAACCATAAGTGAACTCAACCACAAGAGAACTCAACCACAAGAGAACTCAACCATAAGAGAACTCAACCACAAGAGAACTCAACCACAAGAGAACTCAACCATAAGTGAACTCAATCACAAGAGAACTCAACCACAAGAGAACTCAACCATAAGTGAACTCTACCATAAGAGAACTCAACCATAAGAGAACTCAACCACAAGAGAACTCAACCACAAGAGAACTCAACCACAAGAGAACTCAACCATAAGTGAACTCTACCATAAGAGAACTCAACCACAAGAAAACTCAACCACAAGAAAACTCAACCATAAGTGAACTCAACCATAAGAGAACTCAACCATGAGAGAAAAATAATGAACTCAACCATAAGTGAACTCAACCACAAGAGAACTCAACCATAAGTAAACTCAACCATAAGTGAACTCAGCCATAAGAGAACTCAACCATAAGACAAAAATAAATGAACTCAACCATAAGAGAAAAATAAGTGAACTCAACCATAAGGGAACTCAACCATAAGAAAACTCAATCATAAGAGAAATCAACTATAAGACAACTCAACCAAAAAGAGAACTCAACCATAAGTGAACTCAACCATAAGGGAACTCCACCACAAGGGAGCTCAACCACAAGAGAAATCAACCATAAGTGAACTCAACCATAAGTGAACTCATCCACAAGGGAACTCAACCACAAGAGAACTCCACCACAAGAGAATTCAACCATATTATCATCCACTAAGGGTTTTGTTCACTAGGATTCACATAATTCGGTGGCGGTGAATATTTGATGTGATGTTCGACATGTGACCACTACCGACCATCGAGGGGTGAGGGGGAGAGAGGGGTGAGGGGGAGAGAGGGGTGAGGGGGAGGGGGGTGAGGGGTGAGGGGGAGGGGGTGAGGGGGGAGGGGGAGAGAGGGGTGAGGGGGTAGGGGTAGAGGGGGGAGGGGGAGAGAGGGGTGAGGGGGTAGGGGGAGAGGGGTGAGGGGTAGAGAGGGGTGAGGGGAGAGAGGGGTGAGGGGGAGGAGGGGTGAGGGGGGAGGGGGAGAGAGGGGTGAGGGGGAGGAGGGGTGAGGGGGGAGGGGGAGAGAGGGGTGAGGGGTGAGAGAGGGGTGAGGGGGAGGGGGGTGAGGGGGAGAGGGGTGAGGGGGAGGGGGGTGAGGGGGAGAGGGGTGAGGGGGAGGGGGGGGAGGGGGGGAGGGGGGAGGGGGGTGAGGGGGGAGGGGGAGAGAGGGGTGAGGGGTGAGGGAGAGAGAGGGGTGAGGGGGAGAGGGAGAGAGAGGGGTGAGGGGGGGTGAGGGGGAGAAAGAGGTGAGGGGGAGGGGGGTGAGGGGTGAGGGGGAGGGGCGGGGGTGAGGGGGAGAGAGGGGTGAGGGGGAGAGAGGCGTGAGGTGGAGGAAGGATAGGAGGGTGAGTGTGAGGGAGGGAGAGGGTGGGAGAAGAGGAGGGGGCTAAAGGGAGAGACAGAGGGTGAGGGGAGAGAAGGTGGGGAGGGTGAGTGTGAGGAGAGGGAGGGAGAGTGGAGAGGAGGTTGGGGTGAGAATTGGAGGGAGAGAAAAGGGGAGAAGAGGGTAGGGGAGGAGGGAAGTGGAGGGTGGTGGGGAGAGAAAGAGTGAGAATGGGTGTTTGGGGAGGAGGGGGCGGTGTTGGAGGGGGGGCGGTGTTGGAGGGGGGGCGGTGTTGGAGGGGGAGGGTGTTGGAGGAGGAGGAGGGCGTTGGAGGGAGAGGGTGTTGGAGGGAGAGGGTGTTGGAGGGGGAGGGTGGTTGGAGGGGGAGGGTGTTGGAGGGGGAGGGTGTTGGAGGGGAAGGGTGTTGGAGGGGGAGGGTGTTGGAGGAAGGAGGGCAGTGGGTGAGGGGGGAGGGTGTTGGAGGGGGAGGGTGTTGGAGGAAGGAGGGCAGTGGGTGAGGTGGGAGGGTGTTGCACGTCCCAGAGTTCGAGGAATATTGTCAGGAAATGCTCTATAGAACGACACGAGGTGATTATGTGAGTATTAGATGATGGTGACAGTGGGTGGTGATGGTGACACAGTGGGTGGTGGTGGTGGTGACACAGTGGGTGGTGGTGGTGACACAGTGGGTGGTGGTGGTGGTGACACAGTGGGTGGTGGTGGTGACACAGTGGGTGGGGGTGGTGACACAGTGGGTGGTGGTGGTGGTGACACAGTGGGTGGTGGTGGTGGTGACACAGTGGGTGGTGGTGATGTTGACACAGTGGGTGGTGGTGGTGACACAGTGGGTGGTGGTGGTGATAGTGACACAGTGGGTGGTAGTGGTGATGGTGACACAGTGAGTGGTAGTGGTGATGGTGACACAGTGGGTGGTGGTGGTGACACAGTGGGTGGTAGTGGTGATGGTGACACAGTGGGTGGTGGTGGTGTCACAGTGGGTGGTAGTGGTGATGGTGACACAGTGGGTGGTGATGGTGACACAGTGGGTGGTGATGGTGACATAGTGGGTGGTGGTGGTGATGGTGACACAGTGGGTGGTGGTGGTGGTGATGGTGACACAGTGGGTGGTAGTGGTGATGGTGACACAGTGGGTGGTAGTGGTGATGGTGACACAGTGAGTGGTGGTGGTGACACAGTGGATGGTGGTGGTGATGGTGACACAGTGGGTGGTGGTGGTGGTGATGGCAACACATTGGGTGATGGTGAAGTGTGGGTGGTGGTGACATAGTATATACCTAACCTAACCTAACCTAACCTAACCTAACCCAGATGTACTCAGTGTAGATCCAGATAACTATAGTGCCTCCATGTAATGCTCCAATAAGTATCATCACAGAGAGGTTTGATAAATTCCACAATGAACACTGTGACTCCTGTTGTCTCGGTAGGGTTGTCAAAATCCTTCGTCCGTTGTGTCATATTGTCTCACACAAAATTGTACAGATACTTTTAGGAGCGAGTAACATGGGAGCTAACATGTGTCTATCTTAGTGACTCCCTCTACTAGTGCAGGTGTTCAAGACTGTAAGATATTTTTAGTACATGTTGGTGGGTTAGTGTAGTCGTCTGTGGGCTGGGTGAGGTTTTGACACATTTTTCCCGCTTGATTTAATGCAGAGAAGACCATCGTTAATCAGCCATAATGAACTTAACAGACAACTTCCACCTTTACATTCAGTGAGATATATCATTATTTTTCATTTTCTGTAGATACTTTTACAGTGAGTGATGTGACGAGGTACAGTGCAGTCAATAGTGTCGCCACTACTACTGCCACTACCACCATACTCCTTTCACCACACTCCCTCCACCACACGAAGACATGTGGGAGGGCCCTGCAGAACCAAACCAAACCAAACTCTCATACTGGCGGACTAACACCGTGTGCCACACAGTGTTTTTGCTGTCATATTGTCTCCCTCCGTCCAACACGCACTGTTAGGGATAACTTTAACAAGAGGCCTCAGTGAGTAGCTCCCACAACTCTCAGTCTCTCTACATTTTTAGTTAGAATTTGTAGCTACAGTTTCTGGAGGTAACACAATACATACACCGAGTGGGAGGAACAACACACACTGTCTGGAGTCCAACACAGTGGTAACACAGTGTGGGGTGGTAACACAGTGTGGGGTGGTAACACAGTGTGAGGTGGTAACACACGGGGTGGGGTGGTAACACAGTGTGGGGTGGTAACAGTGTGAGGAGGTAACACAGTGTGGGGTGGTAACACACGGGGTGGGGTGGTAACACAGTGTGGGGTGGTAACACACGGGGTGGGGTGGTAACACAGTGTGGGGTGGTAACACACAGTGTGAGGTGGTAACACAGTGTAAGGTAGTAACAGAGTGTGGGGTAGTAACACACAGTGTGGGGTAGTAACACAGTGTGGGGTGGTAACACACAGTGTGGGGTAGTAACACAGTGTAGGGTAGTAACACAGTGTGGGGTGGTAACACACAGTGTGGGGTGGTAACACACAGTGTGAGGTGGTAACACAGTGTAAGGTAGTAACAGAGTGTGGGGTAGTAACACACAGTGTGGGGTAGTAACACAGTGTGGGGTGGTAACACACAGTGGGGGGTAGTAACACAGTGTGGGGTGGTAACACAGTGTAGGGTAGTAACACAGTGTGAGGTGGTAACACAGTGGGGGGTGGTAGCACACATTGTGGGGTGGTAACACAGTGTAGGGTGGTAACACAGTGTAGGGTAGTAACACAGTGTGGGGTAGTAACACACAGTGTGAGGTGGTAACACAGTGTGGGGTAGTAACACACAGTGTGAGGTGGTAACACAGTGTGGGGTAGTAACACATTGTGGGGTGGTAACACAGGTCAGGCTAGCTACAGGGTACACAGTGCGTGATGGACACATGGTGTGATCGGTGCCATAAAACACTCCCGGCAACACAATATGATAGCGTGTTTTTTTCACGTGTTCCAAAAAGCAGTTTTATGGTTCAGGGAAGACGCTGCTGTGTCTTTATGGTCACTGCCCTGTGCTATCTCTCTCTCTTACCTTACTGGAGAGAGAGAGAGAGAGAGAGAGAGAGAGAGAGAGAGAGAGAGAGAGAATATGCTACCTAACGTAACTAGACAGATAACGTAATAAATTGATAAATGCTAATAATGAAAACATGTAAATACACATTAATAACAATGGTAAAAGAAATGTCTTGTTTATTGATTGTGATGAGGTAGACTTACCCTCGGCCCGGCCCGCCCCGCCCCGCCCAGACCCGACTCGACCCACTTCGCCCCGCCCCGACCCGAACGACCCAGACCTCAGTGCGCCTTGCTTGTCTCCCCTGTTTTTGTCTTGCCAGAAGCTTTGTGTGGTGTTCCTGATCGATTATTTGATACATTACTGGTCTATGTCATTTACCGGGCGCGAGGAACAAGCGATCAAGATTTTTGTGAGTAATATTCATAAATCTGGTGAAGGTTGTGATTCTTGAGCATTGATTTAACATAAGTCGGTTGATTGTTTTAGTGGGAAGAGTGACAGGTGCGTGTGCGTGTGTGTGTGTGTGTGTGCGTGCGTGCGTGTGTGTGTGCTAGCCATCGTCTCTACAATATTGTAATGTGGTAACCTGGATCCCTCCTACCCCCCCTCCCCCCCCCCCTTCCTTCCCTCCTCTTCGACTCCGTCCAGGTTTGGAAGAAAATCAGATTTCTCGATAAACCAATCAGGGCGGGGTCCCTAGGGAGCTGACCAATGGGACGAGGCAAGGCGAGGCCGCGAGCTGTGATTGGCCGGCTCCACATCTTGTTTATACTGGTGACTACGAATGGTGAGCGTTCTTGGTGCCGAGTTGCAACATGGGTTAATCTTCACTATTATAAACTTTGAATCACCAATAATATCCGTCAAATATGAACGAGTAGAAGTAGAGTAAAGTTGGGAGAGTAGAATGTAATGATGCGGTACAAAGGTAAACAATCAATACGGTGAGGGGGAGAGACACAAGCCGCATCTGGCAGCTGGTGGTCCTGGGCTGCAGAATTATCGGAAGAGGCCACCGCTGTTTCAATCATAGTTATAGCCACAAATATGAAGTGGACGGGGTAATATGACACTACTTCCACTGAACATCCTCCCACCACCCCACCCCACCCCGAAACATAAATACAGGGAACTATACACCCACTACTGACGGCGTTGCTAACATCGTCTGCACCTCCTACAGTAAAATGGGACCCCAGAACTAGCAGGATTGATATAATACCATTCATGACATTTCTCCAAACGGGGATAATGTTATGTCACACGGGAGGATGATATCGATCCGCCTCTCCTGGGATATTGTCCGATTTGTGGCCGTCGGGGAGGGAAATTATCGTTTTATCTGACGACCAAGAGACATCCATTTTCTAGAGGCACCACCGGGTCTCCCTCCTTCACATTCTCAAACGATCTTAAACTTAATTACTGCCGTCGTACGAGAGACTTAAGAATGGAGTTTAACATAGGAACCTTTTAAAACTCGTGAACTATAGTGTATTAAATAGGTTAGGTTAGGAAGGTGAGGGGAGGGGGGGAGGTGGAGTCCTGTATACTGTAAAAAAACATTGGTCACCTGATGAACTTAAGTGTGTGACGGTGACCTGTTGAGTGCTTCATATTCATAAGTGCTTAGTGCTTCATACTCATAAGTAAACAAAACACTTAAACACCAACACTCATTTAATGCCTCTCCCCCTTGAGCGATGACCCTCAAGTAACACCTTCAAAGCCTCTCCCCCTTGAGCGATGACCCTCAAGTAACAACTTCAAAACCTCTCCCTCTTGAGTTATGACCCTCAAGTAATACTTTCAAAACCTTCCCCTTGATCATTTAATATACTGGTTCTCAAGTAGTAACTTATACTCAAGTCTTTCCTATTTTGGAGGAAGTGTGATGGATTAAGAAAATATAATTGACTTTGTTAAGACAATATTAGACACAATTATTATGTTTGTCATTAAGATAATCTGGGAGGCAATAATTACATTAATCTGTAGAGAAAAACCTAACATCGCAGCTAATTATTGTTTATTAAGCGAAAACACTGAATTAATCTCGTTTACTTAAGAAAAAACACTTTAGTAGACAATATTTTTACTTCAAGAAAAAAAAAATTCAGACAATTTATTTTACTTTGAGAAAAAATCAACATATTTTCGCGGCAACAGTTGATTTGTTTTTTGTTTTTGTTTTTATACCGAGTCTTCCAATCTGGCATCTTGTGAATGTTTGACTATACACTCACAGTTGTATACGCTCACTGGGAGAATATTCATGGGTAATCTATGTTTACATTAGTCAGCTGTTGATTCCAAACACATCAAGCCACACATGTATATTTATACGCTGGGGGCTACAACTCTATACATATATACATATTCGTGGCCAAGATATGTGTAAATACAATCACAGGGGGAAGATTTGAATGTATGTATTCACGAGAGATGTATACATGTTTATACAGGGTAGAAATGTATACATGCGGTAGGGATAAGGGGAAAGAAATGCATACATATAAAAACATATGTATACAGATAAATGATCATCGAGGTATGATTGTATAGGATAATTTCATGTATAATACAGCTAAATACAGCCTACAAGTATGTTCATGTGTATTACAAATAAACACACACACACACATACATACAAGACACACATTCAAGCATAAAACTATATATATACAAATTCGCGTATTTTCAAACAATATTCTTAATACAACCATTGGCACAACTACTGGTATAGCCTCCCCGGTACAGTTCCCCGGTACAGGTATAATCACCACAGGTACATTGTTTAAGCGCCACTCTCTCCCTGCAGGGGGTTCACAGCCGCTCAAAAGAACCAATTTGAGAACGCCTTCGCCAGCTCTTAATTTTTCATTCATTTGCCTCGTGCTTGTTGCTTTCATAAACCTTCATTCATCACAGTCAATCCTCCGTGAATGCTTTCTGGCACGACTTAGTTTTCCCAGTATTCATTCTTGGTGGGGAAAGAAGAGCGTAATTCAATCTATTTTTATTTTTTTTTTATTTAATATATTAGTTAAGAGTTGAGGTTAACTTGTGTAGATGTTTGCTTGCTTTCTCTATTTCTATCTTTCATTCTCTCCCTTTCTCCTCTCTCTCTCTCACTCAATCTCTCTATCTCACTCTCTTTTTCTCTCTCTTTATTATCTATTTATGTTGGAAGAGAGAGAGAGAGAGAGAGAGAGAGAGAGAGAGAGAGAGAGAGAGAGAGAGAGAGAGAGAGAGAGAGAGAGAGAGAGAGGGGAGGCGAAAAGGGAGGAAGAGGTTAAGAAGGAGAGGAGTAGGAAAAGGAAGACATGGAAGAGAAGGAGAGAGACGAGGAAGAGAAATAGGAGGAGAAAGAGATGGGAGAGGATGGGGAGGAGGAAGAAGAGGAGGAGAAGAGAGACGTGGAAAAGGAGGGAGAGGAGGAACAGGAAGACAAGGAAGAAGAAGAGGAGGAAAAGGAGGAGGAAGTAAAGGAGGAACAGGAAGACAAGGAAGAGGAGGAGGAAGAAGAGGAGGAGGAAGAGGAAGAAATAGAGGAAGTTTTACCATACAATTTTCCGTCATCAATAAATACAGCCACTCTGACCCTGAGAGACACTGAGAGATGCTGAGAGACCCACTGAGAGATATTTAGACGCTGAGATACTGAGACACCCGTTGAGAGACCTATTGAAAAACCCGCTGAGACATACTAAGACACACTGAGAGACCCGCTGAGACATACTAAGAGACACTGAGAGACCCGCTGAGATATACACCCACACTTAATACCCCATATCTCTCAGCTCATCACAACACAGTATCATAATCACTAAGAATTACTCGGTGTTCACATGTTATATTATGAGGAAGGAAGGAAGGAAGGAAGGAAGGAAGATATAAACGGAAGAATGAAGTATGAACCACAAACTTGAGCTAAATATCACACATCTCGTAAAAGTTGACAGTCGTGAAATAGTTAATAGTGTACTGAGGGTAAGTTAGGTTACGGAGGGTTAGGTTAGGGAGCTGTGGCGGTGATTCATAACTGGAGCACCTGAAGATTAACCCCTCTACAGCTTAAGAGTACACGGAGATTAATCCCCCTAATGCTAACTTAACTCTAATCTACATCGAGATAAAATAACCTAATCTAAAAATGCCTAATCCAATAATAATAAGAACAATAATAATAATAAAAGGAACAATAATAATGATAATACTACTACTACTACTACTACTACTACTACTAATAATAATAATAATAATAAGAGCAATAATAATGATAATAATAATACAACTACTATTGCTAATAATAATAAAATAATAATGACAATAATAATAATAATAATAATAATAATAATAATAATAATAATAACAATAATAATAACAATAATAATAATAAAAATAACAAAACTAATAAAAATAATAACACCAAGACCAAACAATACACAATCTTAATAAAAAATCGTGAAATGAGAAACAAAATTGACATAACGAATACTCACCATACACTAATAACAGACACCTATATAAAACACACAACGAACTGATGTAAACTAACGTAACGGAGGTAATATAGTTCATTATAGCGTATATGTTATAATTTCCACAGAGTTAACGTCCATATGAGACAATTACCACCGAAGGGAAATACTCTAGTGGAATGGGAAGTGTATATTAATTCTCTCTCTCTCTCTTTCTCTTTCCCTCTCTCTTTTCCTGTCTTTCTCGCTCTCTATCTTTGTCTTTCAGCCTCTTTATGTCTGTCTGTCTGTCTCTCAGGGTCATTAGTACGCCAGGTAAGTGAAATTATAAGACCCAACACCGTAGATTATTATAAACTCTTATACGACGAAAGGGTTAAACCACCGTCACGAAAGGGTTAAACCATATTCCTTAATGGGTTAAATAATGGTCTTGAAAGGGTTAAACCACAGTCCATAAAGGGTTAAATCATCTTCTTGAGAGAGGTAAACTATCGTCCTCAAAGGATTAAACCATAATCTTCATAGGATTAAACCTTGGTCGTCAAAGAGTTAAACCATAGTTCTCAAAGGGTTAAACCATAGACCATAAAGAGTTAAACCATCGTCCTAAAAGGGCTAAACCATCATCATCATCATCAAAGGTTAAAACAAACACCTCAAAGGGTTAAGGGTGTCAGCTAAAACAACAACAACCACCACCACAACATATACACAACGCCACAAGACTATATAAGCCATGATATATAGTATAGTATAGTACATAGTATAGTACATTGTATTGTACATAGTATAGTACATAGTATAGTACATAGTATAGTACATAGTATAATATATAGTATAGTACATAGTATAATATATAGTATAGTACATAGTATAATATAGTATAGTATAATATATAGTATAGTACATAGTATAATATAATATATAGTATAGTACATAGTATAATATATAGTAGAGTACATAGTATAATATAGTATAGTATAATATATAGTATAGGCCATAGCATAATATAGTATAGTATAATATATAGTATAGTACATAGTATAATATATAGTATAGTACATAGTATAATATATAGTATAGTACATAGTATAATATAGTATAGTATAATATATAGTATAGGCCATAGTATAATATAGTATATTATAATATATAGTATAGTACATAGTATAATATATAGTATAGTACATAGTATAATATATAGTATAGTACATAGTATAATATATAGTATAGTACATAGTATAATATATAGTATAGTACATAGTATAATATATAGTATAGTGCATAATATAGTATAGTATAGTATAATATATTATTAACGAGAGAATAATGTAGATGTAGTTAATTATTAAGTGACTCTCGTACACAACAGTTATTTGATGTAGATAAATAACATGAGCCTAAGTTTATCTCCTGCCGCTCATCCATATTGTAGTCAAGATCAAACATTAATGCAAATCACCTTCACAAAATCAGCATGTTACGATTATGAATATACGTATACACACACATACATGCACTTGTATGTATATATGTATGTATGTATGTATGTATGTATGTGTGTGTGTGTGTGTGTGTTTATAATTTACGGTGAATGACGTCAATAATTTTCAGCCAATAGAAAATATGGTTGAATATTTACAGTTGATGACGTCATTAGTATTCTTAACCAATAGGAAAGTTGTTTATTCACTATGTTCACTGATATCAGAATAATTTGCTGTGGATAGATTTTTTTTTTCCTTTTTCTTACATTTCATCTAAAACTTTGCAACTAACAGTAATGGTAATTTTTGACGCACAATGACGCAATTATTAGTTTGAAGCAACACTAAAACACATTATTGTTTACTTATGTCAAGACGATGGTTGTAAACAAAACATAAACACAGTGACACACACACAGGTAAACAAACACGTTAGTTTACCTTTATTGGGAATGCAGTACACACACCTGACCTCCTTAGTACTCACACCTGGCCTCCTTAGTACTCACACCTGGCTTCCTTAGTACACTCACACCTGGCCTCCTTAGTACTCTCACACCTGGCCTCCTTAGTACTCTCACACCTGGCCTCCTTAGTACACTCACACCTGGCCTCCTTAGTACACACACCTGGCCTCCTTAGTACTCTCACACCTGGCCTCCTTAGTACACTCACACCTGGCCTCCTTAGTACTCACACCTGGCCTCCTTAGTACACACACCTGGCCTCCTTAGTACTCTCACACCTGGCCTCCTTAGTACACTCACACCTGGCCTCCTTAGTACACTCACACCTGGCTTCCTTAGTACTCACACCTGGCCTCCTTAGTACACACACCTGGCCTCCTTAGCACACTCACACCTGGCCTCCTTAGTACTCTCACACCTGGCCTCCTTAGTACTCACACCTGGCCTCCTTAGTACACACACCTGGCCTCCTTAGTACACACAACTGGCCTCCTTAGTACACACACACCTGGCCTCCTTAGTACACTCACACCTGGCCTCCTTCGTACACACACCTGGCCTCCTTAGTACACACACACCTGACCTCCTTCGCACTCACACCTGGCCTCCTTAGTACACTCACACCTGACCTCCTTAGTACACTCACACCTGACCTCCTTAGTACACTCACACCTGGCCTCCTTAGTACACTCACACCTGACCTCCTTAGTACACACACCTGACCTCCTTAGTACACTCACACCTGGCCTCCTTAGTACACTCACACCTGACCTCCTTAGTACACACACACCTGACCTCCTTAGTACACACACCTGACCTCCTTAGTACACTCACACCTGGCCTCCTTAGTACACTCACACCTGACCTCCTTAGTACACACACCTGACCTCCTTAGCACTCACACCTGGCTTCCTTAGTACACTCACACCTGACCTCCTTAGTACACTCACACCTGACCTCCTTAGTACACTCACACCTGGCCTCCTTAGTACACTCACACCTGACCTCCTTAGTACACACACCTGACCTCCTTAGTACACTCACACCTGGCCTCCTTAGTACACTCACACCTGACCTCCTTAGTACTCACACCTGGCCTCCTTAGTACACTCACACCTGGCTTCCTTAGTACTCACACCTGACCTCCTTAGTACACACACCTGGCCTCCTTAGTACACACACCTGGCCTCCTTAGTACACTCACACCTGGCTTCCTTAGTACACTCACACCTGGCTTCCTTAGTACACTCACACCTGGCTTCCTTAGTACTCACACCTGGCTTCCTTAGTACACTCACACCTGGCTTCCTTAGTACACTCACACCTGGCCTCCTTAGTACTCACACCTGACCTCCTTAGTACACACACCTGGCTTCCTTAGTACACTCTCACCTGGCCTCCTTAGTACACTCACACCTGACCTCCTTAGTACACACACCTGGCTTCCTTAGTACACTCACACCTGGCCTCCTTAGTACACTCATACCTGACCTCCTTAGTACACACACCTGACTCAGGCACATACGTATTATCAAGAGTCATCTATATTAGCCATCATCGTTGTTGTCATTTATCACTGAAGGTAATTCCTGTGTTTCTGAGTGTACGCCTGATTTACGGTGTGTTTCTGAGAGAACGCCTGATTTATGGTAGAGTAAATCAGGAAGCCAATAGTAACCAGGGATCATAAAACAGCCACTCAGAAACACTAGTTGTGAGAAGATCATGTCTCAGCCAATCAGGAATCAAGAATATTTGCAAGGATTGTATAGCAGCAAATCAGAATGACCATTATCTATCCAGCCATATGTCTATCCAACACGTTAAATAAGTGTGACAAATACGTGTCATAAATACGTGTTATAAATACGTGTCATAAATACGTCTTAAATACGTGTTAAAAATACGTGTCTTAAATACGTCTCATAAATACGTGTCTTAAATACTTGTCATAAATACGTGTTATAAATACGTGTCATAAATACGTGTCATAAATACGTGTCTTAAATACGTGTCTTAAATACGTGTTAGAAATACGAGTCTTAAATACGTGTCATAAATACGTGTCTTAAATACTTGTCATAAATACGTGTCATAAATACGTGTCATAAATACGTCTTAAATACGAGTCTTAAATACGTGTCATTAATACGTGTCATAACTCTATCACTAACTATCGCTCAGAATTAATTTAGTAAACAAGTCATAAAAATCCTAAGAAATCAACATTAATAAGAAAATAAAATTGAATTAAAATTTTCTTTATAATATTTTGTTTATATTTTATAGGCCTATGAAATTATTTAAATCCCCCTCCTGAAATTATATAAATCCTCCTGAGAGAGAGAGAGAGAGAGAGAGAGAGAGAGACCGCTGGTACAAAACATCTTGACCCGCCCCGCCCCCCCGCCCCGCCCCGCCCCCGTTCATGTTTTATCTCTCATGATGACGGATAAGGAAGACCAGCTGAGATTAGTCCCCGCGTTAATCATGACCGCTAATGTGTATCATGACCGCAGCCGCCATAAATATATCCGGCGGTTAAGTACAGACCGCCCAATACGCCCATTAATTAAGTACGGACCGCCCAATACGCCCATTAATTAAGTACGGACCGCCCAATAAGTACGGACCGCCCAATACGTCCATTAATTAAGTACGGACCGCCCAATACGTCCATTAATTAAGTACGGACCGCCCAATATGACCGTCTAAGGCCGACTCAATTAACGGGACGAGAAGGCTTAGTTAAGTGTCCTGTTGCCGATAGTCTCAGCGTAAATGAGACGCCATCTTAGTTCCCATCATATCTGTGTCTCACGGGGTCACCAGCACTATTCTCAGGCCGTCGTAAGATAAGATTTCTTTAACCTAACGTAAGGGAACCTAACCTAACGTCAAGTAACGTAACGTAACCTAACGTAACCTAACGTAACCTAACCTAATGCCATAATATTCTTAAGAGTTGATGGAATATGAATCAAATTTAGATGAAAAATAAATTGATTTGACGTAAAAGATTTATCAGGAAAAAAGATAAATTTGATATATGAGACAATAAGTTAAATCTAGCTATAACGAAACACCAACAACACATATTTGACGCAGAATCTGACGTAACACACACAACTGCTGACGTAATACACAACTGGTGACGTAATACACAACTGGTGACGTAATACACAACTGGTGACGTAATACACAACTGCTGACGTAATACACAACTGGTGACGTAATACACAACTGCTGACGTAATACACAACTGCTGACGTAATACACAACTGCTGACGTAATACACAACTGGTGACGTAATACACAACTGGTGACGTAATACACAATTGCTGACGTAATACACAACTGCTGACGTAATACACAACTGGTGACGTAATACACAACTGGTGACGTAATACACAATTGCTGACGTAATACACAATTGCTGACGTAATACACAACTGCTGACGTAATACACAACTGCTGACGTAATACACAACTGCTGACGTAATACACAACTGCTGACGTAATACACAACTGCTGACGTAATACACAACTGCTGACGTAATACACAATTGCTGACGTAATACACAACTGGTGACGTAATACACAACTGCTGACGTAATACACAACTGCTGACGTAATATACAACTGGTGACGTAATACACAACTGGTGACGTAATACACAACTGGTGACGTAATACACAACTGGTGACGTAACACACAACTGGTGACGTAACACACAACTGGTGACGTAATACACAACTGCTGACGTAATACACAACTGCTGACGTAATACACAACTGGTGACGTAATACACAACTGGTGACGTAACACACACAACTGGTGACGTAACACACAACTGGTGACGTAACACACAACTGGTGACGTAATAAAGGGCAGGAGGGTGAAGGGGAAGACAGTGACTTTGATGGATGAATGGAAATAAAAATAATTAATCCCAGGAGAGACAAGACAATGTTTAGGGTGGTGGGCTATGGTCGCCGACCCTCAGACACCCCAAATAGTTTCGGGGTGGTTAAACTACAGGCTGGTTAAGCAGGGGAGAGGGGCAAAATTTTAGGGAAGTATTGGAGGCTAATCTTCAGGTGAGTATTGGGGGCTATTCTTCAGGTGAGTATTGGAGGCTATTCTTCAGGTGAGTATTGGAGGCTATTCTTCAGGTGAGTATTGGAGGCTATTCTTCAGGTGAGTATTGGAGGCTATTCTTCAGGTGAGTATTGGGGCTATTCTTCAGGTGAGTATTGGGGGACTATTCTTTAGAGGAGTATTGGAGGCTATTCTTCAGGTGAGTATTGGGGGCTATTCTTCAGGTGAGTATTGGGGGCTATTCTTCAGGTGAGTATTGGGGGCTAATCTTCAGGTGAGTATTGGGGGCTATTCTTCAGGTGAGTATTGGGGGCTATTCTTCAGGTGAGTATTGGGGGCTATTCTTCAGGTGAGTATTGGGGGCTATTCTTCAGGTGAGTATTGGGGGGCTATTCTTCAGGTGAGTATTGGGGGCTAATCTTCAGGTGAGTATTGGGGGCTAATCTTCAGGTGAGTATTGGGGCTAATCTTCAGGTGAGTAATGGGGGCTAATCTTCAGGTGAGTATTGGGGCTAATCTTCAGGTGAGTAATGGGGGCTAATCTTCAGGTGAGTATTGGGGGACTATTCTTCAGGTGAGTATTGGAGGACTATTCTTCAGGTGACCCACAAAGGCTAATAAATAAATAATGAAGGATCCATAATAAACAAACAAACTAACCCACCTGACCTTCCACTCACATAACAGTGAAATAAATAGTTTTCATTTATCTCTTTCCTTTGTAAATAATTAATTGAAAAAAAAGTAAAAATGTATAATGTTTTTTAATAAGACTGGTGTGTGGAGCTGCAGGTACTCGTGTGTGTGTGTGTGTACATGATGACCACACACACACAGTTATACAGAGGAGTGGTGGACGCCATCATTCACTGGTTCAGTCTGGGCCAGTACTTAACGAGACTACTGGACAAGAAATGGGCAGAGACGGAAACTCCCAGAAAACTAAATCGTAAAGAAATGGAAGGTGACCCTCGCCTCGCACACTAACAAACACTATATCTGTTCAACTCAACCCTCACTCAGGTGTATGGCGAGTCATATGTGAGAAAACTGTAGTAAACAAGACACTAACTGTTCATCTGTGTGTTCCTCGGTCACATGAACACAGTGGGGCGCCTCAGAGGGTAACAGCGCCGCTCGGTTTAACAACGTGAAAAAGTGGGGCGTAATACACCCTACACAATGACTTCATTCACTGGGTAAAAAATCGGTGCATAGGTTAACCTGCACTAGCGTCGATTAATCTACACGGCCACTGGTTAATCGACACGATCCATTGGATATTGGACACGACGGCGGCGGGCGCACTGAGGTAAGCGGAGCGATTGATCTTGAGTGTTGTCCCGTGTCCCGTTTACCTCACTCACGCCCAGGAAAAATGATACCAGTCCCCCCCCCCCCCCACACCTGAGGTGAGTGAGGCCCACAGTTAATAAATGCTGTATTGACTCGTAGTCGACGTCTCCACACCTGAATAATTCCCCTCCCTACTCCCCAGACAAGGCCTCCTACTGGCTACTTATTTTACCATCAGTCAGCGGGGCTAACAACCCTCTACCACCTGTCTACGATCAAACATTAACAGCGATAGTTTGTCTTGGCTGCCGGGTCGTGTCGGCTCAATGATTTATAGTATTACTTGATAGGATAATTAGATGGTGTTAAATATGAGGCCTTGTCACCATCAGTGTGCATACTGACACTGTCTGATGAGGCACACGTGTTTGTCCTTGTCACCTTCTTACATACTGTACACACACACACACGTCAGTATTTATACAGTATAAATGTTGCACTAAACAGATGTACTGTGACGTACTAATGACATAAATATATAGTTTGAAGGGTGAAGCTGCCAGCGGTGACCTCCTGGGCGGCCAGACCAACGCCCCAGAAGGACCACAACAGGACCACAGAGACCAGCCCATCACGGGAAAGATTGACTCAGATGCTGGAGAAGGAAACAGTCTTACTGGAGGGAAATTTCCTCCGGTGCCTTCCTCGTCAGGGACATCCTACTGGTTACCCTGACCTTCTACTGAGGCACTCGTCTCTACCCACACGCCCTCCATGCTGTAATAATATTGTGTGTTAACGCCTTCATCCAGTGTCTGTGCTGGTGAGTGGGCAGAAACTAACATAATCCACGTCCTTGACTGTGGAACCTCCAGGGACGCCGACAGTAACATCATCAAGAGGAGCTGTAGATCTACGACTGGACAACATCCATCCACAACTCGATCGTGAAAATGTATATCTGGGAGTTGATCTGTTTACCGTCAACAAGAACTCCATCATAAGTGTTCGTATCTTGACCACTTACCTCGACTACAGGAGTTTCCACCTGATGTAAAACAATAGCTAATCCTTCCTGACGGAGAACTGAGAGATAAGTTGTCCCATTCACCACTAGAGGCGCTACTTGTACACACGTCAGAATAAGTGCAAAGCTGAGGCTGTCTTATGCGTGGCCACAGCTTGTATATATGTTAGGATGTCACCCTACTGGTTTGATTTCGCTTGTCCATCGTTTGGGTTAGTTAGTCCGTCAGGTTGGTACTACTGTAGGTTGACCCGAGGGAGCCGTCTACCCTCACAACACCAACACTGTTTATAGAGGTGAGCGGACCATCACTCAACTAATACATCTACCTGTGTTAAGTGACAATAATTCAACTATTATATTTCAAATTCCTCGTCAACGTTTCCACCTTGAATCCAAGAAGCAGAGAGAGACAGAAACACAACATTCTACCATAACATTCCAGACTCCAGCAAAGTCCAGCTGGAAGGAAACTCTCCAGTAATGATGGAGAGTCAGTCTTACGTCCAGGTAAAAGAAGAAGAATATTAGGAGGCTGTCACACGTCATGGCAGGTGAGGCTGATCCACCAGGTGTGTGCTACAACTTTAGACAATTATCAGAGAGCGTTTCAAGTCCCCAGAACATTTTTTTTTTCTTTGTCGATTTACAGTGAGCGGTGGATGAGGCAGGTGAGGGAGGTAGACAGGCCAGTACACGGAGGGTTAATAATGCAAGAGTCAGACCTGCAACACCGCAGTATCATGTGGGCCAGGGGGGGGTGAGGTGCATGTCTCTGCATGGCGCACCTGGTCTATGGTGACTGACAATAACCGCTGGAAAATGAAAAACAAAACTGGAAATACAACGAATCTACAACCCACACACGTCCAGCCGCTATAACAGTCAACTGAAATGGACGTACCAGAGGGACCTGTGAAGAAATAACCTAACCTAACCTAACCTAACCTAACCTAACCCAACCTAACCTAGCCTAGCCTAGCGATTTTTTTTTAGGTTATGGTAAAATGGACTTATAATATGAACAAACTTTACTTAAATGAGCCTAGGTGAAGTGGATATGTTTAGGTGAAGTGAGGATATGTTTAGGTGAAGTGGATATGTTTAGGTGAAAAGGATATGTTTAGGTGAAAAGGATATGTTTAGGTGAGGTGAGGATAATATTAATGATATTTATTAATAGTTTGTAGTTTATGTTTATGTTTGGATAAAAAAACAATGACGTTAATATCCCTGAAACAAAACAAAACAAAAACACGATAAACAACTAAAACAAACAACATAAACAGAGAAATAACAATAAAACAGTAAATAACAGTAAAAAAAGATCAAATATATACCATAGAAAAATCAATTATTATGTACCGTCAACAACCACGTCAGCATGCGAACACCGAGCTGACACAGAACCTACCTGACGGAGGCCATGTGTTCTTCAGTGGTAAACAATGGCAACCTCTATCACAACGTCAGCTAGCCAATCACCGTCCTCCGTATATTATATACAAGAAGGGTATCAACCAATCACAACACCCCTTATGTACCCGTGTTGTCCTTATTCTCTCTCTCTCTGTTTCTCTTCCCTTCCTCACTCCCTACATCTTTCTCTTTTCCTCTCACCCCCTACCCTCTCTTTGGAACACCTCACCATTTTCCTTACCTCTCCCTCCGACCTCTCACCACCTCGCCTCACCCCACTCACTTCCCTCTTCCTACGAGTACGACCTCTCACCACTTTACCTTATCCCTCTCATTCCCATTCCTCTCTCCATAATTCCCACTCCCTCCCCTCTCTCAACATCCTCTCTATAAATTTGCCTTCGCCCCTCTCACTGACACAGAGTAACAACAGACTAGCCCCTACACACAGAGACTCCTGACACCCTCTCCATTCCCTCTCACTGACACACACACAGAGTAACAACAGACTAGCCCCTACACACAGAGACTCCTGACACCCTCTCCATTCCCTCTCACTGACACACACACAGAGTAACAACAGACTAGCCCCTACACACAGAGACGCCTGACACCCTCTCCATTCCCTCTCACTAACACACACACAGAGTAACAACAGACTAGCCCCTACACACAGAGACTCCTGACACCCTCTCCATTCCCTCTCACTTACACACACACAGAGTAACAACAGACAAGCCCCTACACACAGAGACTCCTGACACCCCTCTCCATTCCCTCTCACTGACACACACACACAGAGTAACAACAGACTAGCCCCTACACACAGAGACTCCTGACACCCTCTCCATTCCCTCTCACTGACACGCACACACACACACACAGAGTAACAACAGACTAGCCCCTACACACAGAGACTCCTGACACCCTCTCCATTCCCTCTCACTGACACACACACAGAGTAACAACAGACTAGCCCCTACACACAGAGACTCCTGACACCCTCTCCATTCCCTCTCACTGACACACACACAGAGTAACAACAGACTAGCCCCTACACACAGAGACGCCTGACACCCTCTCCATTCCCTCTCACTAACACACACACAGAGTAACAACAGACTAGCCCCTACACACAGAGACTCCTGACACCCTCTCCATTCCCTCTCACTTACACACACACAGAGTAACAACAGACAAGCCCCTACACACAGAGACTCCTGACACCCCTCTCCATTCCCTCTCACTGACACACACACACAGAGTAACAACAGACTAGCCCCTACACACAGAGACTCCTGACACCCTCTCCATTCCCTCTCACTGACACGCACACACACACACACAGAGTAACAACAGACTAGCCCCTACACACAGAGACGCCTGACACCCTCTCCATTCCCTCTCACTGACACACACACAGAGTAACAACAGACTAGCCCCTACACACAGACTCCTGACACCCTCTCCATTCCCTCTCACTTACACACACACAGAGTAACAACAGACAAGCCCCTACACACAGAGACTCCTGACACCCCTCTCCATTCCCTCTCACTGACACACACACACAGAGTAACAGCAGACTAGCCCCTACACACAGAGACTCCTGACACCCTCTCCATTCCCTCTCACTGACACACACACAGAGTAACAACAGACTAGCCCCTACACACAGAGGCAACTGACAAACCTCTCGTTCAAGTCCCAAATTCACCCAACATAATATAAATAAAATCTAACAGCAAAATATTCCGGAGAGACAGACAGAGAGAAACTAGACTGTAATGAAAACTTGATCGTAACAAAATAATGGAGGTGAATTTTATGATTAATGCAACATGAATCCTACGGCCGGCAGCGATATTTTTTTTCCTCGACTGGATGATCGTACAGGAGTCGTATGAATATTGTATACCTGTCTCATAATAACTTCAGGTGTGTTAATAATCGACGGGGCAGCTGACGATCGAGTACAAATTATCCACCTTAGCGAATTTGGGCCATAAAGCCATAGTACCGTAAAGTTGAGAATCGTTTGCTAATCCTTATCGGAACCTTATGATAAATTTTGAGGCATTAAATACAAATGTGTTAGGTGTGTTGTGACAAACGAACATCACTGATATGCTATTCCGTCCCTGTGTTACGGTTTTTACAGACTCTTTTACATTCTAGCCAAATTCCAAACTATGTCATACGGATTAATGAATTAAAACCCCCATCGTAAATTATTTAAACAGGAATATTTGGAACATTATCTTACAAATAACAGAGATATGGATGGAGGGGGGTTAATAAGGTGCTAAGTTTAAGATGGTTTTAAGGTTGAAAATCTCTTAGACCTGATGAGAGGATAAGGACTCTGAAGACATCTTACTGTGAAGAGGTTGTGGTGTTTATTATCTTTGTCTTGACGAGAGAGAGAGAGAGAGAGAGAGAGAGAGAGAGAGAGAGAGAGAGAGAGAGAGAGAGAGAGAGCAGGTAAATAAAAACGACAAAGGTATTTAAAGATTAGTTAATATCCATCTTGTATACACGAACGTACGGACAACGGTATTAAGTAACATTAAAGTAACATATATTAAGTATTAAGTAACATTAAAGTAACATATGTTAAATAAAATCAAGATAAATATTTAGTTAACAATGATAATACTAATATCTTTAGTGTGTGTGTCTGTGTGTGTGTGTGTGTGTGTGTGTGCGAGCGAGCGAGTGACATTTTTCTTAAGTTTGTCAGTGAGTAATATTCTCCGTGGGTGGGTGGGTGAGTGAGTGTGTGGGTGGGTGGGTGAGTGAGTGAGTAGGTGGGTGAGTGAGTGGGTGGGTGAGTGAGTGGGTGGGTGGGTGGGTGGGTGGGTCATGACAGTAACATCAAAAGTTAAGTTGTGTTTATGCGACAAAAACAACTAATATTTGTAGTATAAAGGTGACGCTAGCTGTGACGTAGGCAGTCAATCATAGACGTAACTCAGTTGCTGTGACGGGAATGGTAACAGTGACATAAACAACAAGAATTATAGAAGTAGAAACAACAACATTACCACCATCACAATAACCACAACCACCACCACTACCACTACTACAACTACCACCACCACTACTACCACCGTTACAACCACAACCACCACCACTACCACTACTACAACTACCACCACCACTACTACCACCGTTACAACCACAACCACCACCACTACCACTACTACAACTACCACCACCACTACTACCACCACCACTACAACCACCACCACTACCACAACTACCACTACCACCACCATTATAATAACCACAACCACCACCACTACCACTACTACAACTACCACCACCACTACTACCACCGTTACAACCACCACCACCACTACAACCACCACTGCTACTACCACCACCACTAAAACAACTACCACCACCACTACTACCACCATCACAATAACCACAACCACCACCACTACCACAACTACCACCACCACTACTACCACCGTTACAACCACCACCACTACCACTACTACAACTACCACCACCACTACTACCACCATTACAACCACCACCACCACCACCACCACTACTACCACCGTTACAACCACCACCACTACAACCACCACCACTACCACAACTACCACTACCACCACTACTACCACCATTACAACCACCACCACTACAACCACCACCACTACCACCACCACTACTACCACCATTACAACCACCACCACCACCACTACCACCACCACCACTACAACCACCACCACCACCACTACTACAACAACCACCACCACCACTACCACCACCACCACTACATCACAAGGGCGAGTCAGTAAAGCTGTGATTGGTAGGGTGAAGACTGTGTTTCTCCCTGTCTACTGAGGTCAATAAACAATCTAATTACCTCGTATTATCACCATTACTGCACTTGTCTTACTGAGTTCTCTCCCTTACTAGCTACCTTTCTTTTCTCCCTTACTACCTACCTTTCTTCTCTCCCTTACTAGCTACCCCTGTTCTCTCCCTTACTACCGACCCCTGTTCTCTCCCTTACAAGCTACCCCTGTTCTCTCCCTTACTACCTACCCTTGTTCTCTCCCTTACTAGCTACCCTTATTCTCTCCCTTACTACCTACACCTGTTCTCTCCCTTACTACCTACCCCTGTTCTCTCCCTTACTACCTACCCCTGTTCTCTCCCTTACTACCTACCCCTGTTCTCTCCCTTACTACCTACCCCTGTTCTCTCCCTTACTACCTACCCCTGTTCTCTCCCTTACTACCTACCCCTGTTCTCTCCCTTACTACCTACCCCTGTTCTCTCCCTTACTACCTACACCTGTTCTCTCCCTTACTACCTACCCCTGTTCTCTCCCTTACTACCTACCCCTGTTCTCTCCCTTACTACCTACCCCTGTTCTCTCCCTTACTACCTACCCCTGTTCTCTCCCTTACTACCTACCCCTGTTCTCTCCCTTACTACCTACCCCTGTTCTCTCCCTTACTACCTACCCCTGTTCTCTCCCTTACTACCTACCCCTGTTCTCTCCCTTACTACCTACACCTGTTCTCTCCCTTACTACCTACACCTGTTCTCTCCCTTACTACCTACCCCTGTTCTCTCCCTTACTACCTACCCCTGTTCTCTCCCTTACTACCTACCCCTGTTCTCTCCCTTACTACCTACACCTGTTCTCTCCCTTACTACCTACCCCTGTTCTCTCCCTTACTACCTACCCCTGTTCTTTCCCTTACTACCTACACCTGTTCTCTCCCTCTGTGCACCTAAACCACTCACAAGTTCGACTCCTATCGAGACAGTTATCCGAAACCCCGAATCACCCTTTTTTGAGACTCGGTCAATACCTCTGATAATTACATGAAATATTCCCTACCAGTTCACTGTGACCCTAACTGAAAGGTTCACAGGGATTCAGAGTTCAATGGATCGTTGCTTCGAATTTGTATGAAATGGAAACAAAAGGACAGGAATTAATTGAGAGAGAGAGAGAGAGAGAGAGAGAGAGAGAGAGAGAGAGAGAGATCCAACTGTCGTGAACCTGTGGTGTATAATTCTCTTGTATCATAAACCCCAATTACTCGGAGCTTCGAAACAATAATATTTAGATGGATAATAACACAAGTTTTATAAGTGAAGCTTCGTGTGGTCAATGGTCGAGGATTTGTTAAGTATACTGACTCGTCATTTTGTGGTGTGTAAAACCTCCCAACCGTTGTGAAGCAGTTGAAATAATTGATCCGAGTACATCGTAAGTTCTTTATGAGACTGCTTCACTGATCAACAAAACCTCTCCATAATTCTCTCTTTAATTAGATCTTTTCGTGGATCAAATTAAGTTTCTCGTTGGAGTGGAATATGTGAGTTCTTTGATTATGCTGCTGCCTTCATCTGAATAGCGCGTTCACTCAAATTAAACTCAAACCTCTAATAAGAAACTATTTTTTTTATAATTCGGAGTGAAATTCGCTCGACTCAGCACATAGATGAATGGTGACAATTAAGTAATGTGAATGTGGTAAGTCTTTTATGACATGACAGCGTGGTAAGTCTTTTATGACACATGACAGCGTGGTAAGTCTTTTATGACACATGACAGCGTGGTAAGTCTTTTATGACATGACAGCGTGGTAAGTCACTGAGACGACACACAGGTAAAACGACACCTAGTTAAGAGGACCACCACTTAAGAAATACCAGACACAACAACAGCGAGGCGACAGAGAGAAAAGGTACTTCTCGTTTCTCTTATAAACATTAATTCACTTTTAGGCAACAGTTAACACAAGTATTACAGCCACCACTATTGTAATAATGGCTTGGTATTTTTTTTCTCTATATTTTGTTCAGGTTAATATATACAGTGTTGTGTGTTAGTGAGGGCCGTGTGTTCTGACCACATCTGACGGCCGCGTGTTGACGGTGAGGGAAGCCACGGCGGCCGACCATGGTGGAGCAGTGATGATGTGAACCAAACCATTACTAAAGTGAATCTGTTATTAACACTGCGTACTGCCACTTACTGCTACAACACACACTTGTATCTCACATTATTTGTAATTATTGATAGACTAGTGAGATTATCGTCCTTGTTACGTGAATATAGACCCTAGTTGTTGAAATTCACTAATAATATCATAACTTAAGACGATATTCAGTGATGGTTAGTTTTGATAAGGCCAGACTGTGTAGCACCTGGCGTCAGTATAAGCGACCTGGCCGGCGAACGAGGATAATGGCCGCTACCCATCATTATAACGTTGGAGTTTACCTGATGAACAACTCATAACTAGTTCAGGTGTAATTGTAGTACACGAGAGATAAATTAAAGTACTTATAAGACAAATTATTTCGTTTTACGCTGTATTAAGCTAAAATACTTCGAGGTAACACGACCATAATAATGACAAAAACGAGAACACAGAGACAAAGACAGTAAAAATAACACCAAATTAAGATCAGTGAAGAAAAACTTGTATAATATTCTTTAAGTGGCGGCGAACTAATGTAAACACTAGCGGGTACAGACAACACAGTTTGTAACTTTATGAAACTTTCTGTAATCATTTTCAGAAGTACTGTAGTTTAGTGCTGAATATTTCACCTTCTTTCTAAATTGCTGTAATTATTGAAGGATTGATGGACTCAGTGGTAAATTCCCAACTAAAGTGCATCTAGCAGTAATAACCGCACATACGCACTTACACTCAAGACAAACTTACACATGGACGTACGCGAGCACATACACTTAGTACTCATTCTGCACTAACATACATACAGGAGGGAAGGAAGGAAGGAAGGAAAAGTGAAGGAAGGAAAAATGAAGGGAGGAAAATGAAGGAAGGAAAAATGAAGAAAGTAAGGAAAAAGGAAGGAAGGAAGGAAAAGGAAGGAATGAATGAAAAGGGAAGGAAGGAAGGAAGGAAAATGAAGGAAGGAAGGAAAAATGAAAGAAAGGAGGGAAGGAATGAAAATGAAGGAAGAAAAAAGAAAGGAAGGAAGGAAAAATGAAAGAAAGGAAGGAAGGAAAGAAGGAAGGAAGGAAGACGTAATATACAGTTAATTCTATACCAACAGGGATTAAACAAAGAAAGAAAAAGACAATATTTAGTTAATCCTACAGTGGTCACCAGCATGACTCACCACACTGACCCACTATCACCAAGACGGGCCATCATGCCTACTACTTCACCAGGATATAATATTTTCAGTGTCTGTCTATCTGTCTGTCTGTCTATCTATCCATTTTCTGTCTGTCTATCTATCTATCTATCTGCACACCTGGTAAGCCATACTACAGTCTACTACAGTACACTAATTAGACTACCTGAGTGCTACAAAGACCCCTCTACAAGGACTCTTTAAGCCATTGTTTTTAGAAGATCTCAGTAAGTGTGCGGTGGCTGAGTGGCTATACAACTCGCCTCTCCTCCTAAGGGTCACTGGTTCGAGCCCCGGTTAATCCAGATGTTAACTAGGTACCTGACTTTGTTGTTTGGGGAGGTGAAGGAGATCGAGTACAGTGTCGGCTATGTTGTCTCCTGTGATGTATTTATAATGCAAGAGACGGGACGGTATAGACGGGACGGGACGGTATAGACGGGACGGGACGGTATAGACAGGGTGGGACAGAATAGACGGGGCGGAGTTATAGACAGGACGGGACGGTATAGACGGGGCGGGACGGTATAGACGAGGCGGAGTTATAGACAGGACGGGACGGTATAGACGGGGCGGGACGGTATAGACGGGGCGGGACGGTATAGACGGGGGGGGGGGGAGTTATAGACAGGACGGGACTGAATAGACGGGGCGGGACGGTATAGACGGGGGGGGGTTATAGACAGGACGGGACGGTATAGACGGGGCGGGACGTTATAGACGAGGCGGGGTCGAAAACGGTATAGACGGGACAGGAAGGTATATACGAGACGGGGCGGGGTTATAGACAGGAAGGGGCGGTATAGACGGGGCGGGAAGGGACTATAGACGGAATGGTATATACGGGACGGGAACTGTAGACGGGACGGGACAAGGTTATAGACGGGAGGTTATAGACGGGACGGGGCGGGGCTATAGACGGTATAGATGGGACGGGGCTATAGACGGCATAGGCAGGACAGAGCGGGGCTATAGACGGGACGGTATAGACAGGACGGGGCGGGGCTATAAACGGTATAGACAGGACGGGGCGGGGCTATAGACGGTATAGACGGAACGGGGCGGGGCTATAGACGGTATAGACAGGACGGGGCTATAGACGGTATAGACAGGACGGGGCTATAGACGGTATAGACAGGACGGGGCGGGGCTATAGACGGTATAGACGGGACGAGGCGGGGCTATAGACGGTATAGACGGGACGAGGCTATAAACGGTATAGACGGGACGGGGCTATAAACGGTATAGACGGGACGGGGCTATAAACGGTATAGACGGGACGGGGGTATAGATGGGACGGGGCGGGGCAATAAACGGTATAGACGGGACGGGGCGGGGCAATAGACGGGACGGGGCTATAAACGGTATAGACGGGACGGTTATAGACGGAACAAAACACATTAGCACAGATCAACCTGGCTACATCATCAACAATTTTTCCCTCCTTGGCCACGTTTCCCGCCCCTAAAAAAACCATCATCCCTTCCCTCCAAGAGCACATAGCATATGCAAATGAGACTCGACAATGACAACCAGCACGCACACGCACACACACACACACACACACACACACACACACACACACACGCCATTATTCGTCTTTTTATTCATTGGATTACGGTCATGGATGATAACTTCTTCCTCTTCTTGTTAGATCTTTTATAAAACCCATAATTATAAAACATCTTCTCGGTGAATCGATCAAAACTGTTTTATTTGATTTGTATCGCAGTTTGAGTTAAGTCATTTGTATTTTGGAGGGAGAGGGGGCAGGGATGGTTAGAGTGGTGAAATGGATGATGAGGAATGGATGAGCTTCCGTCTGAATTATCCTGGATGACAGTGGATGACACGAGGAACAAGAATCATGTGACTGATATAGAGACGGCAGGTGGAGTCGTAGCTGTCACCCTGTGTACCGCGGGGTGAAGGAACATTCGGGTCTGTTCTCTCAAGCGGCACAACCCCAAATGTCGCCACAATTCCCAATACACCTGATTAGGATCGATCCGTTTACAGGTAATTGGTTATTGGAGATATTGGAATATAATTAAGAATCTTGAGCTGAATTATCATCTTTTTCTTAACCCCCTGACGGACTGTTTATCAAAGAGAATTATGAGCAAGAGGGCGGTGACGTACCTTACGACTCGTCAAAATTTACAAAATATTGCAATAAAAGTCTACTGGTCATATGAAGATTAGACACCCCCCTTTAGTTTACTTCACCTGATGACTAAATACCTTAACGCTACCTGGGGGGGGGGGGGGGTTAGGTTAGGTTAGGTTAACATTAGGGGTTTAACCACCAGTACTCTGCAATATAAAGATTGCGACAAATATGACCCCGAAATGCCACTGTGACACAACTTTGGCAGCCAACACTATGTAGGCGGGAGAGGACGTCAGCCAACACTATGCAGGTGGGAAAGGACGTCAGCCAACACTATGCAGGCGGGAGAGGACGTCAGCCAACACCATGCAAGCGAGAGAGGACGTCAGCCAACACTATGCAGGCGGGAGAGGACGTCAGCCAACACTATGCAGGCGGGAGAGGACGTCAGCCAACACTATGCAGGCGGGAAAGGACGTCAGCCAACACTATGCAGGTGGGAGAGGACGTCAGCCAGCACTGCAGGCGGGAGAGGACGTCAGCCAACACTGTGCAGGCGGGAGAGGACGTCAGCCAACACTATGTAGGCGGGAGAGGACGTCAGCCAACACTATGCAGGCGGGAGCGGACGTCAGCCAACACTATGCAGGCGGGAGAGGACGTCAGCCAACACTATGTAGGCGGGAGAGGACGTCAGCCAACACTATGCAGGCGGGAGAGGACGTCAGCCAACACTATGCAGGCGGGAGAGGACGTCAGCCAACACCATGCAGGCGGGAGAGGACGTCAGCCAACATTATGCAGGCGGGAGAGGACGTCAGCCAACACTATGCAGGCGGGAGAGGACGTCAGCCAACATTATGCAGGCGGGAGAAGACGTCAGCCAACACTATGCAGGCGGGAGAGGACGTCAGCCAACATTATGCAGGCGGGAGAGGACGTCAGCCAACACTATGCAAGCGAGAGAAGACGTCAGCCAACACTATGCAAGCGGGAGAGGACGTCAGCAAACACCATGCAGGCGGGAGAGGACGTCAGCCAACACTATGCAGGTGGGAGAGGACGTCAGCCAACTCCATGCAGGTGGGAGAGGACGTCAGCCAACTCCATGCAGGCGGGAGAGGACGTCAGCCAACACTATGCAGGTGGGAGAGGACGTCAGCAAACACCATGCAGGCGGGAGAGGACGTCAGCCAACTCCATGCAGGTGGGAGAGGACGTCAGCCAACTCCATGCAGGTGGGAGAGGACGTCAGCAAACACCATGCAGGCGGGAGAGGACGTCAGCCAACACTATGCAGGTGGGAGAGGACGTCAGCAAACACCATGCAGGCGGGAGAGGACGTCAGCCAACACTATGCAGGTGGGAGAGGACGTCAGCAAACACCATGCAGGCGGGAGAGGACGTCAGCCAACACCATGCAGGCGGGAGGGGACGTCAGCCAACACCATGCAGGCGGGAGAGGACGTCAGCCAACACCATGCAGGCGGGAGAGGACGTCAGCCAACACCATGCAGGCGGGAGAGGACGTCAGCCAACACCATGCAGGCGGGAGAGGACGTCAGCCAACACCATGCAGGCGGGACGGGACGTCAGCCAACACCATGCAGGCGGGAGAGGACGTCAGCCAACACCATGCAGGCGGGAGAGGACGTCAGCCAACACCATGCAGGCGGGACAGGACGTCAGCCAACACCATGCAGGCGGGAGAGGACGTCAGCCAACACCATGCAGGCGGGAGAGGATGTCAGCCAACACCATGCAGGCGGGAGAGGACGTCAGCCAACACCATGCAGGCGGGAGAGGACGTCAGCCTTGCAGGAGCCTCAGAGAAGCCCGGAGCCTCATGGAACATTGGACACTAGTAACACATAAATAAGACACATGTGGAGACCTCATCTTGCTCAGGCAGGATGAATATTCCAAGGCAAATCTTGTCTCTTGATCCACCTCGTGTCAGTCTCCGTAAAAGGATCTGTGTTGGGAATAAATAATAGAATTAACCAATCAGGAGGCAGGTTTCTTCGCCCAGTCTGTTTCATCGGGGTGGGGGTTTGTCACAGGCCATAAGAGTCCATCATGTAGACGTACTCACCTTTTGATGAACGAGGGACCGCTTCATTTAACTGTGTGGGCGTCGTTTTAAAAGAGCATAACTTAACCACAAATCTACCGGGACAAAGAGAATGGACGACACACGGAATTGGTCTAGTTGGTCATTCGTCAGTGGCATACAATTGTAACGCGACGGTTTACACCCAAACAGTAGTCGTGAGGTGTAGAAGTAAACAACGCAAGTGGTTGTTCTAGTGTAAACTGATTCTTGAACGTCGCTGAGCATGTTGTTTGTTATTGTTTACAGTTATGACCCCCTCATTATAATGTCTCCACTCTAAGATGTTCTTCCTTCAAGCTCTGGCGGGCGAACACAGCGAGTTAGTCTTAGAGTGACAGTGACTCATTCATAGCGAGCGACTCAGAAACACATCTTAATTTCTCATCACCTGTAAACCCAGACGCGAAACTGCCTACCCCCCCCTCCCCTCCCCTCCTCCCCCTCGTCCCTTTAAAAAAATAATTAGTGAAGTTTTTGAGAATTAATTTGAAATTGATCTGAGGCGAAAAAGTTACTTGTATATTCTGTAGTAATTTTCTGGTGGTTTAGGTTCACACACACACACACACTAGTATACGTAAAGTGTAGTTAAAGGTTTAGAGGTTTAACTTTAGGGTGTAGCAAGAAAGCGTTTTTATATACGAATACTTGGTCAGTTTTTTTGCTCTTTAAATTTCTAGTTTCTGAGATTAGACGAGAGGGCAGGGAGGTAGCGTGACCGTAATGACCTGATCGACTCACGCTCTTGTAAACAGTGTCCAACTTTTTATACTTGTAACCTTAATGTGTATTTCATCACTGCATAAATCAAATAATATCAGAATGTTACCGGTATAGTATTAGTCCTCACCTAACCTAACTTAACCCAACTTAATCTCACCTCACCTAACCTAACTTAACCCAACTTAATCTCACCTAACCTAACCTACTGTAACAAAATCCAACTTAACCTAACTTGAACAAACCCAACTTAACCAATATTAAAATACAAATAAAAAAAGAAGATAAATATTACGAACAGACAGACAGACAGACAGACAGACAGACACAGTAAAAAAAAGTCGTATTTAATCTAAGTAAAAATTATAAGTGTTTTATGGTTTAAAAGAATTTGATATTAACAAACAAAAAAAAAGTCCCTCTATCAGCCGCAAGTGACTCGCAGGTCAGCCGCAGGTCAACACACTCTAACCAGCGACTTCCTGCTCTGTTTTCTGCATCTCATTATTACCATTGCGACATTGTGGAACTTAGTGATCAATACTGAGTTACTTTGTGATACTGTAAGGATAATATAGTTAATTAATTTACGGTGTTATACAATCATTTATGAGAGAGTGCGTTCAACATTTGGTTTACTTGATCATAACGCACTTGACTCGTTAATTCTGACATAACACATTCAATGACTAGCTAATTCTAACATAACACACTCAACTATTTCCCTAACATAACGCACTCAACATCTCAAACACATTCAACTATCTCACCTAACATAACACACTCAACATTTCAAACACACTCAATTATTTCCCCTAACATAACACACTCAAGTAAAATAACACACTCAACTATTTCCCCTAACACACTCAACATCTCAAACACACTCAAGTTTCTCCCCTAACATAACACACTCAACACTCTCCCCTAACATAACGCACTCAACATTTCAAACACACTCAATTATTTCCCCTAACATAACACACTCAAGTAAAATAACACACTCAACTATTTCCCCTAACACACTCAACATCTCAAACACACTCAAGTTTCTCCGTTTCTCCCCTAACATAACGCACTCAACACAGTGAACGACCTACAACACACTCGAGGAAGTTAAACCAGCATTAAGCCATCCTAAAAAATACCGTTTCTTCCGCAGCCAATACCTGGTGATGCATAATGAAGGTGTGTACTAGAAGAGCCTTTACTGAGTATATACCGTAGCTGCTGTTGCTGTTCTCTTAAAATACCGCAGGAACACTTTATCCACTCACGATGTTACTTATTCACGGTGTTATTGTCCTGTCCCCCCCCCCCCCCACCCATGTCCCGGTCTATCTCGCCCTGCCCTGCCCCGTCCTACCCCTCCCTGCACTGCCCTGCCTCATCCTACCCCTCCCTGCCCTGCCCTGCCCTACCCTACCCCTCCCTGCACTGCCCCGCCCCGTCCTGCAATGGTGGTTATTTTCACTTCCTTGTTCCTTGGTGACTTCAGCCTCTACCTTTAAATAACGCCAGTGTAAGCAGAAGGTTGGGTAGCGCCAGTGTAGGCAGAAGGCGAGGGACGGTTGGTTAGCGCCAGTGCAAGCAGAAGAAGAGAGAAGGACACTGTGTAGGAGTAGCATCCGTAGGTGTGTTATGCTGCATTGGTGGTGAGCGCCAGGCGATGTTCATTGCTCTTGCTGGCGATCTTACTGTGGTAGGAGCTTCACAGTTCACGAGACGAGTTACAGGTAAACGACCCAACCCTAATTAGTACTAACCTGTATTAATCTCCTGATCTAGACCTTAATCCGGTGTCTTAATATTTCCTCATCCATACAACATTCATACCACCACAACATACAACATATACAACATACAGTCACAAACACATCATTTTATCCCAACATTTGCAGAAAATATCTTTAAAAGTGCTGCTTTTTTTCCCTGTGTGGCTGCAGGACTCTTACGATAATTACCACAGATAAAAGTAGGAAAAAAACAGACAGGTTTAATTTCGCATTTTTTTATCGAATTCTTTAACCAGATGCAACTCTTATCATTTTTTTCCCTCGTGAGTTAAAATGTGCGGATATTTCTGCTACGGTATTTTTTCCCCCTCGCTCTCCCTCATCTACATAACTGAAGGCAAAGCACACACTCAACAAAAACATTCTCCTGTGATCATAATGAGGAGATGAAACAATTATGAATTCCTAAGTGCCACTACACCTGAAAAATGTTTGATAATTAACAGGTGGAGGGTCCTTGAGGTTAATTATTGCCAAGATGAGACAGGTGAGGAGGGGAGGGGGCCGCCGCTCTCTGCCTGGGCCCCGACCCGCCCCCCTGCACCACACTTCATCATCCACAAGAGTCCCCTTCATCACAGTCTTGATTAACCCCAGACCAACCTGTGTTTATTGAGGCAGCGGCTCTCGTCTGTGTGTATAGCCTACTGGCTGCTTAGCTCGCCTCTTGTACACTGTTTGTGGTGCTGCGGCAGAGAGGTGCGGGTGGGAGGGAGGGACCGTGTAGTGTGTGTAGTGGTGGTGATGGTGGAGTGGTGGTGATGGTGTAGTGGAGTGGTAGTGATGGTGGAGTGGTGGTGATGGTGGAATGGTGGTGATGGTGTAGTGGTGGTGTGGCAGAAAGGGGAGAGAGGGAGATGAGATAGGGAGGTGGTGATGTGTGACAGTGGAATGATGAGGTGTGTGTGGTAGTGTTGGTGGTGATGTAACTACACGATACACTACCGAGAATACATACAATATAACGTGTCATCTCAAGTGTATAATATGACTGGCTAAATGACCATCAACCTCAAACAAGCTTCATACACCATTCATTAAACAAACATGGAATGCATAACTCAACTGTGGATGAATGACGTGTAAGAACAGGAACTTCCATAGATGAATGAAGGAGATGAATGAAGGAGGTGAATGAAGGAGGCGAATGAAGGGGGTGAATGAAGGAGGTATATGGAGGAGGTGAATAAAGGAGGTATATGAAGGAGGTGAATGATAATGAAGAATGATTAAAATAGAAGGTGTGGTAATGAATGTTGTGTAGTGGGTGATGGAGAGTTTCATTACCATACATAGTTACGGTTAGGTTAGGTTAGGTTAGGTTAGGTTGAGAGATAGATGGTTTGATATGATGGTGAGGAGAAGTGGCAGATATAGTGTCACCTTGAGGCTGTACTGTATTTAGTGTGAGAGTATTAAGTAAGATTCACTAACCTGACCTGACCTGACCTGACCTGACCTGACCTAACCTAACCTATAGAGAAGTAGGTAGGACAACTGTAGCAACTGGAAAGAAGATCAAAATATAAAAAAAAAGACACTAA
>CAUDMG010002954.1:1517500-1615000 GCA_958450375.1 Homarus gammarus | reverse complement strand
CTACACGACCTACACTACAGGACTAGCACTACAGGACCAGCATACAGGACCTACACTACAGGACCTACACTACAGGACCTACACTACAGGACTAACACTACATAACCTACACTACAGGACCAGCACTACAGAACTAGCACTACAGAACGAGCACTACAGGACCTACACTACAGGACCTACACTACAGGACCAGCACTACAGGACCAGCACTACAGGTGTGGGTACAGGGTGTTAGGTATTAGCGGGTTGTGTTATAAATGTAGGAGGTCGTCTTGCTCCCCGCCCACCACCAACCTCCCGCCTGCAGTATTCAACACACTTCACCCAGAAACTTTTGTCAACTAAAAAATGAACAAGTGGACATTGTAAAAGAACGGCGTGTGGCAAACTGTGCGTGGGTTATGTATGACGCTCTCCCCGGGGCCTGGCTCACCCTGGGGCCTGGTGGGGAGATTCACCCTGGGGCCTGGTGGGGAGGTTTCACCCGGGGCCTGGTGGGGAGATTCACCCTGGAGCCTGGTGGGGAGATTCACCCTGGGACATGGTGGGGAGATTCACCCTGGGGCCTGGTGGGGAGATTCACCCTGGGGCCTGGTGGGGAGATTCACCCTGGGGCCTGGTGGGGAGATTCACCCTGGGGCATGGTGGGGAGATTCACCCTGGGGCATGGTGGGGAGATTCACCCTGGGGCCTGGTGGGGAGGTTCACCCTGGGGCCTGGTGGGGAGGTTCACCCTGGGGCCTGGTGGGGAGGTTCACCCTGGGGCATGGTGGGGAGGTTCACCCTGGGGCATGGTGGGGAGGTTCACCCTGGGGCATGGTGGGGAGGTTCACCCTGGGGCATGGTGGGGAGGTTCACCCTGGGGCCTGGTGGGGAGGTTCACCCTGGGGCATGGTGGGGAGGTTCACCCGGGGCCTGGTGGGGAGGTTCACCCTGGGGCATGGTGGGGAGGTTCACCCTGGGGCATGGTGGGGAGGTTCACCCGGGGCCTGGTGGGGAGGTTCACCCTGGGGCCTGGTGGAGAGGTTCACCCGGGGCCTGGTGGGGAGGTTCACCCTGGGGCCTGGTGGGGAGGCTCACCCGGGGCCTGGTAGGGAGGCTCACCCGGGGCCTGGTAGGGAGGCTCACCCGGGGCCTGGTAGGGAGGCTCACCCGGGGCCTGGTAGGGAGGCTCACCCGGGGCCTGGTGGGGAGGCTCACCCGGGGCCTGGTAGGGAGGCTCACCCGGGGCCTGGTAGGGAGGCTCACCCGGGGCCTGGTAGGGAGGCTCACCCGGGGCCTGGTGGGGAGGCTCACCCGGGGCCTGGTGGGGAGGTTCACCCTGGGGCCTGGTGGGGAGGCTCACCCGGGGCCTGGTAGGGAGGCTCACCCGGGGCCTGGTGGGGAGGCTCACCCGGGGCCTGTATTTGAGTAAGTGTACTCATATGTGCTCCTGAACCTTGCTTATGGTCCAGATGTGAGTACGATATCTTAACCCCTTGATTACGATGACTTAACTCCCCCTTGAGTACAGTCAATTGATCCCTCGAGTTACGATACAGTAAATGGCTTCGTCTTTTCCTTAAGTACGATGATATTGTACTCTGAAAAATTCAGTCATCGTACTCAAGCGGTTAGGATATACTCATCAGTGAACCAAATTATTTGTACTCAGAAGCTTGACATCATTTGTACTCAGAGAGAGAGAGAGAGAGAGAGAGAGAGAGAGAGAGAGAGAGAGAGAGAGAACTGTTACTTTTAATAGAATATATTTATTACGAATTTTCATTACACACTTGACATTAACGACACACCTAACCTTTACAAACATAATTACTAGCTTAAAGACACACAATGTTTACCCAACAACACAAACCGTAATTATAAAACCTTTACAAAAACACGTATCTAAGTAAAGGACGATACGGACTGATATATTACCCTTAAGAAAGTTACTATTTGCAGCCATTAATATTTACACTCACCATAGTATATAATAATGTCATTGATGCATTTTTAGAATATCACTCCAAATTTTTTATAGAAACAGATTATTATTAAAGAAGGTAATTGAATCTTGGTGAAATAATTGATAGTCTTTATGTTTGATGCTTGGGATGACGGCACAGAACACACGGTGGGTTACTGCTTGCTGGTGATGAAGTTTGGGGAGTGATGATGGTATGTGAATTACGAATGAGTGATGTCAGGTATTGTGATGGTTGGTCTGTACTATGGTTATTCTCTTCCTTATACTCTTCTCCCTCATACTACCCTCAATTACCCTCCCTCCCTCACACACTACCTTCCCTCACAGACACTACCCTCCGTCACACACTACCCTCCCTCACAGACACTACCCTCCGTCACACACTACCCTCCCTCACACACTACCCTCCCTCCCTCACACACTACCCTCCTTCCCCCACACACTACCCTCCCACCCTCACACACTACCCTCCCACCCTCACACACTACCCTCCCTCCCTCACACACTACCCTCCTTCCCTCACACACTACCCTCCTTCCCTCACACACTTCCCTCCCACCCTCACACACTACCCTCCCTCCCCCACACACTACCCTCCTTCCCTCACACACTACCCTCCCTCCCTCACACACTACCCTCCTTCCCTCACACACTACCCTCCCACCCTCACACACTACCCCCCTCCCTCACACACTACCCTCCCTCCCTCACACACTACCCTCCCTCCCTCACACACTACGCTCCCTCCCTCCTCACCGCCAGACAAAAATAAGAGGTATATAGTTGGTGGTGGTCCGGCCGGTAAGACGGTGGATGGCGTCTTCTGGCCAGCGAGGCGTTAAATATGTATCTGAGCTAAGCTTGGTGAGCACTGGGGAAAGGTTACAGCCTGCCCCTGTATCTTCAAACGTTCGTACCATAAATCTTAACCCTAAGGAGAGACACAACAACCTAGCCTAACCTAGCCTAAACTAATCTAGCCTAGCCTAACCTAACCTAGCAACCTAGCCGAAACTAAAATAACCTAGCCTAGCCTAGCCTAGCCTAACCTAACCTAACCTAGCCTAAACTAACCTAGCCTAGCCTAACCTAAACTAACCTAGCCTAACCTAACCTAGCAACTTAACCTAACCTAACCTAGCCTAAACTAACCTAACCTAACCAAAACTAACCTAGCCTAACCTAAACTAGCCTAACCTAACCTAACCTAGCCTAACCTAACCTAACCTAGCCAAGCCTAACCTAACCTAGCCTAGCCTAACCCTAACCTAACCTAACCTAGCCTAGCCTAACTTAACTTAACCTAGCCAAGCCTAACCTAACCTAACTTAGCCTAGCCTAACCTAACCTAACCTACCTAGCCAAGCCTAACCTAACCTAACTTAGCCTAACCTAACCTAACCTAACCCACTTTACCTCCACCACGAAGATAATCTCCTCAATATGGTGTTAAATTTGATGAGGGACTAGAGCTGATTTACACATTTTGTTATATTATGGGGTGTACGGCTGGTGGTGGAGGGAAGTGAGCATGATGGAGCAGAGGCATGATGGAATAGACGAGGCGAGCATGATGGAATAGACGAGGCGAGCATGATGGAATAGACGAGGCGAGCATGATGGAATAGACGAAGCGAGCATGATGGAACAGACGAGGCGAGCATGATGGAATAGACGAGGCGAGCATGATGGAATAGACGAGGCGAGCATGATGGAATAGACGAGGCTGGCTGGAATACCTGCTGAGATATTGATGATCTGTACTGGCGATCACTGCCGGAGAACTCACCCAACCTAACCTTCAGCAAATGTCAGGAGAGCCTGTATTGTGCCCCCTCCCCCCCGCCTCTAGATGTTGGTGAGGGAGGGAGGGAGGGAGGGAGGGAGAGAAAGAGGAAATGTTGGAATGATCTAAGAGGGAAGAAGGGAGGGTGGCAGGTGAGAGGGAATGACTAGGATGGAAGAGGAAAGGAAGAAGGGAGAGAGAAGGACGGAGGGAAGAGGAGAACGATGGAGAGAGTAGAGTTAGGATGGATCCTGTCGTCAAAAATCGTGCTTCACCACAGGTACTGAAGGAGTCATCGTCCTTCACCACAGGTACTGAAGGAGTCATCGTCCCTCACCACAGGTACTAGAAGGAGTCATCGTCCATCACCACAGGTACTGAAGGAGTCATCGTCCACCACCACAGGTACTGAAGGAGTCATCGTCCTCCACCACAGGTACTGAAGGAGTCATCGTCCACCACCACAGGTACTGAAGGAGTCATCGTCCTCCACCACAGGTACTGAAGGAGTCATCGTCCATCACCACAGGTACTGAAGGAGTCATCGTCCACCACCACAGGTACTGAAGGAGTCATCGTCCATCACCACAGGTACTGAAGGAGTCATCGTCCTTCACCACAGGTACTGAAGGAGTCATCGTCCTCCACCACAGGTACTGAAGGAGTCATCGTCCTTCACCACAGGTACTGAAGGAGTCATCGTCCTCCACCACAGGTACTGAAGGAGTCATCGTCCTCCACCACAGGTACTGAAGGAGTCATCGTCCACCACAGGTACTGAAGGAGTCATCGTCCATCACCACAGGTACTGAAGGAGTCATCGTCCTCCACCACAGGTACTGAAGGAGTCATCGTCCATCACCACAGGTACTGAAGGAGTCATCGTCCTCCACCACAGGTACTGAAGGAGTCATCGTCCATCACCACAGGTACTGAAGGAGTCATCGTCCTCCACCACAGGTACTGAAGGAGTCATCGTCCTCCACCACAGGTACTGAAGGAGTCATCGTCCTCCACCACAGGTACTGAAGGAGTCATCGTCCATCACCACAGGTACTGAAGGAGTCATCGTCCATCACCACAGGTACTGAAGGAGTCATCGTCCACCACCACAGGTACTGAAGGAGTCATCGTCCTCCACCACAGGTACTGAAGGAGTCATCGTCCACCACCACAGGTACTAAAGAGTCATCGTCCATCACCACAGGTACTGAAGGAGTCATCGTCCTCCACCACAGGTACTGAAGGAGTCATCGTCCATCACCACAGGTACTGAAGGAGTCACTCCTCCCACAGGTACTGAGGTCATCGTCCACCACAGGTACTGAAGGAGTCATCGTCCTCCACCACAGGTACTGAAGGAGTCATCGTCCACCACCACAGGTACTAAAGGAGTCATCGTCCATCACCACAGGTACTGAAGGAGTCATCGTCCTCCACCACAGGTACTGAAGGAGTCATCGTCCATCACCACAGGTACTGAAGGAGTCACCTTCCTCCACCACAGGTACTGAAGGAGTCATCGTCCACCACCACAGGTACTGAAGGAGTCATCGTCCATCACCACAGGTACTGAAGGAGTCATCGTCCACCACCACAGGTACTGAAGGAGTCATCGTCCTCCACCACAGGTACTGAAGGAGTCATCATCCACCACCACAGGTACTGAAGGAGTCATCGTCCTCCACCACAGGTACTGAAGGAGTCATCGTCCATCACCATAGGTACTGAAGGAGTCATCGTCCACCACCACAGGTACTGAAGGAGTCATCGTCCATCACCATAGGTACTGAAGGAGTCATCGTCCACCACCACAAGTACTGAAGGAGTCATCGTCCTCCACCACAGGTACTGAAGGAGTCATCATCCACCACCACAGGTACTGAAGGAGTCATCGTCCTCCACCACAGGTACTGAAGGAGTCATCGTCCATCACCACAGGTACTGAAGGAGTCATCGTCCATCACCACAGGTACTGAAGGAGTCATCGTCCACCACCACAGGTACTGAAGGAGTCACCTTCCTCCACCACAGGTACTGAAGGAGTCACCTTCCTCCACCACAGGTGCTGAAGGAGTCATCGACCTCCACCACAGGTACTGGAGGAGTCACCTTCCTCCACCACACGCACTGAAGGAGTCATCGTCCTCCACCACACGCACTGAAGGAGTCATCGTCCTCCACCACAGGTACTGAAGGAGTCATCGTCCTCCACCACAGGTACTGAAGGAGTCACCATCCTCCACCACAGGTACTGAAGGAGTCATCATCCTTCACCATAGGTACTGAAGGAGTCACCATCCTCCACCACAGGTACTGAAGGAATCACCTTCCTCCACCACAGGTACTGAAGGTGTCATCGTCCTCCACCACAGGTACTGAGGATTCATCGTCCTCCACCACAGGTACTGAAGGAGTCATCGTCCTTCACCATAGGTACTGAAGGAGTCATCGTCCTCCACCACAGGTACTGAAGGAGTCACCTTCCTCCACCACAGGTACTGAAGGAGTCACCTTCCTCCACCAACGGTACTGAAGGAGTCATCGTCCTCCACCACAGGTACTGAAGGAGTCATCGTCCTCCACCACAGGTACTGAAGGAGTCACCTTCCTCCACCACAGGTACTGAAGGAGTCATCGTCCTTCACCATAGGTACTGAAGGAGTCATCGTCCTTCACCATAGGTACTGAAGGAGTCATCGTCCTCCACCACAGGTACTGAAGGAGTCATCGTCCTCCACCACAGGTACTGAAGGAGTCATCGTCCTCCACCACAGGTACTGAAGGAGTCACCTTCCTCCACCACAGGTACTGAAGGAGTCATCGTCCTCCACCACAGGTACTGAAGGAGTCACCATCCTCCACCACAGGTACTGAAGGAGTCACCTCCCTCCACCACAGGTACTGAAGGAGTCACCTTCCTCCACCACAGGTACTGAAGGAGTCATCGTCCTCCACCACAGGTACTGAAGGAGTCACCATCTTCCACCACAGGTACTGAAGGAGTCACCATCTTCCACCACAGGTACTGAAGGAGTCACCTTCCTCCACCACAGGTACTGAAGGAGTCACCTTCCTCCACCACAGGTACTGAAGGAGTCACCTTCCTCCACCACAGGTACTAAAGGAGTCATCGTCCTCCACCACAGGTACTGAAGGAGTCACCTTCCTCCACCACAGGTGCTGAAGGAGTCATCGTCCTTCACCATAGGTACTGAAGGAGTCATCGTCCTTCACCATAGGCACTGAAGGAGTCATCGTCCTCCACCACAGGTACTGAAGGAGTCATCGTCCTCCACCACAGGTACTGAAGGAGTCATCGTCCTTCACCACAGGTACTGAAGGAGTCATCGTCCTACACCACAGGTACTGAAGGAGTCACCTTCCTCCACCACAGGTACTGAAGGAGTCACCATCCTCCACCACAGGTACTGAAGGAGTCACTTCCCTCCACCACAGGTGCTGAAGGAGTCATCGTCCTCCACCACAGGTACTAAAGGAGTCACCATCTTCCACCACAGGTACTGAAAGAGTCACCTTCCTCCACCACAGGTACTGAAGGAGTCATCGTCCTTCACCATAGGTACTGAAGGAGTCACCTTCCTCCACCACAGGTACTGAAGGAGTCACCTTCCTCCACCACAGGTACTGAAGGAGTCATCGTCCTCCTCCACAGGTAATGAAGGAGTCACCATCCTCCACCAGAGGTACTGAAGGAGTCATCGTCCTTCACCATAGGTACTGAAGGTGGCGCCCTCTGTCGGCAGCCAGTAGAAGCTTCAAGTGTTCGGACATGAGGTAAAATGCGCCACGCTTGACCTTCTCCATTCCCTCTAAATTAATTATCATATTTCAAAAATAATCTTCACTTAACCCTTAATGACCCCACCACACTCTAATCACAATTAACCTGAAAAATGACTCCATGTATTTTTTTTCCAGATGTGAAGAAAATTTTACGTTTGTCTCGATTTAGAATACATTGTAAACATTGTATTTTTGTGTGTGTGTAATTTGTCAGGGGGAATACCAGAGTCCTTCTCACCTGTACGAATGACGTCTTGTGACCGAGCAGTGAGTCAGTTCACTAGTACAGGTAACATAACACTACCTTATCTGACCCACACAACGCCACCTATAACCCACCATCATCCCCCACACCACCAATCCCACCACACCCCACATTACCTGACCCATCACACCCCACCATCATCTCCTCACACACCACCTGACCCACAACCCCCATCATCCTCCACCCCACCTAACCCACACTCATCCCCTCCCTCACCCCCCCCCCCCACCATCTGACAGTGTAGTGTCAGTTTGTGATAATTCATGTAGCACTTCCGAGCTCCTACACCGTCACATAACTTCTACAAGACATTTTACAAGTTGAAACGAAACTTACAATGTCTGGTGGAACTATTGTAGGTTATTCAGTGATATTTCCACGTTGTTTTAGCTAACACGTGTGTGTGTGTGTGTGTGTGTGTGTGTGTGTGTCATGGCGTGCGTGTCTGTGTGTGTGTGTGTCATGGCGTGTGTGGTATTATGTGAAGTATAGTTTTTGCTGTGTGACTTAGCGTGTGCTTCTGGCGATACTGACATAAAGTATTTTTTCTGTCAATATCCATCCATCCATCCATCCATCCATCCACCCACCCATCCATCCATCTATCTTGTAAAGTATTTTAACTGTATGTTCATTTTTGTTTACATTTCTTAGTGTTCGTGTGTCTGTGTCTGTCTGTGTGTCTGTCTGTGTGTCTGTCTGCGTGTCTGTCTGTGTCTGTCTGTTAGTACCACACTTGACACACCTGTCCACTTGAGCCAGGTAAGAGAGAGGAGGTGGAGGAGGAGGAGTCAGGAGGAAGGGGGAGGCAGGGGGAAGGAGGAGTCAGGAGGAAGGAGGAGTCAGGAGGAAGGAGGAGTCAGGGGGAAGAAGGAGTCAGGGGGAAGGAGGAGTCAGGGGGAAGGAGGAGTCAGGGGGAAGGAGGAGCCAGGGGGAAGGAGTCAGGAGGAAGAAGGAGTCAGGGGGAAGAAGGAGTCAGGGGGAAGAAGGAGTCAGGGGGAAGGATGAGTCAGGGGGAAGGAGGAGTCAGGGGGAAGGAGTCAGGGGGAAGGAGGAGTCAGGGGGAAGGAGGAGTCAGGGGGGAGGAGGAGGAGTCAGGGGGAGGCAAGGGTGATGAAGGAGCAGGAGGAGGAGGAAGAGGAGCAGGAGGAGGAGGAGGAGGAGGAGGCAGGCAGGTCACACTCATAACACAGTTAGTGAGGGTCTCCGGGATGTGTTTGTGTCAATCACTGGTTGAGTGTCACTTACCTTATTTCTCCTGAGACTAACCTGTGTACCTCACCCTCCAACCTCATCCTCCAGGCTCACCCATCAGTCTCACCCTCCAACCTCACCCTTCAACCTCGCCCTCCAACCTCACCCTCCAACCTCGTCCTCCAACCTTATCCTCCAACCTCACCCTCCAACCTCACCCTCCAATCTCATCCTCCAGCCTCACCCATCAGTCTCACCCTTCATCATCACCCTCCAACCTCACCCTCCAATCTCATCCTCCAGCCTCACCCATCAGTCTCACCTTCCAACCTCACCCTCCAACCTCACCCTCCAACCTCCCGCTCCAACCTCATCTTCCTGATACATCGACCTGCCTCTCAGACGAACTTAGCGTATTCATGGAGACGGCACGAAAGATGTCTTATTGAAGTTCTCTCTCAGATCAACTATTGAAAATCAAAAGTTCATTTAAGTCTAGGAAGAGGAAATGTGTGTGTGTGTGTGTGTGTGTGTGTATTAATATTATGGGTTGTGAAGAGAGGAAGAAGAGGGAGAGGAGGAAGAGGACATCTCCCCAACCCACACCAAACACCTCCCCACTCCCCACCAAACACCTCCCCACCAAACACCTCCCCACTCCCACCAAACACCTCCCCACTCCCCACCAAACACCTCCCCACTCCCCACCAAACACCTCCCCACTCACCACCAAACACCTCCCCACTCACCACCAAACACCTCCTCACTCCCCACCAAACACCTCCCCACTCCCCAACAAACACCTCCCCACTCCCCACCAAACACCTCCCCACAGTACCAAGTTCTGGGTCAATTTTGCAAGTAATCAGGCCATCAAGTATTCAGCCCTACACAAGAGCCTCGCTGGTGTTATCTTAACTATTTATGTAATGTGATCTTGCAGCAGTTAATATTCTCGCGTCTTTATCGATGTATCCAATAGTTCCTCTAATGATTTCTGAGTTTAATATTCATTGTAAGGGAGAGAGGGAGAGAGAGAGAGAGAGAGAGAGAGAGAGAGAGAGAGAGAGAGAGAGAGAGTTGTAGCTCACACACACACGCGGGTCAATGTGGGGTAATGGATAATATGTTCGCCTCGTAATAGAGTGGTCCTAGTGTTCGATTCCAGGCCAGGGTGAAAGTTAGGTGAGGGTGAGACAGTGGTAGGTAAGGGTGAGACAGTGGGAGGTGAGGGAGAGATATCGGCAGGTGAGGGAGAGATATCGGCAGGTGAGGGAGAGATATCGGCAGGTGAGGGAGAGATATCGGCAGGTAAGGAGAGACATCGGTCGGTAAGGGAGGGACAGCTATCAGTAGTTTCCTAATTGATGTAAAAAGTAAAATTACGTCTTAAATGTAATTAAATTTAGGCTGATTAGGTTTGGTGAGGTGAGGTTAGGTTAGGTTAGGTTAAGTTAGGTTAGGTTAGGTTAGGCGAGGTTAGGCGAGGTTAGATTAGGTTAGGCGAGGTTAAGTTAGTTTACATCCAGCGTGTGACCAGTTGGGTGAAATGCCTAGTGCATGATTTATTAAGATTCCTACACCTGCGTAAACACACCTGGCGGACAAGGTGATGATGACAGGTGTACACAGTGAGACTTCCTGGATGATCACTTATATTTTGTCTTGTGGATCACCTGAAGAAAACACACCCGAGTTTATTTCACCTGAAGATTGATCACCTTAACGTTAACTAAACCTGTACCTGTACTGTTAATTTATGCATCAGACAGGTAAATCAATTAAGTATTGGACACAGGTGAGGACGAATGATGACATATTTAAGTGTGTGGAGGTGATCGTCTTGGACACACACACACACACACACCTATCACCTCAAGTATTTAACAGTTGTTCTTGTATAAATATTAACTAATGAGGTTTGTGTTGTTCTACCTGGTGTTGAGTTTAGGTAAGAATTAATGAGAGCAATTAACAGGTAAGTGATACAAGGAGAGACTAACTGGTTATATGTCATTCAGTATTATGGATCACCTGGAGATTACCCCCCCCCCCCCAGGTTAGGTTAGGGAGAGGGGGCCTAATCTTCAGGTCATTCTGAAGACACAAGCCCTTCCTCTTATGTGTGTTTGTGTTGTTTGCTTATTACTTGTGATATGTCGTTTATTGCTTGTTGTTTATTGTTTGCGTTGTGTTGTTTGCTTATTACTTGTGATATGTCGTTTATTGCTTGTTGTTTATTGTTTGCGTTCGTATAGATAGAGTCCACGTTGGCTCAGGCATCCACACAATACAAGTAAACACACAATGGTAAACAACAACTCAAACAAGACATAAACAACCTAAGAAAGATGTTAAAAAAAGGTGGATTTACATGATGATATTACCCAAGATAGTCCTCCCCTCTCACCCCTCTTTCCTCCCCTCTCACCCCTCTTTCCTCCCCTCTCACCCCTCTATTCTCTCACTCCATTTCCCCCTTCTCTTTATCACTCCCTTCACCCTCTTTTCCCATTCCCCTCAGCCTCCCCCCCCCCCCCCAGTATGAAGCACAGAAATACCGGGAAATTCATCAGTTTCTCAGTATGTAAAGTGTCGACCCTCCTCCACCTACCCTCTGCTCCTCCTGCTGCACCTCCTGCTGCACCTCCTCCTCCTCCTCCTCCTCCTGCAAAAACTCTCTATATCGAGGCTTCTCTTTTCCAGGACGAACGGCGCAATTACCCAACGGAGTCTGCGGCCACTGTCGGTCTAACAGCCAATTGACTTACATTATTGATGAAGATTTTCTACCGCCTCTCAGATGAGTAATACCTTGATATTTCAGATTTCCCATTTTTCTTTGAGAGAAATAGTGGAACAGCGAACGACAGGGTGGTGTAGGCGGCTGGCTTGTGGGGTGGGTGAGAAGGGGAATATTCGCGTGAGAGGTTGGGGTGTGTTGGGGGTGTAGGTGGGGTGTGGGTGGGGGTGGTTGGGGTTGGTGTTAGCGGGGCTGTGAGGCCAGTCGGGCTTGGTCAGGCCAGACTCCCACCATCATGGCCCCGGTGAATATTTCATCGCGGGATGCGGCTGAACCTTTCTGGTATTTCACAGTGGCTCGTTCACCCTCTCTGCTTAACATTCCTGCGTCACTTACAACACCTTGTCACGATATTTACCTTAAGTCTGTGTCACTTTTACCTGCACTTGTGTTAACTTATTCCCACTGTGGTGTTCACGCCCTTGTACACGCCACACAGCCCCGACCACAGACACCAATCGAAGTGTCGTGAAAAATCGAACTTTAGGGTGAAATCCGTACCGCGTTCTCCGCTTGATCGCTTCTAAAGTTTTCGGCCAACGAGTAAAACTTTCCTTTAACTTTCGTCACTTAGGTGTTTGGGAACAGAATCTTGAGGAATTAATAACCAATTCTACGCTGTATTTGTGTTATGGCTTCACACAAACACCTCAACTAGCAGGAGTGAGGAGAGTTATGGCGGGCGTGTGTGTGGACTGTCTATGTGGACGATAAACACAGAAAAAAACCCGAATGAAAAAAAATATATATACGCTGGCGGGTTGCACATTTGGGAGGGAGGAGGACGACCATGTTCTGCTGTGATTGCGGCGGAAGGTATATCTCGTCCACCCGCTAAATCACGGTATTCGCGCCACCACACCACAACTACTCAACCCCACCACCGATAATTATTTCCCAACAACGGTGCCAGAGGTAAAAATGGTGTCTTCATATCACTTACCAAGAACCACTTATAAGGGGGGTGGGTAGGGGTGGGTGGGGGGGGGGGGGGTAAAAGAGACGGTGGGAAAGATTTAGGTCCGGTGTGTCTCAAGAGATCCCAGCGTGTGGCGGAGGTGGGATGGCTGCCTTTTTTACGGCGTTTCTCAAGACTTATCATACGTGTTTCTAAAGGTGGTGCTTATAGTAGCTGTGAGAGAAGCTATATTAAGTTGTGTTAGATAGATAGATAGATAAACACAGATTGGGGCTCAGTAAGATCTTCGGATCACATGAGGATTAACTCCAGCTTATTTCACCTGGAGATTAACCACCCTAACGTTGACCTGACCTGACCTGACCTAACATGTTGAGATGACACGGAGAATATTTCTAACTTTTACACTTCTATGTCTGAGCATCACACACACACACACACACACTCTTACTACACTAAACTAGAGGCGAATTATTACCTATATATTGATAAGGTTTGAGGATAACACAAAGACCATGAATAATGAATGAGTGAAATGATGCATAACTTAACAACGTATATACATACTCTTCAGCCTCTATGAATATTAGATGAATATAAACCACATGTATAATTTCTTCATTGTGAATAACCGATCATATGTGTGTGTGTGTGTAATACAATAGTTTGGTATGGTAGTTATGGTGGTGATTATGGTGGTAGTTAGGTGGTAATGGTAGTTATGGTAGTGGTAATGGTAGTTAGTGTGGTGGTAATGGGAGTTAGGGTGGTGGTAATGGTAGTTAGGGTGGTGGTAATGGGAGTTAGGGTGGTGGTAATGTGAGTCAGGGTGGTGGTAATGGTGGTAGTTAGGTGGTAATGGTAGTTAGGTGGTAATGGTAGTTAGAGTGGTGGTATTGGGAGTTAGGGTGGTGGTAATGGTAATTAGGGTGGTGGTAATGGTAGTTAGGGTGGTGGTAATGGTAGTTAGGGTGGTGGTAATGGTAGTTAGGGTGGTGGTAATGGGAGTTATGATGGTGGTGGTAATGGTAGTTAGGGTGGTGGTAATGGGAGTTATGGTGGTGGCAATGGTAGTTAGGGTGGTGGTAATGGGAGTTATGGTGGTGGCAATGGTAGTTAGGTTGGTGGTAATGGTAGTTAGGGTGGTGGTAATGGTAGTTAGGGTGGTGGTAATGGTAGTTAGGGTGGTGGTAATGGGAGTTAGGGTGGTGGTAATGGGAGTTAGGGTGGTGGTAATGGGAGTTAGGGTGGTGGTAATGGGAGTTAGGGTGGTGGTAATGGTAGTAGTTAGGGTGGTGGTAATGGGAGTTAGGGTGGTGGTAATGGTAGTTAGGGTGGTGGTAATGGTGGTAGTTAGGGTGGTGGTAATGGTGGTAGTTAGGGTGGTGGTAATGGTAGTTAGGGTGGTGGTAATGGGAGTTAGGGTGGTGGTAATGGGAGTTAGGGTGGTGGTAATGGGAGTTAGGGTGGTGGTAATGGGAGTTAGGGTGGTGGTAATGGGAGTTAGGGTAGTGGTAATGGTAGTTAGGGTGATGGTAATGGTAGTTAGAGTGGTGGTAATGGTAGTTAGTGGTGGTAATGGGAGTTAGTGGTGGTAATGGGAGTTAGTGGTGGTAATGGGAGTTAGGGTGGTGGTAATGGTAGTTAGGGTGGTGGTAATGGGAGTTAGGGTGGTGGTAATGGTAGTTAGGGTGGTGGTAATGGTAGTTAGGGTGGTGGTAATGGTAGTTAGAGTGGTGGTAATGGTAGTTAGAGTGGTGGTAATGGTAGTTAGGGTGGTGGTAATGGTAGTTAGGGTGGTGGTAATGGTAGTTAGGGTGGTGGTAATGGTAGTTAGGGTGGTGGTAATGGTAGTTATGGTAATCTCTGTCTCTTATACTTTCCATATTTCTCCTTTCTTCTCCTGGTCATCTCTGTCTCTCTCTCTCTCTCTACCTGTCTGTCTATCTCACTTTAATCTTCTCTCTATCTTACTCTCTTTCCCTAGTCCCATTTCTCTCTTCTTCTTTCTCCACCTTTACCTTAATTTCTTTTCTCTTCCCCCTATCCCAGCTCCCTCTCTCTATTTCTCTCTCTGTGTCTGTTTGTCTGTTCCTAACCTAACCAAACAATACGAGTGTGGCTGCGGGGTATAACACTATATGGCCCCAAGAGGCTAGACACAACACCTCCTCACTCACTATATTTAAAACACTATAACAAAGACATAACAATTCCTCTCCACCGATTATTTATTTCAAGAAAAAATCCCTAAAACACAGGATTCTTTTTCCATCTCTAAATTCACAGCTATTTTTTTTTTATTGCATTTTTTTTTTTTATTTTTTTACATTATGAAATTTCTTTTAGTCATTTTTTTATGGCGACAATAAACGTGGATCGCGGGCACAAAAATTATACCTTTCCTGGACACACACACAAAAAAAATATTACTGCGGGAGTTTTCACACGACCAGAAGTTATTTACACTGATCCACATAATGAATCAAACGTGTTCTGAATTTACAAAGGCTTGTTTACAAAATCTAATTGGGGTGTATCGAGTAAAGTGAAATAATTCTGTTAAAAATGGTTAATAAAGGGAGGTTAAAGAATTACCTTTATGATAATGTTACCATACGTACCTCTGTCTGTCTGTCTACTTTCGCTATTGTTGATGTTTTGTTCAGGTTAGGTTAGGTTACAATAGGTTAGGTTAGGATAGGTTACAGTAGGATAGGTTAGGTTACATCCTTACTCAAGCTGCGTGTAACTGAAATAAAAACCTCCAAGAAATATTACGGAAAACCTAAATCTGGTGCATTATGTATTATGTGGCGACAGCAGGAGGGAGGGTGCTGGGCCGCTGATGAAATAAACCGCGAAATTACAGACAAAAAAATTAAATGTAGTTTGTTTTGTGTGTCAACCATCGCGACATTCTGACTGTTGTGGCCACCTCATAAAGATCACAGGTCACGGGTCACGAGGTACAGGTCACGGGTCACAGGTCACGGGGTAAAGATCACAGGGCACATGGTTATAGGTCACGGGGTACAGGTCACGGGGTACAGGTCATGGGGTACAGGTCACAGGACATGGGGTACATGGTTACAGGTCACAGGGTACATGGTTACAGGGTACATGGTTATAGGTCACGGGGTACAGGTCACGGGGTACAGGTCACGGGGTACAAGTCACGGGGTACAGGTCACGGGGTACAGGTCACGGGGTAAAGATCACAGGGCACATGGTTATAGGTCACGGGGTACAGGTCACGGGGTACAGGTCACGGGGTACAGGTTACGGGTTACCGGTCACAGGTTATAGGTCACGATAGAAGGTTATAAGGTACAGGTCACAGGTCACCAAGAACTGTCCACCTTAGGTCTTATTTAAGGCAACGGGGTCACGAGAGGTCATACAAGGAAAGGTCATGAAAGGCGAGCAAGATTTATGTCTGTATACAAACAAATTCACATCCAGACATAGACATGCAGATACACAGACATTCAGACGTACATAGATACATACAGACACACACACACACACACATCCGGAGACACATACACACACATTCAGATACGAACACACACACACATATCCAGAGACACAGACAGACATACATCCAGACGCACGTACACACACACACACACACACACACACACACACACACACACACACACATACATAATCAGACACACATATAATCACACACACACACATCCAGATACACACAGACACAGACACACATACATACACAGACATCCAGACACACACACACATACACACAGACATACAGACAGACACACATAGACACAGACATGAAGACACACAAACAAACAGACATCCAGACACACATACAGACAGACATTTAGACACAGACGACGCCGGAAACATTCTCCCACAGTGGCTGACGCTGACACATAATACATTAACACTTTACGTTAATAAAATACATTAGTAGAAAAATATGAGACAAAAAACACCGACCCGATGTTTTTAACGTGCAGCCGGAAAACATTTTTTAGGGGCCTCGTGTAAAATGTAGAGAGTCGTGTGTTACCTGAAACTATACACACCACGACCCTACACTGAAGGTGAAGTGTACCTGAAGGTGAAGTGTACCTGAAGTGTTCCTGAAGGTGAAGCGTACCTGAAGGTAAAGTGTACCTGAAGGTGAAGTGCTCCTGAAGGTGAAGTGTGCCTGAAGGTGAAGTGTTCCTGAAGTGTTCCTGAAGGTGAAGTGTACCTGAAGGTGAAGTGTTCCAGAAGGTGAAGTGTACCTGAACTATCCTGAAGTGTTCCTGAAGGTGAAGTGTTCCTGAAGGTGAAGTGTACCTGAACTATCCTGAAGTGTTCCTGAAGGTGAAGTGTTCCTGAAGGTGAAGTGTTCCTGAAGGTGAAGTGTACCTGAAGATGAAGTGTACCTGAACAATCCTGAAGTGCTCCTGAAGGTGAAGTGTACCTGAAGGTGAAGTGTACCTGAACTATCCTCAAGTGTTCCTGAAGGTGAAGTGAATCTGAAGATGATGTGTACCTGAAGATGATGTGTACCTTAAGGTGAAGTGTTCCTGAAGGTGAAGTGTACCTTAAGGTGAAGTGTACCTTAAGGTGAGGTGTTCCTGAAGGTGAAGTGTTCCTGAAGGTGAAGTGTACCTGAACTATCCTGAAGTGTTCCTGAAGGTGAAGTGTACCTGAAGGTGAAGTGTACCTGAACTATCCTGAAGTGTTCCTGAAGGTGAAGTGTTCCTGAAGGTGAAGTGTACCTGAAGGTGAAGTGTACCTGAAGACGATGTGTTCCTGAAAGTGAAGTGTTCCTGAAGGTGAAGTGTACCTGAAGATGATGTGTACCTGAAGATGATGTGTACCTTAAGGTGAAGTGTTCCTGAAGGTGAAGTGTACCTGAAGGTGAAGTGTACCTGAAGGTGAAGTGTACCTGAAGGTGAAGTGTTCCTGAAGGTGAAGTGTACCTGAAGGTAAAGTGTACCTGAAGATGATGTGTACCTTAAGGTGAAGTGTTTCTGAAGGTGAAGTGTACCTGAAGGTGAAGTGTACCTGAAGATGATGTGTACCTGAAGATGATGTGTACCTTAAGGTGAAGTGTTTCTGAAGGTGAAGTGTACCTGAAGGTGAAGTGTACCTGAAGGTGAAGTGTTCCTGAAGGTGAAGTGTACCTGAACTATCCTGAAGTGTTCCTGAAGGTGAAGTGTTCCTGAAGGTGAAGTGTACCTGAAGATGAAGTGTACCTGAAGACGATGTGTACCTGAAGGTGAAGTGTACCTGAAGATGATGTGTACCTGAAGATGATGTGTACCTTAAAGTGAAGTGTTCCTGAAGGTGAAGTGTACCTGAAGGTGAAGTGTACCTGAAGGTGAAGTGTTCCTGAAGGTGAAGTGTTCCTGAAGGTGAAGTGCACCTGAAGGTGAAGTGTACCTGAAGATGATGTGTACCTTAAGGTGAAGTGTACCTGAAGGTGAAGTGTACCTGAAGCTGAAGTGTACCTGAAGGTGAAGTGTTCCTGAAGGTGAAGTGTACCTGAAGGTGAAGTGTTCCTGAAGGTGAAGTGTTCCTGAAGGTGAAGTGTTCCTGAAGGTGAAGTGTACCTGAAGGTGAAGTGTACCTGAAGGTGAAGTGTTCCTGAAGGTGAAGTGTACCTGAAGGTGAAGTGCACCTGAAGGTGAAGTGTACCTGAAGATAAGGTGAAGTGTTCCTGAAGGTGAAGTGTTCCTGAAGGTGAAGTGTTCCTGAAGGTGAAGTGTTCCTGAAGGTGAAGTGTACCTGAATGTGAAGTGTACTTGAAGGTGAAGTGTACCTGAAGGTGAAGTGTACCTGAAGGTGAAGTGTACCTGATGGTGAAGTGTTCCTGAAGGTGAAGTGTTCCTGAAGGTGAAGTGTACCTGATGGTGAAGTGTTCCTGAAGGTGAAGTGTACCTGATGGTGAAGTGTACCTGAAGGTGAAGTGTTCCTGAAGGTGAAGTGTACTTGAAGGTGAAGTGTTCCTGATGGTGAAGTGTACTTGAAGGTGAAGTGTACCTGATGGTGAAGTGTACTTGAAGGTGAAGTGTACCTGATGGTGAAGTGTACTTGAAGGTGAAGTGTTCCTGAAGGTGAAGTATACCTGAAGGTGAAGTGTACTTGAAGGTGAAGTGTTCCTGAAGGTGAAGTGTACTTGAAGGTGAAGTGTACCTGAAGGTGAAGTGTACCTGATGGTGAAGTGTACCTGAAGGTGAAGTGTACCTGATGGTGAAGTGTACCTGAAGGTGAAGTGTACCTGAAGGTGAAGTGTACCTGAACTATCCTGAAGTTACGTAGCTTCACCACCACGACCCTACACTGCTCCTGAAGGTGAAGTGTTCCTGAACTAACCAGAAGTAAGAACAGTATTAAGATGTTGGTCTCGTGTTGCTTACGTCTATAAACAATATTGAACAACAGTCTACGTTCATCAGTGTTCACAATAACGGACGAACTATAACTACTCAACTAAGTGTTCATCATCTCAATCAAATCACCTCAATGTGAACCAGTGATTGTTAAAGTGTTCGAATCACCAAGATCAATGAACCCTGATCATCGTAGGTGTGTGGTATTGCAATGTAGGGAGTTAATTTAATTACAATAGACCCATTAACTCAGGTACAAAGATTTAAACACAAATTCATTACATAAACACTGTACAGGAAGTAATGTACACTATTACTGTACATCAAGGGTTACAGTGCACCATAAAGCTACATATTTATTTCATTCAGACTGAAATTCAAAAAAGAGAAATGATGTTATTTTTCTCTTCCTGTTAAAGCTTTTACACCTACACTAGAGCTACACAGGTACACTAGAGCTACACAGGTACACTAGAGCTACACAGGTACACTAGAGATTACACAGGTACACTAGAACTACACAGGTACACTAGAGCTACACAGGTACACTAGAGATTACACAGGTACACTAGAGCTACACAGGTACACTAGAGCTACACAGGTACACTAGAGCTACACAGGTACACTACAGCTACGCAGGTACACTACAGCTACACAGGTACACTAGAGCTACACAGGTACACTACAGCTACACAGGTACACTAGAGCTACACAGGTACACTACAGCTACACAGGTACACTAGAGATTACACAGGTACACTTGAGATTACACAGGTACATTAGAGCTACACAGGTACACTAGAACTACACAGGTACACTAGAGCTACACAGGTACACTAGAGATTACACACCTACACTAGAACTACACAGGTACACTAGAGCTACACAGGTACACTAGAGCTACACAGATACACTAGAGATTACACAGGTACACTAGAGCTACACAGGTACACTAGAGCTACACAGGTACACTAGAGATTACAAATGTACACTAGAGCTACACAGGTACACTAGAGCTACACAGGTACACTAGAGATTACACAGGTACACTAGAGCTACACCAGAGCTACACAGGTATACCTGAGTTACGCAGGCACACTAGAGTTACGCAAGTACACTAGAGCTACACAGGTACACTAAGAGCTACACCAGAGCTACACACGTACACCAGAGCTACGCAGGCACACTAGAGTTACACCAGAGCTGCACAGGTACACTAGAGCTACACAGGCACACCCGATAATTACACAGGTGATCCACAGGTAAAGTCTTTCACAGTTCAAGCCAACATAATTCTGGTAATTCAATAACATGTGTACGAACGAGTGAAAAAAAACACAATAAGAGAAAAATACTAAAACGTTCATGCAAGTCAGTTTTTTTTCCTGCCTCTGATACACCATGCAAAAAAAATAGAAAGAAAATAGTAGAAGCGGCAGCAGCTAGTAGGCCCCCACGTTCCAACATTACCCTGGGCTAGTTTAACGCCAAAAGGACTTCATCAAAAAGCTTCCCACTCACCCCCCCCCCCCCCAACCCCGAAAAATGAAAATACATCACTTCCGCTTTTACGTTGCGCTTCCCGTTGCTCTTGTGAATCCGTGAGGCGGAAATATAAAAACTCACGTTGCCATTAACTCGCATTAATTTCCACTTTGCGCTAAACGACACGATTTTTCCCTCCCGACTAAAAAAAAAATACACACGGTGGACACTATCACATATCAAATACATATATACACGTTTATATATATATGTTTGTGTATATAAACTGTGTGTATATGTCATTTATTTATGTTTATACACTACACTATATAAACATTATGGAAAACTTCACCGCATCAACCATGACCAACACTTGTAACTCTCACAGTTGGTCACAGAGATAACAAGGGAGGAAGATAACAAGGGAGTGAGATAACAAGGGAGGAAGATAACAAGGGAGTGAGATAACAAGGGAGGAAGATAACAAGGGAGTGAGATAACAAGGGAGGAAGATAACAAGGGAGTGAGATAACAAGGGAGTGAGATAACAAGGGAGTGAGATAACAAGGGAGGAAGATAACAAGGGAGGAAGATAACAAGGGAGTGAGATAACAAGGGAGTAAGGTATCAAGGGAGTAAGATAACAAGGGGGTAAGATATCAAGGGAGTGAGATAACAAGGGAGTGAGATAACAAGGGAGTGAGATAACAAGGGAGTGAGATAACAAGGGAGTGAGATAACAAGGGAGTGAGATAACAAGGGAGCAAGATAACAAGGGAGGAAGATAACAAGGGAGGAAGATAACAAGGGAGTGAGATAACAAGGGAGTGAGATAACAAGGGAGTGAGATAACAAGGGAGTAAGATAACAAGGGAGTGAGATAACAAGGGAGTGAGATAACAAGGGAGTGAGATAACAAGGGAGTGAGATAACAAGGGAGTGAGATAACAAGGGAGTGAGATAACAAGGGAGTAAGATATCAAGGGAGTGAGATAACAAGGGAGTGAGATAACAAGGGAGTGAGATAACAAGGGAGTGAGATAACAAGGGAGTAAGATAACAAGGGAGTAAGATAACAAGGGAGTAAGATAACAAGGGAGTGAGATAACAAGGGAGTGAGATAACAAGGGAGTAAGATAACAAGGGAGTAAGATAACAAGGGAGTAAGATATCAAGGGAGTGAGATAACAAGGGAGTAAGGTATCAAGGGAGTAAGATATCAAGGGAGTGAGATAACAAGGGGGTAAGATAACAAGGGAGTAAGGTAACCTTTCCTCCCTCCCTCCCTTCTACCTCCCTCAACCTTTCTTTCTATTTGTTTCCCCCCTCCCTCCCCTTCCCTCCCCCCCTACCCCTCCCCCTCCCCCTCCCTCCCGGGTCAACATCACGTCTATATACAATGAGACACCTGCTTGGCGCTGTAAACTGCTTGTCCTCGCCATAATTAAGTTCCTCGTTGGCCGCTAATCACCTTCAACCAACAAGTCTCTCGCTGATGAGGGAGGGAGGTGAGGGAGGAAGGGAGGTGGTCCCATAAGGGAGTGAGGTGAGGGAGGAAGGGAGGTGGTCCCATAAGGGAGTGAGGTGAGGGAGGAAGGGAGGTGGTCCCATAAGGGAGTGAGGTGAGGGAGGAAGGGAGGTGGTCCCATAAGGGAGTGAGGTGAGGGAGGGAGGGGGGGAAGTGGTCTGATGTGGGAGGTAAACTAATGTATACCCACACAGCCTTGGTAAACTTAAATGGTACACACACGAGGTAGGAGGAGGAGGAGGGGGAGGAGGAGGAGGAAGAGAAGGAGGAGGAGGAGGGGGAGGAGGAGGAAGATTAGTGTCTTATTATCAAGGTTTCAAACGGACGAGGCCAGGGGGTGGGTCATGGTGTGGGTCAGGAGGGTGGGTCAGGGTGTTGGGTCAGGGGGTTGGGTCAGGGTGTAGGCCAGGGGGTGGGTCAGGGGGGTGGGTCAGGGTGGTTGGGTCAGGGGGTTGGGTCAGGGGGGTTGGGTCAGGGGGTTGGGTCAGGGGGTTGGGTCAGGGTGTGGGTCAGGGGGGTGGATCAGGGGGTGGGTCAGGGGGTTGGGTCAGGGGGATGGGTCAGGGGGATGGGTCAGGGGGTGGGTCAGGGGGATGGGTCAGGGTGTGGGTCAGGGGGGTGGGTCAGGGGGTTGGGTCAGGGGGGTGGGTCAGGGGGTTGGGTCAGGGGTTTGGGTCAGGGTGTGGGTCAGGGGGTAGGCCAGGGGGTGGATCAGGGGGTGGGTCATGGGGGTGGGTCAGGGGGTGGGTCAGGGGGGTGGGTCAGGGGGTTGGGTCAGGGGTTTGGGTCAGGGTGTGGGTCAGGGGGTAGGCCAGGGGGTGGATCAGGGGGTGGGTCATGGGGGTGGGTCAGGGGGTGGGTCAGGGGGATGGGTCAGGGGGATGGGTCAGGGTGTGGGTCAGGGGGGGTGGGTCAGGGGGTTGGGTCAGGGGGTTGGGTCAGGGGTTTGGGTCAGGGGGTAGGCCAGGGGGTGGGTCAGGGGGTGGGTCAGGGGGGTGGGTCAGGGGGGTTGGGTCAGGGGGGTTGGGTCAGGGGGGTTGGGTCAGGGGGGTTGGGTCAGGGGGGTTGAGTCAGGGTGTGGGTCAGGGGGTAGGCCAGGGGTGGATCAGGGTGTGGGTCAGGGAGTGGGTCAGGGGGGTGGGTCAGGGGGGTTAGGTCAGGAGGTAGGCCAGGGGGGTGGATCAGGAGGGGGGGGTTGGATCAAGGGGGTATGTCAGGGGGGATCAGGAGGGGGGTAGATCAAGGGAATTTGCTCAGGGGGGAAGGTCAGGGGGTAGGCCAAGGGGGGGATAGATCATGGGGGGATGGCTCAGGGGTGTAGGTCAAGGGGGGATAGATCAGGGGGGTATAATCAGGAGGTAGGACAGGGGGAGGGAGGTAGATCAGGGGGAGGGGGGTAGCCTTAATGTTTGATACCATAGGTGTAGCAGCGCCCCCATGGCTATGTTTCACTACTGTGCTGGTCATTTCTACAACTTTTGGTCAGTGAACCTACTAAGTGTTGTATAAGGCTGGGTGACCCGGGTGAATGTAGCCGCGGTAGGGGGGTCGTATGTATGATAGAAGGTCGTATGTATAATAGAATGTATAATATGTATTGTTGAAAGTTCATGTATGGATTATAATGGGGGGGAGTATTATTGATGAGGGTGGGGAGAGGAGGGGGGAGAGAGAGGGGAGGGAGGGGGCGTTACATACCTTCAGTACGAATGAGTGTTAAGATCTTACTACCAATTACTGGGTATACGACTACTACGACTACCACTACTACGGCTTTGACTACTACGACTACCACTACTACGGCTAGGACTACTACCACTACTACGAGCACCACCATCATCATCACCACCACCACAACGACCACCACCGCTACTACTACCACCACCACCGCCACTACCACCACCACGCCTCATACAAGACAAACACCAAGATCATTAATGCAATTCTCCAATCTTTTAATTACCCTTAACTAGTGTATTTACTAAACTAATAACAACTAAATGACCCTAACAATAAAACTACAATGACATAATACAACAACATAACTAGTGTATACATTAACCTAAAATCCCCTAAAAAATACAACAACAACAACAACAAATATCCCCCACCACTTCTGTAATGAACTCTCACTCCCCCCAAAAAAAATCCCTAGAAAATTCCCCCAAAATTCCCTCACGAACGATGAATTAGATAAACGAGACGAATAATCCAACATGCGGATCTGTTCACCTCAGCGTTTTTCTAAGTGTTACGTGAGTGTCTGTCCTCCCCCCCCCCCTCCCCCTAACAGCTGATGGGCCTCTGAACGACACGACCTGATCTTGGTTATGTATTGAGAGCGTCTTATATTTAAGGAACAAGGTAAGTGAGCGCGTGTAATAGCCAGGTAAAGGTAGATTATTAACGCCGGCAGGACCACACATACACACACACACAGCTGGTTTAGGGTCGTGGTTACAGCTGGCTAAGAATCGTATCTACAGGTGGCTTAAGAACGTGGCTACAGCTCTTTACGTGTGTGTGTGTGTGTGTGTGCTCATAAATCCTTCCTAAATATCCTGTAGTGTGAGGTGTAGGATCCTGGTGAGGTGAACTGCTCCTACACTCGTCAAATTATAGTCCTCAGATGAATCCTATTAAATTTAGTCTTATAATCTCATATATTTGTCAAAGATTAATCCTCCACCGTCCCTCCAGAGGTCAGTCATCCTCACCGGTTACACGAAAATCCCTTTTGAGAATCCCATATCATGTAATAGGTAAATCCAACACCGTCCTTATCTCCCATACATGATATAAATCCAGATAAATCCACCACTATCTCTTACATTCCCCCGAAGTACATAAATCCCTCTATAAAATCCCCTAATCCATAGTTTCCGACAGATAAATCCACCGCCCTCGCTATAAATCCTCCCCAATAACGTGTAAATCCCTCTTTTGAAATCGGGGTAGCGAGGCGTCGAGAGGAGGACTTGTGGTCGCAGTCTTCATATTATGATGATGAGCGAGTTACCCTCCAGCCAAGGTCGTCCTCCAGGGTTTACTTCAACATTAACACTCCTACTCGGCCGGACGTTCACTCACCTCCATATTTGATCAACAAACCAGACTCAGGAGGCGGCCAATAATGCTGTAGTGTTCGAGGCAAGACGCCATCAAGCCCTACCGCCTTAATATTTGAATCCAAGAAGGTGTGTGTGTGTCTGTCTGTTTGGTCGATTTTGGGGGGTGGTGGGGAGGAGGGTATGAGTGTGTGGGGAGGAGGGTATGAGTGTGTGGGGAGGAAGGTATGAGTGTGTGGGGAGGAGGGTATGAATGTGTGGGGAGGAGGGTAAGAGTGTGTGGGGAGGAAGGTATGAGTGTGTGGGGAGGAAGGTATGAGTGTGTGGGGAGGAAGGTATGAGTGTGTGGGGAGGAGGGTATGAGTGTGTGGGGAGGAGGGTATGAGTGTGTGGGGAGGAGGGTATGAGTGTGTGGGGAGGAGGGTATGAGTGTGTGGGGAGGAGGGTATGAGTGTGTGGGGAGGAGGGTATGAGTGTGTGGGGAGGAGGGTATGAGTGTGTGGGGAGGAGGGTATGTGTGTGTGGGGAGGAGGGTATGTGTGTGTGGGGAGGAGGATATGTGTGTGTGGGGAGGAGGGTATGTGTGTGTGGGGAGGAGGGTATGAGCGTGTGGGGAGGAGGGTATGAGCGTGTGGGGAGGAGGGTATGAGCGTGTGGGGAGGAGGGTATGAGCGTGTGGGGAGGAAGGTATGTGTGTGGGGAGGAGGGTATGAGCGTGTGGGGAGGAAGGTATGTGTGTGGGGAGGAGGGTATGAGCGTGTGGGGAGGAAGGTATGTGTGTGGGGAGGAGGGTATGAGTGTGTGGGGAGGAGGGTATGAGTGTGTGGGGAGGAGGGTATGAGTGTGTGGGGAGGAAGGTATGAGTGTGTGGGGAGGAAGGTATGTGTGTGGGAAGGAGGGTATGAGTGTGTGGGGAGGAGGGTATGAGTGTGTGGGGAGGAGGGTATGAGTGTGTGGGGAGGAGGGTATGAGTGTGTAGGGAGGAGGGTATGAGTGTGTGGGGAGGAGGGTATGAGTGTGTGGGGAGGAGGGTATGAGTGTGTGGGGAGGAGGGTATGAGTGTGTGGGGAGGAGGGTATGAGTGTGTGGGGAGGAGGGTATGTGTGTGTGGGGAGGAGGGTATGTGTGTGTGGGGAGGAGGGTATGAGCGTGTGGGGAGGAGGGTATGAGCGTGTGGGGAGGAGGGTATGAGCGTGTGGGGAGGAGGGTATGAGCGTGTGGGGAGGAGGGTATGAGCGTGTGGGGAGGAGGGTATGAGCGTGTGGGGAGGAAGGTATGTGTGTGGGGAGGAGGGTATGAGCGTGTGGGGAGGAGGGTATGAGCGTGTGGGGAGGAAGGTATGTGTGTGGGGAGGAGGGTATGAGTGTGTGGGGAGGAGGGTATGAGTGTGTGGGGAGGAGGGTATGAGTGTGTGGGGAGGAAGGTATGAGTGTGTGGGGAGGAAGGTATGAGTGTGTAAGTTAATGGAAATAAGTTCATATATGGCAATTTTTATTTTATTTTATCATTTAAGACAAGGATTTTTATAATAACACAACCAAATTATACCTAGATTATGTTACGTTATGTTATGTTACGTTGTTATGTTGTTACATTATGTTATGTTACGTTATGTTATGTTACGTTATGTTATGTTACGTTATGTTATGTTGTGTTATGTTGTTACATTATGCTATGTTAAGTTATGTTATGTTATGTTGTTATGTTATGTTATGTTATGTTATGTTACGTTATGCTATGTTACGTTTCTATGTTGTTACGTTATGTTACGTTACGTTATGTTACGTTATGTTATGTTACGTTATGTTACGTTGTTATGTTATCTTAATTTACTAAAGAAAAACAAACCAAATTTATCAAAATAAAAGTGTGTGTGTGTGTGTGTGTGTGTTATCTCACACACAATTAAGGTGAAAAAGCGAGAGAGAATTAGAGGAGCAGTGCGCAGGACTATGAAAGTGTCGACCAATCAGCACCAGCAACACTCATCCCCCAACAGCCAATCACAGCACAGTCTGAGTATTACCTTTTTGCCCCTGTTCTCCAAGACAACATTTTTCATTCAGAATTTTTCATCATATTTTTCGTTGTTTCTCAAAATATAAATATTTTTAATGTTCATAATGCGGATTTGGATGTTTTTTGTGTGTTTATATATGTTATTGAACATTACTATACCTGATAATATTAAAACATTTAAACATTCAAAATCAATTAATTATTTTTAGTTATTTTCATCTTATCTTTTCTCAATTAAACATCGTAATCTATACCTCAATATACCTTTAATATAACATCAACATCAGCACTAAACATAATATTCTTTCATGTCTTCTCTATCCCATATTAATTAAAAAAAAACATTGCACTTTATAAACATTGGCAATTTCACCAACATCGCCAACTTTACCAACAACAACATCAATACTAACATCATGAATAACATCAACGTCATTCATGTGTGTTCCTCCATTGAGTGACAAACGCCACATCATCATCCCCCACATCATATTAACACCAGAACAATATCAACATCAGCCCCCACCTACACCAGAACAACATCAACATCAGCCCCCACCTACACCAGAATACCAGCAACATCAGCCCCCACCTACACCAGAATACCAGCAACATCAGCCCCCACCTACACCAGAACAACATCAACATCAGCCCCCACCTACACCAGAATACCAGCAACATCAGCCCCCAGTCTTCCCCAGGTGTGAGCGACAGGACAAAACATCGTCGCTAAGCATGGCGAGGAACTCTGGGGGAGCAGAAGAGTGATTTTGGGGTGAATATTTGAGGGCGCGCGTTTGTTGTGGAGGAGGGGGAGGGGGGGTGGGCGAGGGGGGGGGGTGGGTGAGGGTCGGAGAGGGTGGTGCTCGCCCCCGTCGCCGCTGCCTGGGGGTTGAATAATGTCAAGTGGACGTGTTTTGTGGGGCCCAGCGACAACACCTTGCCCATATATATTCAACAACATGCGGAGGTTGAGTTCGATTTAAGCGTATTTTCAGGACAATTTTGTACATCGCTGTCACATCATTTTTTTTCCCCCCAGCTTGAGAGAGGATAAGTGTAATGACCTGATACTAAACTACTAATACAATATGGTTTAAGGGGGATAATTGTAGCTAGTTATCACCTCTTTGTTTATTTTAATCTGGTGATAAGGTAAATAATGAGATTTACTATTGATTAAAAAAAATTAAGAAAAAAAAAACACATGAGGTAACTTGAAGCGTATTATTCTTCCTTTGATTTCGACTTTGAGGGAGAGTGACGATAATTGTGGAGGAAAATAGAGGAAAATGTACTTTATAAGGAAAATTGACACGTATGGTTATTTCCCCGATGTAGTTGTGGTTGAAGCGACTATATAATTTTCCTCAAAAAGACAATACGTACCTTGGATGTCAACACAGAAATAGAGTTTACGGCAACAGGTGTGAGGCGGGCGGTGGACTCAGGTAGACATTTTGCAGGTGAATACAAAATAAGTCATGGAGGAGTGATGGTCACGTGTACCTGTCCATACACCTGTATATTATTGAACTAATTAAGTCATTTGTTGTTGAATTCATAAGCAATTAATGTGTAACTAACTGATTACCTGAAGATTAGACACCCCAGCTCATTTCACTTAACCTAACGTGACGTAAATTAACCTAACCTAACCCCCCCCCCCCCCCCAGGCAGCTTTAGGGACGTAGAGAAAAGAAAAAGAGACGAGGAGGAATTGTAATAAACAGGGTGAAGAGGGTGGAAGGGAGAGAGAGAGAGAGAGGGAGAGAGAGACAGAGAGAGAGAGAGAGAGAGAGAGAGAGAGAGAGAGAGAGAGAGAGAGAGAGAGAGATCAAAAAATTACGAAGTGTTTACTGTTCCTATAGACGGAAGGCAGAACTATGGCAACTGCCTTGTTCTTACATAGTTAACGAGGGCGTAGGGCTAGAACACAGACAACACCCCTCCTCCTCCTCCTCCTCCTCACCAAGTCTCTCAGGACCAAGCAAAGGGGGAGAGAAACACGAGACAAGAACACCAAGAGAGGAAGGGGAATGTAGAGGGAGTGAGAGGTAAAAATAGTGAACGAGAGGAGAGAGAGAGAGGGACTGACAAGATACCCTAAATGTCCGGGTTTGAGGGAAATATATTACTCAGTCATTATAACAAACATATTATTTTTCTACGGTTTTTGTTTTTAGTTATATTGCTACAAAATATTATTGTTTATGTGTTATGCAGAACTTCATATAACGAAACACTTGTCTATAGTAAACAAAATCTTACCCCTTGCACTCCCTATGTCAGAGCGCCAAGTAGTACGGCAGTTACTGGAAGATCATTCAACCCTCAACTACCTTTTAGCAATGGTGACCTTGACGCTGTGACCTTTGAATATGACCTCCCTCTCTCGTCTTCGCCTGACCTGACCTGACCTAACCGCCCTCTCTATACACGTTCATTACCTGGGCTAATTCTTCAATGAGATCCTTAATGGCCAGGGTGACGGAAACATGGTCAGGGTGACGGAAACATGGCCAGGGTGACGGAAACATGGCCAGGGTGACGGAACATGGCCAGGGTGGCGGAGCCTGGCCACGGTGACGGGAACATTGCCAGGGTGACGGAAACATGGCCAGTGTGACGGAAATATGGCCAGGGTGACGGAACATGGCCAGGGTGGCGGAGCCTGGCCAGGGTGACGGAAACATGGCCAGGGTGACGGGAACATGGTCAGGGTGACGGAAACATGGCCAGGGTGACGGAAACATGGCCAGGGTGACGGAAACATGGCCAGGGTGACGGGACATGGCCAGGGTGGCGGAGCCTGGCCACGGTGACGGGAACATGGCCACGGTGACGGGAACATGGCCAGGGTGACGGAAATATGGCCTGGGTCAAATAGAAAAGAAAAAAATAATGACGGTGGAACATTTGCGAAGATTCGGAATAAATTAACCTAAGCGATTAAAACTAATATTAACTTCAATAAAAAACAAATAAAGAAACAAACAAACAATAAAACATACACAAACATTCTTAAGAACATAGACTTTACGGTAACGAAGCTCGCAGTCACCTATCAACATTATTACTCGACCTGGTCAATGTTGGCCAAATCTACCGGCCAATATCGCTGATCGCTGTAATCATGTTAAAGCCTCGGCCAGGTGTTAATGAGCTGTCAGACAGGTGTGTAGATAAAGAACAATGACTAGAACTGATGCGCTTCCCTAGCTGATTACCGCAAACTGTCAGCTGTAGGTTAAACAATTGCGAGGTGTATAACTATGGGCGTTGACAAGACATACATTAACCACGTGAACTCAAAGGTATTAACCACAGAAACTCAGGATATTTACCACAGAAACTCAGGATATTAACCACGGAAACTAAAGATATTAACCACGGAAACTCAGGATATTAACCACGGAAACTCAAGATATTTACCACGGAAACTCAGGATATTAACCACGGAAACTAAAGATATTAACCACGGAAACTCAGGATATTAACCACGGAAACTCAGGATATTAACCACGGAAACTCAGGATATTAACCACGGAAACTCAGGATATTAACCACGGAAACTCAGGATATTAACCACGGAAACTCAAGATATTAACCACGGAAACTCAGGATATTAACCACGGAAACTAAAGATATTAACCACGGAAACTCACGATATTAACCACGGAAACTAAAGATATTAACCACGGAAACTCACGATATTAACCACGGAAACTCAGGATATTAACCACGGAAACTCAAGATATTAACCACGGAAACTCACGATATTAACCACGGAAACTCAAGATATTAACCACGGAAACTCACGATATTAACCACGGAAACTCACGATATTAACCACGGAAACTCAAGATATTAACCACGGAAACTCAAGATATTAACCACGGAAACTCAAGATATTAACCACGGAAACTCACGATATTAACCACGGAAACTCAAGATATTAACCACGGAAACTCAAGATATTAACCACGGAACTCACGATATTACCACGGAAACTCAAGATATTAACCACGGAAACTCACGATATTAACCACGGAAACTCAAGATATTAACCACGGAAACTCACGATATTAACCACGGAAACTCAAGATATTAACCACGGAAACTCACGATATTAACCACTGAAACTCACGATATTAACCACGGAAACTCAAGAAATTTACCACAGAAACTAAAGATATTAACCACGGAAACTCACGATATTAACCACGGAAACTCAAGATATTAACCACGGAAACTCAAGATATTAACCACGGAAACTCACGATATTAACCACGGAAACTCAAGATATTAACCACGGAAACTCAAGATATTAACCACGGAAACTCACGATATTAACCACGGAAACTCACGATATTAACCACGGAAACTCACGATATTAACCACGGAAACTCACGATATTAACCACGGAAACTCGAGATATTAACCACGGAAACTCAGGATATTAACCACGGAAACTCAGGATATTAACCACGGAAACTCAGGATATTAACCACGGAAACTCAGGATATTAACCACGGAAACTCACGATATTAACCACGGAAACTCAGGATATTAACCACGGAAACTCAGGATATTAACCACGGAAACTCAGGATATCGACCACGGAAACTCAGGATATCGACCACGGAAACTCAGGATATTAACCACGGAAACTCAGGATATTAACCACGGAAACTCAGGATATTAACCACGGAAACTCACGATGGATATCGACCACGGAAACTCAGGATATCGACCACGGAAACTCAGGATATCGACCACGGAAACTCAGGATATCAACCACGGAAACTCAGGATATCAACCACGGAAACTCAGGATATTAACCACGGAAACTCAGGATATTAACCACGGAAACTCAGGATATTAACCACGGAAACTCAGGATATTAACCACGGAAACTCAGGATATTAACCACGGAAACTCAGGATATTAACCACGGAAACTCAGGATATTAACCACGGAAACTCAGGATATTAACCACGGAAACTCAGGATATTAACCACGGAAACTCAGGATATTAACCACGGAAACTCAGGATATTAACCACGGAAACTCAGGATATTGACCACGGAAACTCAGGATATTAACCACGGAAACTAAGGATATTGACCACGGAAACTCAGGATATTATCCACGGAAACTCAGTACAGTGTATTACCTGCATTTTCAGTGTGTTAACCAGTTAAAGGTAACCACGTAAATCCTTCACAATATAAGCCACCTAATTCGTCACAATATAACCACGTCAATTGTTCATAATATAACCACGTCAATTCTTCACAATATAACCACGTTAATCTTCATATACAACTACGAAAATTCTTTATATAACCACGTAAATTCTTTATATAACCACGTAAATTCTTTATATAACCACGTAAATTCTTTATATAACCACGTAAATTCTATATATATCCACGTAAATTCTTCATTATATAACCACTTAATTTTGTTACGATATAACCTCGTAAATTATTCATATATAACCACGTAAATTCAGTAAAGTTAATTTTGGGGGTATTTAACCGTGGAAATTCAGAGTACCAACAGTTCTAATTCAGAGTACTAACAGCGCTTAATCAGGGTACTAACAGCGCTAATTCAGAATATAAAGTGCGCAAATTTGTCATAATAGTCGCATGGCTTTGTATGTTAACTGCGCACATTATTATATAACCAAAGAAATTAAATGTATTTACTGCGCTGTTTCAGTATAGTACACGCGCAAATTAAATGTACTGACCGCGCTAATTCAGATTACTAACAGCTCTAATTCAAAGTACTAACTGCGCTTCTAAAAAATAATAAAAGCGCTATTTCAGTGTATTAAAAGAGCAAATTAGTATATACTGACTGCGCCAATTTAGTGTATCGACAGTATACCTTACATTAATCACACAGTCAGTATAATAATGGGAAGTAGTCAGTATAACATCACCACAAACTCAGTATTTTAACCGGAAAAAATCAGTGTCTTAACCGCACATATTCAGTATATTAACCGGGAAAAATCAGTTTTAACCGCACATTTTCAGTATTTTAACGGGAAAAAATCAGTGTTTTAACCGCACATTTTCAGTATTTTAACCGGAAAAAAAATAAGTACTTTAACCGCACATATTCAGTATTTTAACCGGAAAAAATCAGTCATAACCGCACATATTCAGTATATTAACCGGGAAAAATCAGTGTTTTAACCGCACATACTCAGTACAACATGTTAACCGAAGAAATTCAGTCTATCAAAACCGGACAGTCAAGTATCATCCGGTCAGAATTACTGTTAACTGAATCATGGTGTACTGAGCGGGCAACGTGACCAGTAGGTAAGAATTACCAACAGGTAAGAATCATCACCAGGTAAGAATCATCACCAGGTAAGAATCATCAACAGGTAAGAATCATCACCAGGTAAGAATCATCACCAACAGGTAAGAATCATCACCAGGTAAGAATCATCACCAACAGGTAAGAATCACCAACAGGTAAGAATCACCAACAAGCCAACAATATTATCACTAATTACCATTATGTTCCGATGTAAATAAATTCTGGTGTCATTTATTAGAAGAGCGAGAATTAAAAATGCGTTAAAGGTTACCTGAGAATTAATTACCGTGAATGTTACCTGAGATTAATTACCGTGAATGTTACCTGAGAATTAATAACCGTGAATGTTACCTGAGAATTAATTACCGTGAATGTTACCTGAGAATTAATTACCGTGAATGTTACCTGAGAATTAATTACCGTGAATGTTACCTGAGATTTAATTACCGTGAATAGACAATACACAGGTACAATATTAATTCCCAGAAATATTTATTATGAAGAAGTGATGATAAGTAATGTAAGAGTTAAGAAGTTAATTGTGGGTTAATTATAGTCACCTGACGAGGCCCAGGTACAAGAGAAGTTAATCTAACCAAACCTAACCTAACCAAACACTGGACACGGTGGATCTGCTTCATAAAATAGCAACAGTAGTTTCCCTTCTCTTACCGGGATGAAAAAGAAAAGAAAAACCGATAAAACATTGACCAGTACACAAAAACAGCCTTGGCCAGGACACACACACACACACACACAGATATATGAGTGGTCGTTCTTTGATCAATACCTATAACATACTTGTCACACACCTGAAACAAACCTTAAACACAACTGTAACAAACCTGTAACACCATAAACAAACCTGTAACACCATAAACACACCTGTAACACCATAAGCAAACCTGTAACACCATAAACAAACCTGTAACACCATAAACACACCTGAACCAAACCATAACACGATAAACACACACACACCTGATCGACAATAGCACCTAACCTAACCTAAACCTTACCAACACACTCTAGTGACCAACACACTCTAGTGACCAACACACTCTAGTGGCCAACACACACTAGTGACCAACACACACTGGTGACCAACACACACTGGTGACCAACACACACTGGTGACCAACACACACTGGTGACCAACACACACTGGTGACCAACACACACTAGTGACCAACACACACTAGTGACCAACACACACTGGTGACCAACACACACTGGTGACCAACACACACTGGTGACCAACACACACTGGTGACCAACACACTCTAGTGACCAACACACACTGGTGACCAACACACACTAGTGACCAACACACACTGGTGACCAACACACTCTAGTGACCAACACACACTAGTGACCAACACACTCTGGTGACCAACACACACTGGTGACCAACACACACTGGTGACCAACACACACTGATGACCAACACACACTAGTGACCAACACACACTGGTGACCAACACACACTAGTGACCAACACACACTAGTGACCAACACACACTAGTGACAACACTGTGACCAACACACACTAGTGACCAACACACACTAGTGACCAACACACACTGGTGACCAACACACACTAGTGACCAACACACACTGGTGACCAACACACACTAGTGACCAACACACACTGGTGACCAACACACACTGTGACCAACACACACTAGTGACCAACACACACTGGTGACCAACACACACTGTGACCAACACACACTGGTGACCAACACACACTAGTGACCAACACACACTAGTGACCAACACACACTAGTGACCAACACACACTGGTGACCAACACACACTAGTGACCAACACACACTGGTGACCAACACACACTGGTGACCAACACACACTAGTGACCAACACACACTAGTGACCAACACACTGGTGACCAACACACACTAGTGACCAACACACACTGGTGACCAACACACACTAGTGACCAACACACACTAGTGACCAACACACACTAGTGACCAACACACACTGGTGACCAACACACACTGGTGACCAACACACACTGGTGACCAACACACACTAGTGACCAACACACACTGGTGACCAACACACACTAGTGACCAACACACACTGGTGACCAACACACACTAGTGACCAACACACACTAGTGACCAACACACACTGGTGACCAACACACACTAGTGACCAACACACACTAGTGACCAACACACACTGGTGACCAACACACACTAGTGACCAACACACACTAGTGACCAACACACACTGGTGACCAACACACACTGGTGACCAACACACACTAGTGACCAACACACACTGGTGACCAACACACACTAGTGACCAACACACACTAGTGACCAACACACACTGGTGACCAACACACACTAGTGACCAACACACACTAGTGACCAACACACACTGGTGACCAACACACACTCTAGTGACCAACACACACTGGACCAACACACTGTGACCAACACACACTAGTGACCAACACACACTGGTGACCAACACACACTAGTGACCAACACACACTGGTGACCAACACACACTAGTGACCAACACACACTGGTGACCAACACACACTAGTGACCAACACACACTAGTGACCAACACACACTGGTGACCAACACACACTAGTGACCAACACACACTGTGACCAACACACACTAGTGACCAACACACACTGGTGACCAACACACACTAGTGACCAACACACACTAGTGACCAACACACACTGGTGACCAACACACACTAGTGACCAACACACACTGGTGACCAACACACACTAGTGACCAACACACACTAGTGACCAACACACACTGGTGACCAACACACACTAGTGACCAACACACACTGTGACCAACACACACTAGTGACCAACACACACTGGTGACCAACACACACTAGTGACCAACACACACTAGTGACCAACACACACTAGTGACCAACACACTCTGGACCAACACACTGGTGACCAACACACTCCAGTGACCAACACACTCTAGTGACCAACACACTAGTGACCAACACACACTGGTGACCAACACACACTGGTGACCAACACACACTAGTGACCAACACACACTGGTGACCAACACACACTGGTGACCAACACACACTAGTGACCAACACACACTAGTGACCAACACACACTGGTGACCAACACACACTAGTGACCAACACACACTAGTGACCAACACACACTGGTGACCAACACACACTAGTGACCAACACACACTGGTGACCAACACACACTGGTGACCAACACACACTGGTGACCAACACACACTAGTGACCAACACACACTGGTGACCAACACACACTAGTGACCAACACACACTAGTGACCAACACACACTAGTGACCAACACACACTGGTGACCAACACACACTAGTGACCAACACACACTGGTGACCAACACACTCTAGTGACCAACACACACTAGTGACCAACACACACTGGTGACCAACACACACTTGTGACCAACACACACTAGTGACCAACACACACTGGTGACCAACACACACTGGTGACCAACACACACTAGTGACCAACACACACTGGTGACCAACACACACTAGTGACCAACACACACTAGTGACCAACACACACTGGTGACCAACACACTCTAGTGACCAACACACACTGGTGACCAACACACACTGGTGACCAACACACACTAGTGACCAACACACACTAGTGACCAACACACACTGGTGACCAACACACACTAGTGACCAACACACACTAGTGACCAACACACACTAGTGACCAACACACACTAGTGACCAACACACACTAGTGACCAACACACACTAGTGACCAACACACACTAGTGACCAACACACACTAGTGACCAACACACACTGTGACCAACACACACTAGTGACCAACACACACTGGTGACCAACACACACTAGTGACCAACACACACTAGTGACCAACACACACTAGTGACCAACACACACTAGTGACCAACACACACTGGTGACCAACACACACTAGTGACCAACACACACTAGTGACCAACACACACTAGTGACCAACACACACTGGTGACCAACACACACTGGTGACCAACACACACTAGTGACCAACACACACTAGTGACCAACACACACTAGTGACCAACACACACTGGTGACCAACACACACTAGTGACCAACACACACTGGTGACCCACACACTCTAATGACCAACACACACTAGTGACCAACACACACTGGTGACCAACACACACTGGTGACCAACACACACTAGTGACCAACACACTCTAGTGACCAACACACACTAGTGACCAACACACTCTAGTGACCAACACACACTAGTGACCAACACACACTAGTGACCAACACACTCTAGTGACCAACACACTCTAGTGACCAACACACACTAGTGACCAAGACACACTGGTGACCAACACACACTAGTGACCAACACACTCTAGTGGCCAACACACTCTAGTGACCAACACACACTGGTGACCAACACACTCTAGTGACCAACACACACTGGTGACCCACACACTCTAGTGACCAACACACTCTAGCAGCAGGAGGACAGTTCTAGGGTAACATGATCGTGATAAAGTTTCTGAACTAGACTGTCACCCCAAGGAATAATAAGGTCAAATATTCAGAAGCAGCTCCAACACCGTGACAGATAAGCACCATCTATCACCATCAGCGCCTCACCCTCCAACACCTTACCTCCAACGCATTACCTCCAACACCTTACCTCCAGCACCTTACCTCCAACGCCTTACCTCCAACGCCTTACCTCCAACGCCTTACCTCCAACGCTTTACCTCCAACACCCTACATCCAACACCCTACATCCAACACCTTACCTCCAACGCCTTACCTCCAACACCTTACCTCCAACGCATTACCTCCAACCCCTTACCTCCAACACCGATTAATTCATCTTCACTATCTTATTAATTGCCGATATAAACCTTGACTCTAACGTGAGTGAAATGTTGAGGCGGGTACCGGGGTGGATGGCGAGGCGGGTACCGGGGTGGATGGCGAGGCGGGTACCGGGGTGGATGGCGAGGCAGGTACCGGGGTGGATGGCGAGGCAGGTACCGGGGTGGATGGCGAGGCGGGTACCGGGGTGGATGGCGAGGCGGGTACCGGGGTGGATGGCGAGGCGGGTACCGGGGTGGGTGGCGAGGCGGATGGCGAGGCGGGTACCGGGGTGGGTGGCGAGGCGGGTACCGGGGTGTATGGCGAGGCGGGTACCGGGGTGTATGGCGAGGCGGGTACCGGAGTAGGTGGTGAGGCACGAACCATAATGCCTCACCCCGCGGTTGTAACATCAACATTTAATTAATGGTGTTCCCTGCGCCTCAATTCCGCCAGCCAGAGTCTCAAAGACGTGTGAGTTTCATGACGTGTTGTACCTGACGCTGGGGACAAGGGAGCCTCACTACCCACGTTAAAGTCTCCTGCGTTATGTCCCGTGATGGCTGCCTGCTGTAGGGTTGACGCGCGCCAGTTAAATAAAGTAGGTTGTCTAAACACAGTCAGGAGGAAGACTTGATACACGAGCCTTCATTAACGTGTCCTGCCAGGAGCGGTCACCACACTAACCTTCTCCTTTTAAAAAAACAAGACTAAATTGTCCTTGACGTGCAGTTAAATTAGTCTCATTGACGGCAAAATAACAGTGAATTATTGATGGCACAGTAAGACTACAGGACAGGAATTCGACGAAAAAAAATTATCCACTTTAATTCTCATCATAAACCTTTTAGCTTTTAGTTTGAGTATAAATTATCAATTAGATCTGAAGTTATTAACTCAGAGCAATGAAATGACATGGACACTGCCTCCAGCCAGAAGACGAGCCAGCGAGCGGGAACTACCAACTGGGGGTGGTGTGGTGTGCGCCGAAGCGACCTCCAAGGCAAAAACAACAGTTCGACTCGGGCGTTCCTGCGCGCTAGACCTCTCACCAACAATGAATCTTCGATGTGACCAAATCGCCGTATGAATTGTTGACAGGCCCGGCGTGTTTACTAGTTGAATTATTCTCTTGTGCTTTATAATGCACGTCCCTATGAGAGGTGAGGCGATATTGGCGTGAAATATCGAGGAGGCCGGGCGGGTTGTGGCTGCCGAGGGCCGACACCAGCAGCCCACCTCAAAGTAGACTCCTGGCGCACACTCCCTCCAACACCTCGCCTCTTACTAAAACTATATTTATCACTATATTCTATATAGTCATTATCACCATAACTAAACCTATTATCTGCCATCGACTGTAATTATTACTATCAATATTATCATTACAACAATACCAATAGTAGTAATAATGTGTAGTTTTTATGATAATTACCATAACTCAATGATGATACTATTAAGGCGAGAATCATCAGTTAAACTACCCACCATAGCCTGGGGACGACAGTGAGTAGTTTGGCTGTAACAAGCACCGTCTACCAGATGAAGGGATAAACGGAAATTATTCTAAATACCAACATATCACACAAAAAACCTCAACTACAAACTATCACTAAACATAAACCTTTAAATAAGAAATACGAAAAATCAAGACAATAATAATAACCCACAAGACTGTCAACACCGCCCGGGTCGCTTACTCAACCAAAACCTACTTTACGTTCTCATTATTTTATCAGTAACTTCAAATACATCTTGAATCTCTACTAAAAATGAACCAATTTATGATTCATATTCTTGCCGTTTTTTTTTAATCCATCGTCATCACCGGATTTAGTAACTAAGGATTAAACTCTCACTGGATAATATTCTCCCGGGAGCTACAAGACACTACCATTACCACGTGTTGTTATTATCGTAATGAGTCAAACAAATACATAATATTTATCACATTTCTTGATACGTTTCATAACTTACAAAATAATATTTATTATGTAACAAAACGATTTCTTATGCGTTAAAAGAGGAAGAAAGACATAATAAATAAGACAAAGGAATAAATATGGTAAGTGATAAAGATGACATAATGCAGTAACTGATAACCGTTACCCCCCCAATGAGCACGGAGTTGCCGAAGCGTGATTTAAGCCTCATGCTAATGAATAAATAACGCGTTAAAAAAACCGTGATATGGTAATTGACAGCAACACCGCCACTCATATTACCCCCGCTGGGAGAGGCTGGATGGACTACCCCGGTGGGCGCTGGACTACCCCGGTGGACGCTGGACTACCCCGGTGGACGCTGGACTACCCCGGTGGACGCTGGACTACCCCGGTGGGCGCTGGACTACCCCGGTGGACGCTGGACTACCCCGGTGGACGCTGGACTACCCCGGTGGACGCGGGACTACTACGGTGGGCGCTGGACTACCCCGGTGGGCGCTGGACTACCCCGGTGGACGCTGGACTACCCCGGTGGACGCTGGACTACCCCGGTGGACGCTGGACTTCCCCGGTGGACGCTGGACTACTTCGGTGGACGCGGGACTACTACGGTGGACGCGGGACTACTATGGTGGACGTTGGACTACCCCGGTGGCCGCAGGACTACCCCGGTGGACGCTGGACTACCCCGGTGGACGCGGGACTACTACGGCGGACGCTGAACTACCCCGGTGGACGCTGGACTACCACGGTGGACGCTGGACTACCCCTGTGGGCGCTGGATTACCCCGGTGGACGCGGGACTACCCCGGTGGGAGCTGGACCACCCCGGTGGGCGCTGGACCACCCCGGTGGGCGCTGGACTACCCCGGTGGGCGCTGGACTACCCCGGTGGACGCTGGACTACCCCGGTGGACGCTGGACTACCCCGGTGGGCGCTGGACTACCCCGGTGGGCGCTGGACTACCCTGGTGGGCGCTGGACTACTACGGTGGGCACTGGACTACTCTGGTAGGCACTGGACTACTTCGGTGGACGCTGGACTACCCCGGTGGGCGCTGGACTACCCCGGTGGGCGCTGGACTACCCCGGTGGACGCTGGACTACCCCGGTGGACGCTGGACTACCCCGGTGGACGCGGGACTACCCCGGTGGACGCGGGACTCCTCCGATGGTCGCTGGACTACTACGGTGGGCGCTGGACTACTACGGTGGGCGCGGGACTACCCCGGTGGGCGCGGGACTACCCCGGTGGACGCGGGACTACCCCGGTGGACGCGGGACTACCCCGGTGGACGCGGGACTCCTCCGATGGGCGCTGGACTACTACGGTGGGCTCTGGACTACCCCGGTGGACGCTGGACTACCCCGGTGGGCGCTGGACTACTCCGATGGACGCTGGACTACCCCGGTGGACGCTGGACTACTCCAATGGGCGCTGGACTACCCCGGTGGGCGCTGGACTACCCCGGTGGACGCGGGACTACCCCGGTGGGCGCTGGACTACTACGGTGGGCTCTGGACTACCCCGGTGGACGCTGGACTACTCCGATGGACGCTGGATTACCCCGGTGGACGCTGGACTACTCCGATGGGCGCTGGACTACCCCGGTGGACGCGGGACTACCCCGGTGGACGCGGGACTCCTCCGATAGGCGCTGGACTACTACAGTGGGCTCTGGACTACCCCGGTGGACGCTGGACTACTCCGATGGGCGCTGGACTACACCGGTGGGTGCTGGACTACCCCGGTGGACGCTGGACTACCCCGGTGGACGCTGGACTACCCCGGTGGACGTCAAGATCCTATAGTGGACATTGGACTTCTTGTGAGGATGTCAGACGCCAGATGAACGTCAGACCCTGGGTGAACGGCAGGCAACAAAGTGAACGTCAAGCAGTTAGTGAACGTCAGACCCTGGGTGAACGGCAGGCAACAAAGTGAACGTCAAGCAGTTAGTGAACGTCAGACTCTGGGTGAACGGCAGGCAACAAAGTGAACGTCAAGCAGTTAGTGAACGTCAGACCCTGGGTGAACGGCAGACAACAAAGTGAACGTCAAGCAGTGAACGTCAGACCCTGGGTGAACGGCAGGCAACAAAGTGAACGTCAAGCAGTTAGTGAACGTCAGACCCTGGGTGAACGGCAGGCAACAAAGTGAACGTCAAGCAGTTAGTGAACGTCAAACTCTGGGTGAACGTCAGGTAACAAAGTGAACGTCAAGCAGTTAGTGAACGTCAGACTCTGGGTGAACGTCAGGCAACAAAGTGAACGTCAAGCAGTTAGTGAACGTCAGACTCTGGGTGAACGTCAGGTAACAAAGTGAACGTCAAGCAGTGAACGTCAGACCCTGGGTGAACGTCAGGTAACAAAGTGAACGTCAGGTAATAAAGTGAACGTCAGACCCTGGGTGAACGTCAGGCAACAAAGTGAACGTCAAGCAGTTAGTGAACGTCAGACAAAACAAAACATTGCCCTAATATTAAATCTGAGTCAAAGTGAACGCCATAATCTTTCACTTGATTATTGGGACACTTCACCCCACCCATGATGAACACTGAGCCCCATGATGAACACTGAGCCCCCATGATGAACACTGAGCCCCATGATGAACACTGAGCCCCCATGATGAACACTTGAGCCCCTATGTTGAACATTCAGCCCCATGATGAACATTGAGCCCCCATGATGAGCACTTGAGCCCCCATGATGAGCACTTGAGCCCCCATGATGAACACTTGAGCCTCATGATGAACATTGAGCCCCATGATGAACATTGAGCCCCCAGGATGAACACTGGAGGCCCCATGATGAACACTTGAGCCCCCATGATGAACACTAAACCCCTCTATAATGAACAATGACCCCCCCTCCCCCCTCGTTCCACACACCAGCCACCGAGTGACCAAATGGAGTTGATACACAAGGAGTGACGACCCCTGGAGGATGAGTGACCTCCCCGAAGGACCTGACCACCGAGGGGCCGACAAGGTCACCGACAGGACACCAGGAACCCCCGTGTCTTCAATATCCTATCGACGTCTCCCCTCCCCACGAGCCACCTCATGTGTTTAAAGGTATTTTATAATAGGATAAAAAATTGTTCAGTTAGTATTAGACCACGCCCAGTCAAGCCTCCAAAGCGTGTCCAAAATTAAAAAAAAAAAAAAAAATTGAAAGTAAAATTATCGAACATAGACACATTAACAGGTGAAAAAAAGGTATCAACAGGTATAATTAATGAGGTAATTAGTTGGGTTTTTTTCTCTTTATTATGCTCGGTGATAACCTACAGTGGTTGGTGTGTTTTATTTCCTTAGGTAATCCATTTAATTCTCGAGGGGTTAAATCATCGTCCTCAAGGGGTTACTTCGTCGTCATCAAAGGGTTAAATCATGATCAGTAAAGGGTTAAACCATCATCCTCAACGAGTTAAATCATCGACATGAAGGGTTAATACAGTCATCAAAGGGTTATATCATCATCCTTTCATGGGGTTAAACCATCATTCTCAAGGGGTTAAACCATCGTCCACAAGGGGTTAAAACATCATCATCACAGGGTTTAAACATCACCAGCAAAGGGTTTAAACATCGTCATATAAATATTAATACGGTCATCAAAGAACATAATATAACAAAGGTACTCAAACTATCCAGCCAGGAGCGAACTCGTAACAATGGTTTCAAATTAGACATATTTAGATTTAAGCGCGAGATAGGTAAACATTGGTTTGGAAATAGAGTAGTGGATGAGTGAAACAAGTTACCAGATATCACCACCTCGATTATGCGGTTCAGTTCTGGTGCCCTTATTATAGAATGGATATCAATTCACCAGAGTCGGTGCAGCGAAGAATGATTCCGGGACTTAGAAACCTTCCATATCAGGATAGGTTAAATAAACTAAACTTGCATTCCCGAGAAAGACGAAGAGTACGGGGAGATACGATAGAAGTATTTAAGTGGGTGAAAGGAATCAATAAAGGGGATATAGATAAAGTTCTTATAATATCTGAGCAGGACAGGACTCGAAGCAACGGATTTAAGTTGGATAAGTTTAGGTTTAGGAGGAAGATAAGAAGGAACTGGTTCACAAATAGGGTGGTGGACGAGTGGAACAAACTTAGCAACTTTGTAGTAAGTGCGGGAACTCTGGAAAGTTTCAAAAGGAGGCTAGATAGATTCATGGATGATAGAGAGTGGTAGGAACTCTCGACAGGAGCTGCCATGCACAGGCCAACCGGCCTATTGCAGACTCCTTATTTTCTTATGTTCTTATCATTAGCTCGGATACGCTGGATAACTTCAAACATTGGTTGGATGGATATATGAGCAATAGGGGTTGGGTGTAAATGGGACTGCCCAGTATGACCCGCTGCAGTTTCCTCCATTCTTATGTTCAATTACATCCCCAACCTGCCCTTCAACACACCCGCCTCACCGGTGATGCTGAGATGATATTAAACTTGGGGCAGGTATAGGGTTTAAACATAGGGTGATCAAAAAGTCCCTGTGCACCTACCATAATTAAATAGTATATGTATAACGAGGAATAACTCTATTACTAATTACACCAGGTGCACAGTGACTTTTCGATCACCCAAGTTGCGTCTGTCGCGTGAGGACTGAGGAGAAAATAATGAATAAGGTCACTCAAAGGTACACAAATATCTGATACTATCCTCACCTCACCTCACCTCACCTCACCTCACTCCTACACGATCATACTGTGAACTGAATCTTGCAAGGCATTACTGACCCGGCGTGATGGATCAGCTGATTGTGTTTGTTTACACGACCAGCTGGCCGCCTCCTACACGTGCTTCTCCTGTGTTTACACCTGTACCTTGTTTTCACCCACCGACTACCACCTGATTTGATTATCCTCTTTATTTGTGTGTTTTTCTTATTATCGTAATTGTTTTATTTACTTTATTTATCTATCTCTTATTTACCGATTAACAAAATCTCTTATGTCAATTCTTTTATTAGCTGTTGTTTTGTACACCTCCACCAGTCACTTGTTTGTGTTGATTACAGCCGTATGTGGCCAGGTATCCTCACTACACACCTGGGTATGTATCCTCACACTAGGAAGACACTGCCATTATGTGTCCACCTCAACAACGTATTTACAATAAACAAACAGACAATTACCAAGATACAATGCAAAAGAATAAGAAAAACAACAATAACAAAAACAGCAACAACAATAACAACAACATTAACAAGAAATATCACGTAATTCTTAAAATGTTAAATACAGGAAATTATTGTTAGTACCTAAATCCTGATCACCTGTTAATTAACTTGAATTCTTGAACTCCTTCTTTTTGGTAATATTAACACCATGTCACCATAGTGCGCCTCTCCCTCTCTGTTTCCCTTTATTCTTCACATTTTCATTATTGTTCCCCTCCCCTTGTGCGTGTGTGTGTGTGTGTGAATATCTAAAAATGTCTTTATTCAAATTTTTATCTCCCTTTCTCTCCCTCCCTTCCCTCACTCTTTCCCACAGTCATAACTTCCCCTCTTAACAACAAGGCCTCGATATTACCTCTCTCCCTTGTTCCTTCCTTCCCTCCCTTGTTCCTTCCTTCCCTCCCTTGTTCCTTCCCTCCCTTCCCTTCCTCCTTCCCTCCCTTGTTCCTTCCCTCCCTCCCTTTCTTCCCTCCCTTCTCTTCCTCCCTCCCTCCCTTGTTCCTCCTTCCCTCCCTTGTTCCTTCCCTCCCTCCCTTGTTCCTTCCCTCCCTCCCTTCCTCCCACACCGTTACATCACCCAGTAGCTTCACCTCTTAACAACACTAAACACTACTTCTTGACCTTAAACAATCTAGTGACCTGACCTAAGACGAAGAGGTCACCGTGGTACGATAGGTAATGACCGCCGGGTGTCAATTATTCCGAGGGTCAGGACAGTGCCGGGGAAGTGTCTATCTTGGCACTGCCCTCAGGACGTTCCGGTGCCAAAAGGATTACAGGAGCTTGAATTAGGTATTGAATTAAGACAGATTTGGTAACGAGGGTGGAGAGGGCGGAGAGGGTGGAGAGGGCGGAGAGGGTGGAAAGGGCGGAGAGGGCGGAGAGGGCGGAGACGATGGAGAGGGTGGAGAGGGCGGAGAGGGTGGAGAGGGCGGAGAGGGTGGAGAGGGTGGAGACGATGGAGAGGGTGGAGAGGGTGGAAAGGGCGGAGAGGGCGGAGACGATGGAGAGGGTGGAGAGGGCGGAGACGGTGGAAAGGGCGGAGAGGGAATTCTATTTTAGGGAGTGTTGGGTAAGGGTGGTGGTGAAGGTGATGAGGTAGTAGCGAGGGTGGTTAGGTTTGGTTAGAGATCAGGTTTAGGTTAGATTAAGTTAAATTGAGTTGAATTAAGTTAGGTTAAATTGATGGTCACACACAACAGTCTGTCTCCACACTGTCTCGTTCATCCCCTCACACATAAGAGAGAGAGAGAGAGAGAGAGAGAGAGAGAGAGAGAGAGAGAGAGACGGGTGGATCAAAGCGGTACCATTATAACACTAAACTTTGCATGGGGTCGGAAATGTAGTGTAAGGGGGCAGGGGGACAGGGGGGTGTGAGGGGGAGGGGGAAGGGGTGGTGGGGGGAAGGGGGGGAGGTGAGGGGGAAGGGGGAGGGGTGATGGGGGGGGGGGGCAGGAGCCATGAGTTGCCTTCACTAATGCAGGAGCTCATTTGACCCCCGCCGGCCTTTATATAATTGATGACACGCCTCGTCCCCCTTCTGGCTCACCCACCCCCCCTCATGTCGTCACACTCTTGTTCAAACTCATGTTACACACACACACACACACACACACACGTACACAGACACACACACACGTTCAAATTGTAAATAATAACTAATTTAAACCCATAGAAAACGCCATGCAAAGAGTGATGGTGTAACACTCCTTAAGTAATAAGTAACTACAACCACTACAATCATCGTCTAAGTAACAATAACCACTAGTTCTCGTCTTTCTAAGTAACTACAAACACTACAGTCATCGTCTTTCTAAGTAACTACAAACACTACAGTCATCGTCTAAGTAACAATAACCACTAGTTCTCGTCTTTCTAAGTAACTACAAACACTAGTCATCGTCTTTCTTAGTAATTACAAACACTACAGTCATCGTCTTTCTAAGTAACTACAAACACTACAGTCATCGTCTAAGTAACAATAACCACTAGTTCTCGTCTTTCTAAGTAACTACAAACACTACAGTCATCGTCTTTCTAAGTAATTCACTATATCGTAATGAAAAACAAAACCTCATATCTCATTTATATTAAAAACTTTAAGAAATAATTTTATAACAATAGTAAGAATAAAAACTAATTTACTTAAACTTAATAAAAATGAAAAAGAAAAAAACATGAAAACTAATTGTAAATAAAACGATCTTCTGTTTGTTTTTAGTGACTCGCAGTTGTGGAGGAGGGAAGGGTGAGTGGAGAGGGGTGAGTGGAGAGGGGTGACTGGAGAGGGGTGAGTGGAGAGGGGTGACTGGAGGGGGGGTGAGTGGAGGGGGGTGAGTGGAGAGGGGTGAGTGGAGAGGGGTGACTGGAGAGGGGTGAGTGGAGAGGGGTGAGTGGAGGGGGGTGACTGGAGGGGGGTGAGTGGAGGGGGGTGACTGGAGAGGGGTGACTGGAGGGGGGGGTGAGTGGAGGGTGGTGAGTGGAGAGGGGTGAGTGGAGAGGGGTGACTGGAGAGGGGTGACTGGAAAGGGGTGAGTGGAGGGTGGTGAGTGGAGGGGGGTGAGTGGAGAGGGGTGAGTGGAGAGGGGTGACTGGAGAGGGGTGACTGGAGGGGGGGTGAGTGGAGGGGGGTGACTGGAGAGGGGTGACTGGAGGGGGGTGAGTGGAGGGTGGTGAGTGGAGGGGGGTGAGTGGAGAGGGGTGAGTGGAGAGGGGTGAGTGGAGGGGGGTGACTGGAGAGGGGTGACTGGAGGGGGGGGTGAGTGGAGGGTGGTGAGTGGAGAGGGGTGAGTGGAGAGGGGTGACTGGAGGGGGGGTGAGTGGAGGGGGGTGAGTGGAGGGGGGTGACTGGAGAGGGGTGACTGGAGGGGGGTGAGTGGAGAGGGGTGAGTGGAGAGGGGTGACTGGAGAGGGGTGACTGGAGGGGGGGTGAGTGGAGGGGGGTGACTGGAGAGGGGTGACTGGAGGGGGGTGAGTGGAGGGTGGTGAGTGGAGAGGGGTGAGTGGAGAGGGGTGACTGGAGAGGGGTGACTGGAGAGGGGTGAGTGGAGGGTGGTGAGTGGAGGGTGGAGAGGGGTGAGTGGAGGGGGGTGAGTGGAGGGTGGTGAGTGGAGGGTGGTGAGTGGAGAGGGGTGAGTGGAGGGGGGTGAGTGGAGGGGGGTGAGTGGAGAGGGGTGAGTGGAGGGGGGTGAGTGGAGAGGGGTGACTGGAGAGGGGTGAGTGGAGGGGGGTGAGTGGAGGGGGGTGAGTGGAGGGTGGTGAGTGGAGGTGGGTGAGTGGAGGGGGGTGAGTGGAGGGTGGTGAGTGGAGAGGGGTGAGTGGAGGAGGGTGAGTGGAGAGGGGTGAGGGAGGGGGGTGAGTGGAGGGGGGTGACTGGAGAGTGGTGAGTGGAGAGGGGTGAGTGGAGAGGGGTGAGTGGAGAGGGGTGAGTGGAGGGGGGTGAGTGGAGGGGGGTGACTGGAGGGTGGTGAGTGGAGGGGGGTGAGTGGAGGGGGGTGAGTGGAGAGGGGTGAGTGGAGGGTGGTGACTGGAGGGTGACTGGAGGGTGGTGAGTGGAGAGGGGTGAGTGGAGGGGGGTGAGTGGAGGGTGGTGAGTGGAGAGGGGTGAGTGGGTGGTGAGTGGAGAGGGGTGACTGGAGAGGGGTGAGTGGAGAGGGGTGAGTGGAGGGGGGTGAGTGGAGGGGGGTGAGTGGAGAGGGGTGAGTGGAGGGTGGTGAGTGGAGAGGGGTGAGTGGAGGGGGGTGAGTGGAGGGGGGTGAGTGGAGGGGGGTGAGTGGAGGGGGGTGAGTGGAGGGGGGTGAGTGGAGAGGGGTGAGTGGAGAGGGGTGAGTGGAGGGGGGTGAGTGGAGGGGGATGAGTGGAGGGGGGTGAGTGGAGGGGGGTGAGTGGAGAGGGGTGAGTGGAGGGTGGTGACTGGAGGGTGACTGGAGGGTGGTGAGTGGAGAGGGGTGAGTGGAGGGTGGTGACTGGAGGGTGACTGGATGGTGGTGAGTGGAGGAGGGTTTAACTGGATGAGGTGAGGTGACTGGATGAGGTGGGGTGACTGGATGAGGTGGGGTGAGTGGAGGTGGGGTGACTGGATGAGGTGGGGCGACTGGATGAGGTGGGGTGAGTGGAGGAGGTGGGGCGACTGGATGAGGTGGGGTGAGTGGAGGAGGTGGGGCGACTGGATGAGGTGGGGTGAGTGGAGGAGGTGGGGTGACTGGAAGGGGGGTTGAGGCACACATGTATAATTTGGACAGATGCAAGATGAACAGGTAACGTGCTAGGCTGGGTCACTGTCTCAAAGGGTACGGACGGGAGGAAGAGTAGGGGGAGGAGAAGGGGGAGGAAGAAAAGGGGAAGGAAGAAGAGGAGAAGAAGAGGGGGAGGAAAAGGGGAGGAAGAGGAGGAGGAGAGGAGGAGGAGAGGAGGAGGAAGAGGAGGAGGAAGAGGAGGAGGAGGAGAAGGGGAGGAAGAAAAGGGGGAGGAAGAAGAGGAGGAGAAGAGGAGGAAGAGGAGAAAGGGAGGAAGAGGTAGGACGAAGAAGCGGAATAGAAGGTGAGGAAGGAGACGCTTCAAAATATCCTGATGTTCGGGATTATAGCCACTCCCACATAAGACACTACCCACATAGACACTACCCACATAAGACACTACCCACATAGACACTACCCACATAAGACACTACCCACATAAGACGCTACCCACATAAGACACTACCCACATAAGACGCTACCCACATAAGACGCTACCCACATAAGACACTACCCACATAGACACTACCCACATAAGACACTACCCACATAGACACTACCCACATAGACACTACCCACATAAGACACTACCCACATAGACACTACCCACATAAGACACTACCCACATAGACACTACCCACATAGACACTACCCACATAAGACACTACCCACATAAGACACTACCCACATAGACACTACCCACATAGACACTACCCACATAAGACACTACCCACATAGACACTACCCACATAGACACTACCCACATAGACACTACCCACATAAGACACTACCCACATAGACACTACCCACATAAGACACTACCCACATAGACACTACCCACATAAGACACTACCCACATAGACACTACCCACATAAGACACTACCCACATAAGACACTACCCACATAGACACTACCCACACAGCCACAAGCACAGAGACATAACTATACTATCAAGCGTCCACAAGCAAAATGCCCACAAAGAAAGACCTACAAGCAAGCAAGCAAACGTCCTCAAGCAGCCCCCCCCCTCCTCCTTGTGGTTCCTGGGAGCTGGTCATCAACATTGCAACACAACATCAAGATTTAGAGGTCCTGCAAGCTACTGGTATGCAACCGTAAAGTCATGATTTATTTTATTTTATTATTCATATTTTGGTATCTCACACACACACACACACACACACACACACACACACACACACACACACATCGCTCCAAGGCACCCTGGACAGGCAACAGGCATGGACTACGGAGAACACGGTCACCATCAACCACACCAAAACCGTCGTCATGCACATCAATACCGCCACCACTCCAGTGCAAGCCCCAGCAGTCACAGTGGGTGCCCATCCTCTCCAGCTGGTGCAGTCTGCCAAACTCCTGGATGTAACTATAGACAACAAACTTGACTCGAAGGCCCATGTAAATAACACAGTCAAGGCAGCCTCGTGCCGTCTCTACATGCAACGAAGACTTAGGTCACTTGGGACACCCACGCCAGAGCTGGGGACCATCTACAACGCCTTTATTCTCCCCAAACTAACGTATGCGTCACCAGCCTGGTCGTCTTCTCTCACCTCCACCCAACAACGTCAACTAGAGAAGGTACAGAAAAGGGCCTGCAGAATCATGCTCGGCGCAGAATACTCCGGCTACACCAACGCTCTCTCCACCCTGGAAATACCATCCCTCAGTGACCTCCACCACCAAGCACTGGAAAGGTTTGGTCGTGGACTACTGCACCACCCTCGCCACCTCCTGCCCCCCACCCAACTCGCGCAGTCCGCCACTACAACAAAATACAGCCCATAAGAGCCCGCACCGATAGATATAAGAACAGCACCGTCCCATCTATTGTTAAAATAATAAACAACTCCTGATTTATGTACTGTACAGCCCTGTAAATGTATTCAACGCATATTATATCATTATGTCTAAATCAAATGTAAGTCTGTATATTTTCAGCCACCGGCTGCAACTCTATTAATAAACCGTTTATTATTATTATTATTATTATTATTATTATTATTATTATTATTATTATTACACACACACACACACACACACACACTAATCATGCTTCTTTCCTACCAACCACAAAGGCACATGTCACGCGAGGCGGTAAGGCTGACACTCCCATAAATAAGACACAGGTCGATGGTACACTATAAACAGGGTCCAGCAGAAGCACTGAAAGGGAAGTGAATTTTCTGGCTCACCTCAGACGTTCCCGCACCTGAGACTACCTGGCTATTACCTGGAGTCGAAGGTGATGATGAACAGGTGTTGGTTGTACAGTATGGGGGGGGGGGGGGGCATCGTCTTTCTCTTCCTGTATTATTCATGGGGTGTGTGTGTGTGTGTGTGTGCTCGGTCACTGGAGCAATGAATAGTTTTAACACTGATAACCACTAGATATACATTCCTTATGGCCAGACTAATGTTATCTTGTCTTCCTCATGTGACTAGCTTTCGGGGTTTTATACTTGATTTCCATCCATCCATCCATCCACCCATCCATTCATCCATCCACCCATCCATCCACCCATCCATTCATCCATCCACCCATCCATCCACCCACCCATCCATCCATCCATCCACCCACCCATCCACCCACCCACCCACCCATCCATCCACCCATCCATCCATCCACCCATCCATCCATTCATCCATCCACCCATCCATTCATCCATCCACCCACCCATCCACCCACCCATCCATCCATCCACCCACCCATCCACCCATCCATCTCTCCCAAAGTACCATCAATCTCAAGAGGAATATATAGAATCCATACGACACACAGTCACAACCCAGTAATTTCAGACCAAAATTATTCCTGACTGATACACGTGTACAAATACCTGACGAGTTCTGTGTGTGTGTGTGTGTGTGTGTGTGCGTGCGTGCGTGTGTGTGTGTGTGTGCGTGTCGGTACCCCATAATTCATAACTATCCTACAGTCTCAGCTTACTATCGCCGCCATTTTGATTGTTGTGTGCTGAGAATTTAATCATGAGAATCACTTTAATTACTTATCATCTAATTTATATTACCCCTTGAGTACGATAACTTAACCCCTTGAGTACGATAACTTAACCCCTTGAGTACGATAACTTAACCCCTTGAGTACGATAACTTAACCCCTTGAGTACGATAACTTAACCCCTTGAGTACGATAACTTAACCCCTTGAGTACGATAACTTAACCCCTTGAGTACGATTAGATCCACAACTTATTTCACCTGCTGATTAAACACCCTAACGCTACCTGGGGGCTAGGTTAGGTTAGGGTAGGTTAGGTTAGGTTAGGTTAGGTTAGGCTAGGTTAGGTTAGGCTAGGGTAGGTTAGGGTAGGGTAGGGTAGGTTAGGTTAGGGTAGGTTTGGTTAGGTTAGTGAACGTAACTGTAGGTTGAATGAAATGTGTACACGGAAGACAGGGTTATATCTGACATATGTACACAGGCAGGAAGTATCACAGACTTACAATATGTACGTCACTCAGGTTATGTACACACGCTCGTAAACAAACATGTGTACTCTCAACTTCTCCCCTCTTGTATCTCGGTAAAAAATACATTATATTATTTCCATACATAATATATTCTTATAAACGAGTTAATAGGAACAAAACGCTAATAGATGCAATAATATAACTCGACTTTTATATTGTTTTGATACTCGATAATTACTGGATAAATATCGTTTTGATACGTGATAATTACACTATTTTTCTTACCAGTCTTAAACCACGTTATTAATTTGTATTTGGCAAGGTTGGTGAAGATGTGGCAACAGTGTCATATATCAGAACTGTGAGAGAAGATGTGGCAACAGTGTCATATATCAGAACTGTGAGAGAAGATGTGGCAACAGTGTCATATATCAGAACTGTGAGAGAAGATGTGGCAACAGTGTCATATATCAGAACTGTGAGAGAAGATGTGGCACAGTGTCATATATCAGAACTGTGAGAGATGTGGCAACAGTGTCATATATCAGAACTGTGAGAGAAGATGTGGCAACAGTGTCATATATCAGAACTGTGAGAGATGTGGCAACAGTGTCATATATCAGAACTGTGAGAGATGTGGCAACAGTGTCATATATCAGAACTGTGAGAGATGTGGCAACAGTGTCATATATCAGAGGCAGCCACCACACAATTTATTACATACATTCATCAACTTGTGTTCGTATATGAAGGAATTTATTTTAAACACCAATTAATTTGTTCCTCCCATGAACCTCTCCACCTCGCGAGTCTTATAAAACTATATTAAGTCTTATAATTGTTTAGTAGTTGTAGACGCAAGTGGTTATCATATTAAATAATTACTGCAGACAACTTGGTGATTATGTACAATAAACACAGAGAATATAACACACACTATGATAAATGAGATGCGAGGAACACACCAACAACAATAATAACAACAACAACAACAACAACAATAATAATAATAATAATAATAACAACAACAGCAACAATAACAACAACAACAACAACAATAAACACAATAATAATAATAATAATAACTAACAATAACAATAATAACAGCAATAACAACAACAGCAACAATAACAACAACAATAATAGCAATAACAACAACAGCAACAATAACAACAACAATAATAGCAATAACAACAACAGCAACAACAACAACAACAACAACAACAACAACAATAACAATAATAACAATAATAACAACAATAACAACTGTTCTTTAAAGGTAATTATACAGACAGACTCAAGTGTTATATAAATCAACAGGATATTAATTTAGGAGATGGTGGAGGGTGTGGTGGAGGGTGTGGTGGAGGGTGTGGTGGAGGGTGTGGTGGTGGGTGTGGTAGAGGGTGTGGTGGAGGGTGTGGTGGAGGGTGTGGTGGAGGGTGTGGTGGTGGGTGTGGTGGAGGGTGTGGTGGAGGGTGTGGTGGTGGGTGTGGTGGTGGGTGTGGTGGAGGGTGTGGTGGAGGGTGTGGTGGAGGGTGTGGTGGTGGGTGTGGTGGAGGGTGTGGTGGAGGGTGTAGAGAAGGATAACCTAACCTGACTTAACCTAACCTAACCTAACCTGACCTTAACCCAACCCAACCTAACCTAACCTGACCTTAACCTAACCTAACCTACCCTAACCTAACCTGACTTAACCAAACCTAACCTGACCTTAACCTAACCTAAACTAACCTGCCTTAACCTAACCTAACCCAAATCAAGTTATCCCATGATAGAACCTTAAAACAAATTTCACAACACATGAACTAATCTTGATGACCCATTACCTGCTGTTTTAGTCCTTCCTTAAGGTATAATTGGCCAATCTTCCATCATAAACCTGACATGTGTACTGTACCGTGTGTGCGTGTGTCTGTACTCTGTGTGTCTGTACTCTGTGTGTGTCTGTACTCTGTGTGTGTGTCTGTACTGTGTGTGTCTGTACTCTGTGTGTGTGTGTCTGTACTCTGTGTGTCTGTACTCTGTGTGTCTGTATTGTGTGTGTGTCTGTACTCTCTGTGTGTGTGTCTGTACTCTGTGTGTGTCTGTACTGTGTGTGTGTCTGTACTCTCTGTGTGTGTGTCTGTACTCTGTGTGTGTCTGTACGTTTAACATCACAGCCTAGTACATATATAGAGTAATGTTGATGGTGAGGAAATTAATACAGTATCTTGTTGTTGTGTTGCTGTTGTTGTTGTTGTTGTAGTTGTAGTTGTTGTTGTTGTAGTTGTTGTTGTTGTTGTTGTAGTTGTTGATGTTGTAGTTGTTGTAGTTGTAGTTGTTGTAGTTGTTGTTGTTGTTGTAGTTGTTGTTGTTGTAGTTGTAGTTGTTGTTGTTGTTGTAGTTGTTGTAGTTGTTGTTGTTGTTGTTGTTGTTGTAGTTGTTGTAGTTGTTGTTGTAGTTGTAGTTGTTGTTGTTGTTATCTCAATCTTTTATTACATCACTATACCTCACACCTCCAACCTCTCCTTTTCCTCCTCTCTCTCACCCCCTCCCAAACATCTTCCTCTCTCACTAGTCTCTCTTTTACACCTCTCCCTCCTGTCTCCCTCTCCCTAAAACCCCCTCTCCCTTACTCTCCTTCTCACTCTCCCTCTCACTCTCCCTCTCACCCTCCCTCTCTCCCTCTCTCTCTCTCTCTCCCTCTCTCTATGATGGCTCCGATTCGTTCTCTTGTTAAATTTCAACTTTTCATTCCCCGTCACACCTCCCCTCACCTCTTTCATTAACCTGTTCATTCACCCCCCCCCCCTCTTGTGCTGTACTGTCTCTCTCTCTCTCTCTCTCCCAACACATGGATCATCTTCCCATCACCCCACTCATTTCCCCAACACATGAATCATCTCCCCATCACCCCACTCATTTCCCCAACACATGGATCATCTCCCCATCACCCCACTCATTTCCCCAACACATCGATCATCTCCCCATCACCCCATCACACCCACTCACTTCCCCAACACAAGAATCATCTCCCCATCACCCCACTCATTTCCCCGACACAAGAATCATCTCCCCACTCACTTCCCCAACACAAGAATCATCTCCCCATCACCTCACTCACCTCTCCATCACTCTCACTCCTCTCCCCATCACCCCACTCATCTCCCCAATACCTCAATCATCTCACCATCACTCCCACTCATCCCCACTCATCTCCCAAGGGTGAGTGGGGGAGAAGGGGAGGGTGTTGTCATTGCATAATACATCGTCACGTGTGGGTGTTGACGGGTCATGGCTCACTAATTACGTGGGAGGGGGGGGGGACCTTACCTGGCCATACACACCTGAATCATGCATGCTGGAGGGGAGGGAGGGTGAGGGAAGGGGAAGAAGGGGGAGGGAAGGGGAAGAAGGGGGAGGGGAGGGGAGGGACTTAGGAGGGAGAGATTTAGGTAGGGGGAGGGGAGAGAGGGGAAGGTAGAAGGAGAGAGAGGATAAGGTAGAAGGAGAGAGAGGATAAAGTAGAGGGAAAGAGAGGATAAGGTGGAAGGAGAGAGAGGATAAGGTAGAAGGAGAGAGAGGATAAGGTAGAAGGACAGTTTATTGACAACTCTAATCAACACAGGATTAAAATTTGGTTTGTATGTCAATATTGTCCAAACGATGGTCTGGTCAAGGCTCGACCAATAGGGTGTTGTGGGGGGTTAAAGAAAACGATGACATGAGACAGTCTTCAAGGGGTGACTACAGTAATACCCAGAAACAGTGTCATCATGGTTACGGTTCGCGGGGCTGAATTTGGTGTCCGTATGAATGATGTTTTATTGTTACCTGTGTCTGTTTCTACTGTGTTAATTAAGGTCATGCTGTAATACCTGAGTGGTGAAGTATAACGTTTCCCCCAGACACTCACAGCTAACTGACCATTATAGGTCCATCAGTAACTCGCCCTGTCTGTCTGTCTGTCTGAGGCATTAGAGAATTCCATTTAAAGATCATGAGTGCCTGTGTGTGTGTGTATGTGTGTGTGTGTGTACTAGAAAATATCCCAGTATAAAAAAAAAAACAGAACGCCCCCTCCCAGTACTATAACAACACCCTCCCAGTACTATAACAACACCCTCCCAGTACTATAACAACACCCTCCCAGTACTATAACAACACCCTCCCAGTACTATAACAACACCCTCCCAGTACTATAACAACACCCTCCCAGTACTATAACAACACCCTCCCAGTACTATAACACCCACCCAGTACTATAACAACACCCTCCCAGTATGACAACACACCCCACCAGTACACGACGCACGCCCCGGCACCCTTCACTGGCTCATTAGCTTCTACCTGCCCCGGTGAAGGTCAGTCTTATCCAGTATGCAAATGAGATCGAGAGACGAATCTGGTCAGGAACACTGAAGGTCAGAACTAGTGACTCCCGCCTCGTCTTGACCTTGACTTATCACCGCTATTGTAAGTGTGAGGGTATTGCAAGTGTGGGGGTATCGTAAGTGTGGGGGTATTGTAAGTGTGAGGGTATCGTGTGGGGGGTATCGTAAGTGTGGGGGTATCGTAAGTTTAGGGGTATCGTAAGTGTGGGGGTATCGTAAGTTTAGGGTATAGTAAGTGCGAGGGTATCGTAAGTTTAGGGATATCGTAAGTGTGGGGGGTATCGTAAGTTTATGGGTATTGCAAGTGCGAGGGTATCGTAAGTGTGGGGGTATCGTAAGTGTGGGGGTATCGTAAGTGTGGGGGCATCGTAAGTGTGGGGGTATCGTAAGTTTAGGGGTATCGTAAGTGTGTGGGGGTATCGTAAGTTTAGGGGTATCGTAAGTGTGTGGGGGTATCGTAAGTTTAGGGGTATTGCAAGTGTGAGGGTATCATTGAAGTGAGGGTATCGTTGATTTCCTCCCTTGAGAGACGAGCATCAACCCCCCCCCCCCCTCCCCCTCCCGATGTGTATTTTGTGAGTAATAAAACATTTCTATACGATTGTCAAGTGCTACAAGTCACACACACCTACACACGGGAGGCGACGGACAAGCTGTCACAACCTACAATATCAAATTATTAGAACAAGTTAAAGTGAAATGAAAACAAAAATGATTTCCGTGTAACGCGTTTCACTTCCCTTCCCCCCCACCCACCCCTCCCTTTCTCTCTCTTGGTGGAGGGTGAAGGAATGGATGAATTTTGAAAGGGGGGGGGAAGGGGGTTGTGGATGGGGGAAGGGGGTTGTGGATGGGGGAAGGGGGTTGTGGATGGGGGGAAGGGGGTTGTGGATAGAGAAGAGGGGATGGAGGGAGGGGGATGTTAATTCGGGAAAAGGGGATGAGAAGGGGGTGGATGAAGGGAGGGGTCGGACGAGGGGGGGGAGGTGGATGAAGGGAGGGGTCGGACGAGGGGGGGAGGTGGATGAAGGGAGGGGTCGGACGAGGGGGGGTGGATGAAGGGAGGGGTCGGACGAGGGGGGTGGGTGGATGAAGGGAGGGGTCGGACGAGGGGGGTGGGTGGATGAAGGGAGGGGTCGGACAAGGGGGGGATGGATGTATTTTTTATATAGTGAGACAGGAGCCATGAGGACTATTGACCCGTGATGACAGTAGCAGCGAATTCGAGACTCTACATATTTTAGAGGCTGAAAAGTTAACGGGGAAATACAGCCTATACCTGTCTGTCTGTCTGCCTGTCTGTCTGTCTGCTTATGTTTGTTTGTCTGTTTGTTTGTTTGTTTATGTTTGTTAGGTTAGGGAAGCTTTAACACAATTACTGGAGACGTTTGTAGATGGTAACCTAACCACCATCTTGAATACAAGTTATGGGAGACTGAGTTAAACACGGCAGGATAACACCGTAGAGTGTGTGTGTGTGTGTGTGTGTGTGTAGGTGTGTGTGTGTGTGTGTGTGTAGGTGTGTGTGTGTGTGTGTGTGTGTGTGTGTAGGTGTGTGTGTGTGTAGGTGTGTGTGTGTGTAGGTGTGTGTGTGTGTGTGTGTGTGAGTGTAGGTGTGTGTTTGTGTGTAGGTGTGTGTGTGTGTAGGTGTGTGTGTGTGTAGGTGTGTGTGTGTGTGTGTAGGTGTGTGTGTGTGTGTGTGTGTGTGCGTGAACCCCTCAGCAATCACTATCCATCATCATAATCAGTAACAAAAAAGAAAATACATTCATGTGGATATACCTACCACCCCCCCACACATACCCCCCCCCACCCCACCCACACAATAATTACTCCCATCATTATAGAACATATATTACTATAGTGTACAGGAGTCGCCACCATAAACTATACTTACACACGAGGCGCGAGTTATTGATGGATCTGAAACACTATACCTGGCAGACCGTCATCAATACACGTTATCCCTCAGGTAAACACAGGTATTCTGGCTAATTAAGTTCTTTCTTGGCGTAGGTGTAAGGTGAGTTGATGGGGGGGGGGGGGGGGTTAATTTGTGTCCGAGTGAGAGGTTTACAATATGGCGGCGACTAGGGGAAAATTGACTTAAGACTGGGGATATAAGTTGGTGTGTGTGTGTGAGGTAATAACACGCACACAAGATAGGTTTTTCTTCAGTATTGCTTCACAGTATCGTCATTCTCTCTCCACAAATGTCACTCACTAAAACACATCTCGTGACTCAAACATCCAATATTTACAAACATGACACACACACACACACACATACACACACACGCACGCACACACACACACACACACACACACGTCACTTGGACTCGACTCAGTTACTGTGATTAAGCAGAGGAATAATTTGGTACTGTAAAAAAAAATAAGTAGGTCAGGGACGATAAGGAGTGTGGGGGCCATTACTATAGTGTGTGGCACCATTACTATATAGTGTGTGGCGCCATTACTATAGTGTGGGGCGCCATTACTATAGTGTGTGGCACCATTACTATAGTGTGTGGCGCCATTACTATATAGTGTGTGGTGCCATTACTATAGTGTGTGGTGCCATTACTATAGTGTGTGGCGCCATTACTATAGTGTGTGGCGCCATTACTATAGTTTGTGGCACCATTACTATAGTGTGGGGCGCCATTACTATAGTGTGTGGCGCCATTACTATAGTGTGGGGGCCATTACTATAGTGTGTGGCGCCATTACTATATAGTGTGTGGCGCCATTACTATAGTGTGTGGCGCCATTACTATAGTGTGTGGCGCCATTACTATATAGTGTGTGGCGCCATTACTATAGTTTGTGGCGCCATTACTATATAGTGTGTGGCGCCATTACTATATAGTGTGTGGCGCCATTACTATAGTGTGTGGCGCCATTACTATATAGTGTGGGGCGCCATTACTATAGTGTGGGGCGCCATTACTATATAGTGTGTGGCGCCATTACTATAGTTTGTGGCGCCATTACTATATAGTGTGGGGCGCCATTACTATATAGTGTGGGGCGCCATTACTATATAGTGTGTGGCGCCATTACTATATAGTGTGTGGCGCCATTACTATATAGTGTGTGGCGCCATTACTATATAGTGTGTGGCGCCATTACTATATAGTGTGTGGCGCCATTACTATATAGTGTGTGGCGCCATTACTATATAGTGTGTGGCGCCATTACTATATAGTGTGGGGCGCCATTACTACACTATGTGGCGCTAAAGACATTATCTACAATACCTTTTTCTCGACCTGTTAACCACAAAATACACTACACACATACCTGAACCTAACAGGTGATCCAGATACCAAACCTTTCACAATTTTCCTTTCATAATTGACTATAGAAACCCAACGTTATCTTCACGCGCCACCTATAGTGACTTGTTTATATATATATTACTATGGTATATTGATATTTATTATAAAGGACAGAGAAGACATAATTCCATAAATTAAGCTCCTCTAGATTAATTAATGGAAGACACTGTTAAAGGCTGAGACGTGGGTAAAAGTTCACAAGATGGCCGCCAGTTGTTGACCAGAATTTTTTAAGGTGTGCTTTACGTGTTATTGTTTGTGTTTTTTTCTATTAATAAAACATAAACCAGGTAGGAGGTGCGAGAGAAGAGGTAAAACAACAGTAAAAAGAAAGTACTAAAATAAGATAGTGTGTGTGTTTTATAAAGTGTTGTTAATAGTGATGACTTGTGAAGGAGAGAACGAGGTTAAAACTTTATGTTGAGTGAGTAATGGTGACAACTTTATTATGGGGAGGTAATGTAAGTTTATTATTAAAATTGTTGGGTATACATAATGGTGGGGGCTCTTCCTCGCCCTCACCCTGCCTCTCCCTCAATCTCACCCTGCCTTTCCGTCACCCCTCTCCCTTCACCCTGCTTCACCCATGCGTCATTTACCATGTAAGTTACTGATGAAAAAGTTACCACCCAACCTTAGCAACCAGGAAGTGATGTCTCGTGTACTAACCTACTTACCTACTTCCCTACTCTGGCTACTCACTGTCGTACACCCTCGCTTAACTACCACCATTACTACGTAGTTAGTGAAATATTGAAACTATTACCATAATCCATGAAGAGACTATACTTCCCCTCCCCGCCGCTGTGTTTACATGGCGCCACGGTCGAAACAAATGAAGCACGACCGGTTATTTACGCCCTAGGAGCCAACACAACGCCCTCCCCCTCTCTCTGCCCTTGTTAAACGCCACAATATATCGGGTATTTTCGTAGTTCTCAAAGGGAAAAATGAGATATGTTATTTTTTATACATAATTACAGCATATACATCAGAGAACCAGTGGAAGACAGTGTAGTTACTCGTGAGGATGACATGTGGCGCTGCCTTGTAATTGTCTCACCAGCCTAGCGTGATTTGCTGCCTCCTGCCGCCTGGGTATTTAACAGCTATGATGACAGCAGTTAGCTTTCTATTATTCATTGTTAAGTGTATTGTTGTGTTAGCTTGGCCAAGTTCCTTCTTCCTTAGATACAGTGAAGATGTGACTACCCTCAGTTAGTGACGTAGGTATAACTAACTCCTGGAGGTGTTTGTTGATTTAGTGATTGATGGTAGACCTGACCTACCCCAACCTACCCTAACCTACCCTACCCTAACCTACCCTAAGCCATCCTACCCTAACCTAACCTAACCCTAACCTACCCTACCCTAACCTACCCTAACCCAACCTACCCTAACCTAACCTAAGCAAACCTAACCTAACCTAACCTACCCTAACCCAACCTACCCTAACCTAACCTAAGCCCTCCTACCCTAACCTACCCTAACCTACCCTAACCTCCCCTAAGCCATCCTAACCTAACCTAACCTAACCTAACCTAACCTACCCTACCCTAACCTAACCTAACCTACCCTAACCCAACCCAACCTACCCTACCCTACCCTAACCTAACCTACCCTAAGCCATCCTAACCTAACCTACCCTAACCTAACCTAACCTACCCTAACCTAACCTAACCTAACCTCGCTTCAACAAACCTAACCTAACATAATCTAACCAAACCTAGTATTAATATGGTGGCAGGGTTGTATATGGTGTGGACAGGTGTGTGGTAGCAGGTATGGTGTCAATAGGTGTGTGGTGGTGGTGACAGGGTTATATATGGTGTCAACAGGTGTGGTGGTGGCAGCAGGTATGGTGTCAACAGGTGTGGTGGTGGTGGTAGCGTATGGTGTCAACAGGTGTGTGGTGTTGGTGACAGGGTATATATATATGGTGTCAACAGGTGTGTGGTGTTGGTGACAGGGTTATATATGGTGTCAACAGGTGTGTGGTGGTAGCAGGTATGGTGTCATCAGGTGTGGTGGTGGTAGCAGGTATAGTGTCAACAGGTGTGGTGGTGGTGACAGGGTTATATATGGTGTCAACAGGTGTGGTGGTGGTAGTAGGTATGGTGTCAACAGGTGTGGTGGTGGTAGCAGGTATGGTGTCAACAGGTGTGGTGGTGGTAGCAGGTATGGTGTCAACAGGTGTGGTGGTGGTAGCAGGTATGGTGTCAACAGGTGTGGTGGTAGCAGGTATGGTGTCAACAGGTGTGGTGGTGGTAGCAGGTATGGTGTCAACAGGTGTGGTGGTGGTAGCAGGTATGGTGTCAACAGGTGTGGTGGTGGTAGCAGGTATGGTGTCAACAGGTGTGGTGGTGGTAGCAGGTATGGTGTCAACAGGTGTGGTGGTGGTAGCAGGTATGGTGTCAACAGGTGTGGTGGTGGTAGCAGGTATGGTGTCAACAGGTGTGGTGGTGGTAGCAGGTATGGTGTCAACAGGTGTGGTGGTGGTGGTAGCAGGTATGGTGTCAACAGGTGTGGTGGTGGTGGTAGCAGGTATGGTGTCAACAGGTGTGGTGGTGGTGGTGACAGGGTTGTATATGGTGTCAACAGGTGTGTGGTGGTAGCAGGTATGGTGTCAACAGGTGTGTGGTGGTGGTGACAGGGTTATATATGGTGTCAACAGGTGTGGTCGTGGTAGCAGGTATGCTGTCAACAGGTGTGGTGGTGGTAGCAGGTATGGTGTCAACAGGTGTGGTGGTGGTAGCAGGTATGGTGTCAACAGCAGGTGTGGTGGTGGTAGCAGGTATGGTGTCAACAGGTGTGTGGTGTTAGACAGGTAAACTCGGGTGTTTCCCTATACTGGTGGAATTCGGGTCCAACACTTTATTTATATATTCCGAATAAGGTTTGTGATTTGCATGCTCTCCCCCCCCCCCCCTGTCCTCTACAGGTGGCGTGTGTACCTGTAGTAAGCGCTCTCTCTCTCTCTCTCTCCGTTCACCTACACCTCGGATAATGACGGGTCTCTCAAGATGGCAGCCGCCCCCTCCTCAAACACACACATATACGAATAATTAGAACAAAAATTATTCTTATTAAACCCTTTATAGGAAGGTGTGCTGCAGCCTAGTGGATACAGCACTGGCTTCCTCTTCTAAGGGTCTCTGGTTCGCGTCCGAGGCACCCCTAGTCCACCCAGCTGATGAACGGGTACCTGACTTTACAGATTGGGAAGAGAAGGCGGTCGAGTGCTCTGCCTCTCTGTGTGCTGAGAGAAGTTTACCATTGTTTGTACTGTATTAACTGTCCCTAACACACTTAGAGGGTTACAAACTTTAATCAGTGATGTGGTATCGATAAAACTCCATCTATTTAAGGAAGTCTACATAAAATATAGCCAACCAAGTGGAGAGTTCTAGTGCCGTTGGCTCTGCTGTGTGTTAACGCCCACTACAATACCATTAAAAAAAAAAAGAGGGAAAAAATCCGCAAATTCACACGCACTGCGATCCCTGTTGGCTGGCGTGATAACCTAAATCCGGTTAACATATTTGTATCGGGAGAATTAAATTAATAAATATTCATTCGTCAAAATATATGAAAATGAAATTGCATCAATCCCAGTTTAGTGTCCTGTTTTAATGGCCAGCAGTGGAGCGGTGGAAAGCTATTACGGCTCCGACACACCGACCCTAAAACCCAAACATTGATTTAGTCCGCTACTCTGCAAGGGACCATTGCTCTAAACACCTTTTTTTATGATTATTATTTCACGTTTCTCATAATTAACACACCGAATGAGATATAACCCACATTAGTAATATTTATCACGTTTCTCTTTCATTATTGTTGTGTTTTGATTGTTTATGTTATTATATGTTGTTGTAAAGGTGATATTGATACGATAGCTTACACGTAATGGGACGATCACTTGTATACAATGGTAGATGCGTCCAACAGGTTACCCCCCTTCCTTACATTATTCTCTTTGTTATTCCTCTCCTTCTTCCTCATTCTTTAAACAGTTGAGAAATTACACCTTCCTCTTTATTTTTTCTTTACCACTATTCTTCCCTCTCCTCCTCGTCCCCTCCTTCTTTCCCCCTCCCTCTCCTCCTCTTCCCCCTGTTCTCTCCTCCCCTCCCTCTCCTCTCCTCGTCTCCCTCTCCTTCCCCTCCCCCTCCCTCTCTCCTCCCCCCTCCTTCTCCTTCTCCCTCTCTTCTCCCTCACTCCTCCCCCTCCCTCCACAGCCACACCGCGACACACCTGAGCGCTTCGTGAGTAACTGCGCATTTAGGAATCACAGCTGCACAGAATTACTGCCTAATGACTGGTAGGGACTGTGGCGTGATTAGGGGCAATTAGCGACGGGAATAAGGGGTAGGAGGGAGTAATAGGGGCAGAAGGGGGGGTAATAGGGGCAGAAGGGGGTAATAGGGGCAGAAGGGGGTAATTGGGGCAGGAGGGGGTAATAGGGGCAGGAGGGGGTAATAGGGGCAGGAGGGGGTAATAGGGGCAGAAGGGGGTAAGAGGGGCAGAAGGGGGTAATAGGGGCAGAAGGGGGTAATAGGGGCAGGAGGGGGTAATAGGGACAGGAGGGGGTAATAGGGGCAGAAGGGGGTAATAGGGGCAGAAGGGGGTAATAGGGGCAGAAGGGGGTAATAGGGGCAGAAGGGGGTAATTGGGGCAGGAGGGGGTAATAGGGGCAGAAGGGGGTAATAGGGGCAGGAGGGGGTAATAGGGGCAGGAGGGGTAATAGGGGCAGGAGGGGGTAATAGGGGCAGGAGGGGGTAATTGGGGCAGGAGGGGTAATTGGGGCAGGAGGGGGTAATTGGGGCAGGAGGGGGTAATAGGGACAGGAGGGGGTAATAGGGGCAGGAGGGGGTAATAGGGACAGGAGGGGGTAATAGGGGCAGGAGGGGGTATGTATGTACAGTCGTGAACAGAAGTCCTGTCATCCCTTGTGCTGTTCCGCGAACCCTGAGACTCAGACTCATGAATCCGAAGCATTTATGGGCAGAATAATGCACCAGTGTCTACTGCTTTGGGTTCATGAGTCTGAATCTCTTGGTTCGCGGAACAGCACAAGGGGTGACAGGACTTCTGTTCACGACTGTATGTATGTATGTATGTAATACCCCCACACCCTCACCTCACTCAACATATACAGTATACAAAATGACTCAGCGTCCTAATCCACACTTAAAGCTTCTTCCTCTCCGTTAAGCGTCTATATTAAACTGAGTTGTCAGTTAAGTGTCTATATTAAACTGAGTTGTCAGTTAAGCGTCTATATTAAACGGAATTGTCAGTTAAGTGTCTATATTAAGCTGAGTTGTCAGTTAAGTGTCTATATTAAGCTGAGTTGTCAGTTAAGTGTCTATATTAAGCTGAGTTGTCAGTTAAGCGTCTATATTAAGCTGAGTTGTCAGTTAAGTGTCTATATTAAGCTGAGTTGTCAGCTAAGCGTCTATATTAAGCTGAGTTGTCTGTTAAGTGTCTATATTAAGCTGAGTTGTCAGTTAAGCGTCTATATTAAGCTGAGTCGTCAGTTAAACGTCTATATTAAGCTGAGTTGTCAGTTGAGCGTCTATATTAAGCTGAGTTGTCAGTTGAGCGTCTATATTAAGCTGAGTTGTCTGTTAAGTGTCTATATTAAGCTGAGTTGTCAGTTAAGTGTCTATATTAAGCTGAGTTGTCAGTTAAGCGTCTATATTAAGCTGAGTTGTCAGTTAAGTGTCTATATTAAGCTGAGTTGACAGCTAAGCGTCTATATTAAGCTGAGTTGTCTGTTAAGTGTCTATATTAAGCTGAGTTGTCAGTTAAGCGTCTATATTAAGCTGAGTCGTCAGTTAAACGTCTATATTAAGCCGAGTTGTCAGTTGAGCGTCTATATTAAGCTGAGTTGTCAGTTGAGCGTCTATATTAAGCTGAGTTGTCTGTTAAGCGTCTATATTAAGCTGAGTTGTCAGTTAAGCGTCTATATTAAGCTGAGTCGTCAGTTAAACGTCTATATTAAGCTGAGTCGTCAGTTAAACGTCTATATTAAGCTGAGTTGTCAGTTGAGCGTCTATATTAAGCTGAGTTGTCAGTTGAGCGTCTATATTAAGCTGAGTTGTCAAAGGTAATATTTTACCTCCAGAATAGACGAGTTAAAAAAACCCAAGATATATGTAGGATAATCTGAGGATTAACTTATTTTACTTTAGGATTAACTTAACCTAACCAAAAGCTAACTTAATCTAACCTTACTTAACTTAACCAGACTTAACCCCCCCAGGTAGGGATAGGGTGTTTAATTATCAGGTGAAGTAATCTAAAGGTAGGGGACGAGGGGGGGCTAATCTTCAGGTGTGCTCCCATAAGTAAACAATATTAACACAAGTCTCTGGCCACCTAAGCACTCGTCCGTGATTCAAGACCTTACCTGTACGCCACCTGGGAAGACTAACACCTGTTCATTAAAGTTTTCATCTCTATTTATATTGACATTTCTACATAAACTTTATTTTATTTTTTTTTATTCTGATGATGATGTTTGATAAGTTTTTTTAGGTAATTAATATTATGAGGTATTCCTCCTCTTCCTCCTTCCCCTCCCTCTTTCTCCTCCTTCCCCTCCCTCTTTCTCCTCTGTCTCCACCTTCTCTTCCTCCGTCTCTACCTCCTCCTCACCCCCCCCTCTCCTCCACTCTCCACCACAGCTACCTTCCGCCTCACCACCGCCCTACTGTCCTTCTATCCTCCCTCCCCTCACCACCACTCCCTACCTCTCCATCACTCCCTCACCACCACTCCCTACCTCTCCATCACTCCCTCACCACCACTCCCTACCTCTCCATCACTCCCTCACCACCACTACCTACCTCTCCATCACTCCCTCACCACCACTCCCTACCTCTCCATCACTCCCTCACCACCACTCCCTACCTCTCCATCACTCCCTCACTACCTACACCCTCCCCCTGACCAGGTGGAGAGAGATGCAGTGTGTGTGTGTGTGGGAACCATCTAGTCCTGACCTTTCCGCCCACCACATGGTCTTGCACGCCAGGCGCTGGTTCTCAACATTGTGGCCCTCCCTCCTCTTCTTCCTCCTCCTCCTCTTCCTCCTCCCCTCCTCCTCCTCCTCCTTCCGTGATGCTGCTGCTTCTTCCAATCATAAAATTACGTTTGTTTGAGTTCCGTGGGATGGACAAGGGGTGGTAGTGGTGGTAGTGGTGGTAGGGGGGGTGGTAGTGGTGGTAGTGGTGGTGGTAGTGGTGTCACAGGAGGCTGGCACCACTATCACCACTACTACTACCCCCCCCCCCCCAGGTGAGATGGACAAGGGGTAGTGGTGGTAGGGGTAGTGGTGGTAGGGGTAGTGGTAGTGGTGGTGGTAGTGGTGTCACAGGAGGCTGGCACCACTATCACCACTACTACTACCCCCCCCCCCCCACCCAGGTGAGATGGACAAGGGGTAGTGGTGGTAGTGGTGTCACAGGAGGCTGGCACCACTATCACCACTACTACTACCCCCCCCCCCAGGTGAGATGGACAAGGGGTAGTGGTGGTAGTGGTGTAACAGGAGGCTGGCACCACTATCACCACTACCCCCCCCCCCAGGTGAGATGGACAAGGGGTAGTGGTGGTAGTGGTGGCAGTGGTGTCACAGGAGGCTGGCACCACTATCACCACTACTACTACCCTCCCCAGGTGGGATGGACAAGGGGTAGTGGTGGTAGTGGTGTCACAGGAGGCTGGCACCACTATCACCACTACTACTACCCTCCCCAGGTGGGATGGACAAGGGGTAGTGGTGGTAGTGGTGTCACAGGAGGCTGGCACCACTATCACCACTACTACTACCCCCCCCCCCCCAGGTGAGATGGACAAGGGGTAGTGGTGGTAGTGGTGTAACAGGAGGCTGGCACCACTATCACCACTACCCCCCCCCCCCCCAGGTGAGATGGACAAGGGGTAGTGGTGGTAGTGGTGGCAGTGGTGTCACAGGAGGCTGGCACCACTATCACCACTACTACTACCCTCCCCAGGTGGGATGGACAAGGGGTAGTGGTGGTAGTGGTGTCACAGGAGGCTGGCACCACTACCACCAAAGAGTTTTCCCGGCCGGGTCTTGGTTCGAACGGACAAGCAGGGTCCAGGTAATTAGCGCAGGTGAATATTTCAAGCTGCCATCAGAGCGGGGAGGGAGGGAAGGGGGAAGGAGGGAGGGAAGAGGGAGGGGGGGTAGAGAGGGAGGGAAGGAGGGGGAAGGATGGAGGGAAGAGGGAGGGGGGTAGAGAGGGAGGGAAGGGGGAAGGAGGGAGGGAAGAGGGAGGCGGGTAGAGAGGGAGGGAAGGGGGAAGGAAGGAAGAAAGGAAGGGGAAAAGGGAGAAAGGAGGGGTAATGAGGGAGGGAAGGGGCAAGGGAGATGTTGGAGAGATGGGAGAAACAGAGGGGAAGAATGACGGGAGGAAGGATGGAGGGAAGGAAGGTAGGATAGAGGGAAGGAAGGAAGGAGGGAGAGGAGGGGGGGGCGCGCACACACACACACACACACATCAAAGTTTCACGCGTTCTGTTCCAAATTGAATTCACGTGAAAATGAGTTAGCGAGGCTAGTCATAAGCCGGTTGGTGGAGATAAATAAATGACCGTGAATTATGGACGAAGGCGAACGATAACTGGGAGTGGAGGAGGAGTGGTGGAGGAGTGGAAGGTGGAAGATAGATAAATAGAAGCACAGATCAACAGACAGACAGACAGACAGACAGACAGCCAAAACAATGAGACAATATCAGTATTTGGTGAGTGTTAAACATCATGGCTTGGGGGGGGGAGGGGTGTGAGACGGACTGAGTGGGCTGACGAGGTGGGACTGGGTGGGTGGGGTGGGGTGTGGGTGTGGGTGGGGTGGGTGGGACGATGAATACCTAACACCGTGGCCTTGTTCGCTGTCAGCATTGGTCGTTGTTTGGGTGTTGTCAAGGCAGGCTAGTTATGACCTTATTACCCTCGTCGTCTAGTCGCTATATTCTCGTTCTGGAAACATTTTAACAACAGGAGGAGGAGGAGGAGGAAGAGGAGGAGGATGAGGAAGAGGAGGAGGAGGAAGAGGAGGAGGAGGAGGAAGAGGAGGAGGAGGAAGAGGAGGAGGATGAGGAGGAGGAAGGTGAGGAAGATGAGGAGGATGAGGAGGAGGATGAGGAAGAGGAGGAGGAGGAAGATGAGGAGGAGCAGGAGTATTAAGAGGAGGAAGATGAGGAGGAGGGGGAGGAGGAGGAGGATGAGGAGGAGGAGGAGGATTAAGAGGAGGAAGAGAAGGAAGAGGAGGAGGAGGAAGATGAGGAAGAGGAGGAGGAGGAGGAGGATTAAGAGGAGGAGGAGGAGGAGGAGGAGGATGAGGAAGAGGAGGAGGAGGAGGAGGAGGAGGATGAGGAGGAGGAGTAGGAGGGGGAGGAGGAGGCTGCCATGACCAACACTCACTCACTCATTTCTGTCGCTGTTCATGTCTGTTATCTGGGTTTATGTTTTGTTTTTTCGGTGTCTGGTTTAATTTTTTTTAAGTCTGGTTTAATTGTGTTTTTTTATTTGAGGTCTGGTTTAATTGTGTGTTTTTCTTTCTTTTTTCCTTCAATGGACAGATGGGGGAAAAAGTGTCCATAAGGAATAAACCTGAATTGTTGTGTTTTGACTCTGGATACACAAACAATAACAACAGCTACCAAACAGGGAGGTACTACCGCCTGGGAAGACATTGGAAGCATAATGTGTTGACTAATGGTAGACCCTGCTGCCATATGTGACCAAGTCCCAGGTTGCTGATCTGACTTTCTGCCTCATTTACACACAATTGCAGGGCCTCAATTGTTCCTCTTACTATTGACAACACAACATATGTACTGTACAGTATATCGTTTCTCACTCTTGGTATATTTTTTCGTTTGTGTATTTATTTATGGTTATTATTATATTATTTTTTATTTTTTTGTTATATTTTTTTATTTATTTTTATTAATTGTTATTAAATATTATTATTATTATTATTATTATTATTATTATTATATTTTCGCCCCCCCCCCCCCCCCCCCCCCCCCCCCCCCCAGGCCTCGATGTGGGTCAGTGACCTGTGCTCTGGTGGGCTAATCCCCGTGTAAAAAAATATAATAATAATAATAATAATAATAATAATAATAATAAAATACAGATCATGTGTTTAGGTGTGACCAGGGATTATGTGTGTGTGTGTGTGTGTGTGTGTGTGTGTGCGTATTAAATTTTACACTATTTACATAATCAACGGCGCGTTATCCGGCTAAATCCCTAACTATAAATTTATATATTTTACCGAACTGGCTAGCTAATGGAATGAGTACAGGTGAGTGAGTACAGATAAATGAGTACAGATGTATGTGTACAGGTGAGTGAGTACAAGTGTGAGAGTACAGGTGCGTGAGTTCAAATGTGTAGTTACAGTGTGTGAGTACAATTAGTGAGTACAGGTGTGTGAGTACAGGTGCGCGAGTTCAGGTGTGAGAACAGTAGACCGAGTACCGGTGAGCGAGTAGAGGTGTATGAGTACAGGCGCGGGAGTACAATAGACCGAGTACAGGTGAGCGAATACAGGTGTGTGAATACAGGTGTGTGAGTACAGGTGTGTGTGTGGGTACAGGTCTGTAAGTACAGGTAAGTACAGGTGTGTAAGTAAAGGTGAGCAAGTACAGGTATGAGTACAGATGCATGAGTACAGGTGAGCGAGTACAGGTGAGCCAATACAGGTGTGAATTATAAATGACTATCAAAATTTCCATTAACATTCCCAAATGTGTGTGTGTGTGTGTGTGTGTGCGTGTGTGTGTGTGTTTTTCTGTATACTCACACTCTCTACCGAACCCAACCTAACGTAACCCAACCTAACGTAACCTAACCTAACGTAACGTAACCTAACCTAACCTATAAAATGATAAATATATAATTGTAGGGGTAAAGAGCCGCAGATTTTAAAGCATTACAGCACAAATTACTAACAGCTTGTGGCGGATAACTAAATCAACTGGAATAGATTATTAGATGGTAAATGTGTTTATAATTATCAATACTGTGTGTGTGTGTGTGTGTGTGTGTGTCAGCCAGCCAGCCAGCATCAAGTCACAAGGTAGGAGCAACTTCAACGCGCCACCTACACATTATCTCACAAGACCTCACCTGTCTGCTGCCCTCCTCAGGTGTTCCAGGGATACGGACAGTAATCAAACAAAACAAAAACAACATAATTTGTCATGTATATAAACAATGTCACGATACCCCCCCCCCCCCCCACACACACACAGACTACCAGAGCATCACAAGATCAATATCAAACAAGCTAGTAACCTCCCTCTCCCTTAATTTCCCCTCCTCTACCTTCCCCCTCTCTCCCCCCTCTCACCCCTCCAATACAGGATGTTGTGTGTCAAGCATCCGGTCAACCAAACCACTCATATCGATCTGCTTATTGACTGCCTCTTACTGCTGTGTGCTTCACTGACTGTCTGGTGCTTCACGGTTATGTGCTTCACTGACTGTCTGGTGCTTCACCGACTGTCAGGTGCTTCACTGACTGCCTGGTGCTTTACGGTTATGTGTTTCACTGACTGCCTGGTGCTTCACGGTTATGTGTTTCACTGACTGCCTGGTGCTTCACGTTTATGTGCTTCACGGTTTTGTGTTTCACTGACTGTCAGGTGCTTCATTGTTATGTGCTTCACTGACTGTCAGGTGCTTCACTGACTGCCTGGTGCTTCACGGTTATGTGCTTCACGGTTATGTGCTTCACTGACTGTCTGGTGCTTCATTGTTATGTGCTTCACTGGCTGCACTGACTGTCTGGTGCTTCACTGTTATGTGCTTCAGTGACTGTTTAATGGTACCTGGCTAGTTTGTATAGTATGAGAGAGAGAGAGAGAGAGAGAGAGAGAGAGAAACCATAAACGACCACCATACTACCAATTAAAGTCATTAACCTCACCACCTAACTACCCTTAACCCTCGTCACGAACCCCCATTAATCACCTCGATGTAATGGTAATGACAGAAGGGGATGGTAATGAGTAGTTAAGATGGTTTAAGTGTTTGTGGAGAGTACAGGTTGTCGTGAGGTGAAGAGAGAGAGAGAGAGAGAGAGAGAGAGAGAGAGAGAGAGAGAGAGAGAGAGAGAGAGAGAGAGAGAGAGAGAGAGAGAGAGAGAGAGAGAGACTGGATAATAAACATGTGGGCAGATTGATACAGGTAAACAGACAGACGTTGCTTGACAGGTCAGCTCTCAAACAGGAAGACAAACAGATAGATGAATGAATAGAATGAGATGTTTAGATAGACAGATAAACAGATGGACAGTTAGACAGATACTGGTTGACAGGGGGGGGGAGGGGGGGGGACAACTCTCAGATTTTGGCTGAACGCTCACCTGGTGCTCCAACATGCAGGTGAACACGCATGTTGTTTACACCAAGTTTAAGTATGTATGTAGTTAAATTGACCGTGAGAGTCCAGCAAGGGGTTGAGGAGCAGCCGTGCCAGTGTAGGCTTCCTGGCCATAAAATGTTCAACACGGTTTATAAATATACCTCACTGGGGTATAAACCAACTTTTTTTTCGGTTTTAGAAAGGTTTAACTCCTCTCACGAGTCATAAGGGTTTGTTTATTATTAGTAGAGAATAAGAAAATAAATATTAAAATAGTTTTGTTTTAAAATCAATTTGATGACTTAATTGAAAAGGAAATAATAATATACATCTAATTCTGATGACCCGATAAAAAATATATTATGTAATGATAAAAAAAACATGGCCCTCACCCCCTCAATATAGTGGCACTGTTCCCTGGCCCTCACCCCCTCAATATAGTGGCACTGTTCCCTGGCCCTCACCCCCTCAATATAGTGGCACTGTTCCCTGGCCCTCAGCCCCTCAATATAGTGGCACTGTTCCCTGGCCCTCACCCCCTCAATATAGTGGCACTGTTCCCTGGCCCTCACCCCCTCAATATAGTGGCACTGTTCCCTGGCCCTCACCCCCTCAATATAGTGGCACTGTTCCCTGGCCCTCACCCCCTCAATATAGTGGCACTGTTCCCTGGCCCTCACCCCCTCAACATAGTGGCACTGTTCCCTGGCCCTCTCCCCCTCAATATAGTGGCACTGTTCCCTGGCCCTCTCCCCCTCAATATAGTGGCACTGTTCCCTGGCCCTCTCCCCGTCAATATAGTGGCACTGTTCCCTGGCCCTTATCCTCCTCATCATAGTGGCACTGTCCCCCCCCCCCCCCGCCTAGTGACGGTGATGAGAGAGCAATTGTCGGTAGGTTAGCCACGCCCACATCCTGTTGATCACGTGACCTCCCCCTCCCTCCTGCCCCCTTCACCCATCAGGATAAGGTTGAAGGGTCGAGCGGTCTACAAGATGTGGCGGGTAGATGAATAGATAAATGAAAAGACTGTCAGATAGATATAGACAGATTTATACAGTGGTAGACAGAACGCAGACAAACCAATGACTCTTAATACAGAAGGCAAGCGCTGTATCCACTCTGTACCGTCTCTTACAGCCCGTCTCTCTGTCTCTCTCAACCCGTCTTGATAATATTATTTTATTTATCCTCAAAACTTTACCTCTGATTAAAATTCATTAAAATAGAAAATTCCAAAGCGTAATTAGTATATATAAAAATTATTCGATCGTGATTTAAATTAATGACAATGAAAGTTCCAATCGTGGTTAGGAATTAATAAATATGTCCAATCACCATCAGACCATTAAAGAACTCCAACTGTGAAATAAAGTTAATAAAAATAAAATTCCAATCACGATCAAAGTTCATAAAGGCGACAGTTGGAATCTTTACTAATGATCGAAACCCAAATATTACGAAGCGGTGAAGCTCGTTCATCAAAAACCAATGTTTACGTTCGACTCTACATGTTTAATAGGGTGTTCACATCCAGGTGTCAGGGTGGTGCCGGCCAGCTTGACACCACAGTTAAGCGAGTGTCAATTAGTATCATCAACGAGGCTATTGAGCTCACTCGATTATTGAAAGGAGAAAAATGTCAATTGATAAGTTGGTGACGGAGGTCGGCTCTTGGCTGTGATGTTGACGGCTGCTGTACTGTAGGCAGGATGTGTGTGTGGGGGGGGGGGGGGGTGTTCTGGGGAAGAACATGACGTGACACTAAGCTAGTAGGCAGCTACCAAACAGGGAGGTACTACAGCCTGGGAAGATATTGGAAGCATAATGGAAGCATAATGGTAGACCCTGCTGCCATATGTGACCAAGTCCCAGGTTGCTGATCTGTCTTTCTGCCTCATTTACACACAATTGCAGGGCCTCAATTGTTTCTCTTACTATTGACAACACAACATACATATATTGTTTCTCACTATTGATTTTTTTTTCATTTTTGTATTTATGGTTCATCATTATTATTATTATTATTATTATTATTATTATTACAGTTTTTATTATTATTATTTTCATTGTTACTTTATTTTTGTATTTGCTTATTTAGTGTTCAATAAAATTATACTCACAAAAGCTTAAGCTTGAGCAGTGCTAAATGAAGCTTGTAATTTATAAAATATTGTGTTAATGTATTTTAAGTTTGAATGTTAAAATGTCTGATAAATTTAAAGGTTGTGTTAAAATAATGACTTGTCCAGGTGAACTTCCACACACAGGCGACTCCCACAGTGACCTGTACAGGTGCACTGCCACACACAGGTGAGTTCAGGTGCTCAGGTGACTCCCTCAGTGACCTGTACAGGTGAACTACCATACACAGGTGAGTCCAGGTACCTAGGTGACTCCCTCAGTGACCTGTATAGGCGCACTACCACACACAGGTACAGTCTCGTTCATGATTCTTCTGACACTGCTGGAGACAGCTGGCAACTCAAGGCAGTCTGTTTACTCTCGTACGTTGTGAAAATTATGAATAAATGTAAAAGTGATCGGTGATTGGTTACTTAGTTCCCCGTTGCTTAATTTAATGGTTGGGCTTTGTTGTTTCGCATTATATTCTACTACGTACTATAGTAAACAAACGGCCTTGAGTTGCCAGCTGTCTCCAGCAGTTTTAGAAGAATCCTGAACGAGACTGTACCCAGGTGAAGTGAAGGCTCGAGTATTTACCCACCGGAACATAATATTTGGGAAGTGCTGCTGGTAATTTCGTCGTCAATACTGTTTTTATACCGCCTCCCCGTCCGCCATGACTGTAACACGGAACACAATCCCTCGCTCCACTGACTCACGCGACTAATATGCAACATTGTAGTGTTTACTGCCTTTTTAATCTCACTTTACGACTCTTCCTCCCCTTGATCGTGTGTACCTGCCCGCCCTGACCACCACCACCACAACACCCACCACACCCACCTGAACAAGGCACAAATTAGTCAACCCAAGTGCCAATTAAGTAGTTGGCATTGCACGTGGCGCTGGGGAGAGATGCCTCCATTAGCCCGTCACTACTTCCGGTTACTGGCCATTTGGGTAGTTAGTGATGGGGGTAATTGGAGTGGATGAGCCGGGGCACAGGAGGGTCGCAGGTGAGAGGTGGCGGCCCAGCACGCAGGTGTGGCTCTATGAAGTCACAAGTACCTGGCCAATTATGAGTGATGTCTCTTCCTATGGTAATTGTGGGTCATTATTCTAAATTACCAGTTACCCGCTGTGCCTCTTGTTTTAACAGCTCCTCATGTCCTTTTACTGTTACTGCATTATATTTCCCCCTACCCCCCCCCCCCCCCACTCCTTCCTCCTCCTATACCAAAACTCACCCCTACAACACTTGCAGTCCCGAGAAAGACGAAGAGTGCGGGGAGATATGATAGAAGTATTTAAGTGGGTGAAAGGAATCAATAAAGGCGATATAGATAAAGTTCTTATAATATCCGAGCAGGATAGGACTCGGAGCAACGGATTTAAGTTGGATAAGTTTAGGTTTAGGAGGGAGATAGGAAGAAACTGGTTCACAAATAGGGTGGTGGACGAGTGGAACAAGCTTAGCAACTTTGTAGTAAGTGCTGGAACGCTGGAAAGTTTTAAAAGGAGGCTAGATAGATTCATGGATGATAGAGAGTGGTAGTAACTCTCGACAGGAGCTGCCACCCGGCCTATTGCAGACTCCTTATTTTCTTGTGTTCAATCACTCCCTCACAACTTCACTCATAAGACGTGATGCCAAAATCTTTAAGTATTCATCATTATTCGTCCGTGACTCATGACTTCGTAGTGTACAGATAGGAGCAGTTCCCTCACATTCACTATTACAGTCAAGGGAACAATTATTCATCTGTCTGTATAACTAACCTAACGTAACGTAATGCAACCTGACCTAACCTAACCTAGCTTAACCTGACCTGACCTGACCTGCTCTAACCTAACCTGACCTGACTTAACCTAACCTACTCTATCCTAACCTGACCTGACTTAACCTAACCTACTCTATCCTAACCTAACCCACACCAGAGACCACTAGGGAATAAGCTTGTTGTGTCTAATCTTCAGGTGAATAAAATTGAAGTATAATTAAAAGTGTGATTTATAACGTGATGGTATAGTGTGTGTGTATGTGTGTGTGTGTGTGGATGTGTGTGTGTGTGTGTGTGTATGTGTGTGTGTGTGTGTGTGTGTGTGTGTGTGTGTGTGTGTATGTGTGTGTGTGTGTATGTGTGTGTGTGTATGTGTGTGTATGTATGTGTGTGTATGTATGTGTGTGTGTGTGTGTTGTGTGTGTATGTATGCGTGTGTGTGTGTGTGTGTCTAAGGTGCTATTTTATCATTGGCAGAGATTGCTGTGTTATTTTGGTTTGAGTGAATAAGACATATACAGATATACATAAAACACACACACACACACACACACACGCACACACACACACACACACACAGGTAATCAATAAATAAGATCATGGTTCTCTCCCACAATTGAATTATTACATCAGAGACCCATCCCTCATATCCTCCCCTGACGTGTGGCTCTCCCTCCCTCCCTCCACCCACTACACCCTCCCCTGACGTGTGGCCTTCCTCCCTCCCTCCACCCACTACACCCTCCCCTGACGTGTGGCTCTCCCTACCTCCCTCCACCCACTACACCCTCCCCTGACGTGTGGCTCTCCCTCCCTCCCTCCACCCACTACACCCTCTCCTGACGTGTGGCTCTCCCTCCCTCCCTCCCTCCACCCACTACACCCTCCCCTGACGTGTGGCTCTCCCTCCCTCCCTCCACCCACTACACCCTCCCCTGACGTGTGGCTCTTCCTCCCTCCCTCCACCCAGTACACCCTCCCCTGACGTGTGGCTCCCCCTCCCTCCCTCCACCCACTACACCCTCCCCTGAAGGTGTGGCTCTCCCTCCCTCCCTCCACACATCCCTACACAAATCCACATACCTCCTCAAACCCCAACACACTCTTCCACGCACCCACACACCCCATACGTACCCACACACGCCCCCCCCCCGCCCCACACACGCCCCAACACCCCCTAAAGTGCACAGTAAACAAAATACCAGTGACCTGCGTTCTGACTTTAATTGCAATAATCGCCCCAATGTTATCACGAAACGACTCAATTATTGATGGTCGTGTGCGGTAATTACTGGCAGAATGTGTAGTTTAGTTGTAGTACGGTTGTGTTGTGAGTCGTGGTACTGTTGGTCGTGAGTCGTGGTATTGTTGGTTGGGAGTCGTGGTATTGTTGGTTGTGAGTCGTGGTATTGTTGGTTGTGAGTCGTGGTATTGTTGGTTGGGAGTCGTGGTATTGTTGGTTGGGAGTCGTGGTATTGTTGGTTGTGAGTCGTGGTATTGTTGGTTGTGAGTCGTGGTACTGTTGGTTGTGAGTCGTGGTACTGTTGGTTGTGAGTCGTGGTACTGTTGGTTGTGAGTCGTGGTACTGTTGGTTGTGAGTCGTGGTACTGTTGGTTGTGAGTCGTGGTACTGTTGGTTGTGAGTCGTGGTACTGTTGGTTGTGAGTCGTGGTATTGTTGTTGTGAGTCGTGGTATTGTTGGTTGTGAGTCGTGGTATTGTTGTTGTGAGTCGTGGTATTGTTGTTGTGAGTCGTTTAGTCGTTATAGAGTCGTTTAATCGTCAAGGAAGAATTTGCATATGGACGACACTGTACAGACAAATCTATGACCCATCCTATTTGTGAGGGGTGAGTCGTACAGGTAGATACAGGTACATATATAATTACACCTATAGACACAAGTACAGGTATAGATACAATGTTAGGAGGTTTCGTGTGTGTGTGTGTATGTGTGGGTGTGTGTGTGTGTGTAACTATCTCTACCATCCCCCACATCAACCCCCTCCCCCCCTCCCTCCCCAACCAAGAGTAGAGACATAAAATCGATGTGTTAACCCCTTCCCCCACCAGTACTATAATTGGCCATATCATTAATATTGTCTCTCTATAATCGTGTGCATCATCCTCATTATCCTTCGCCTATTATTTATATCGTCCGTGGGATGATTAAGTTCACGCGTGTCTGTGTGTGTGTGTGGTAGTGTGTGTGTGTGTGTGTGTGTCGAACAGGGGCTTATAAACAACCCAACAGCAAACAACGTGAATCCCAGTGACGAATGGGACTGTTAATACTGTCATGCAGAGACCCTCGGCCAGATCAAGAGAACACACCAGGACTGGTTTGGTGACAATGACCCGACAATCAAAGTAATCATCGATGAATAAACGTGCTGCTTTAACTGACTGGCAGAACAACCCTCAGTCTAGGACCAAAGCTGATACCTTCCGCAAGAAAAGTGGCGGCCCAGCGGGAACTTCGCAATCTAAAGAACGACTGACTTAAAAATAGAGCATGTGAAGCACAAAAACTTGCAGATCAGCACAAGATGAGCGAATTTTTCATTTCCACTAAGACATTTTACTGGCCAGTCACTCGTGGCGCAGCCCCCCTCCGCTCATCTGACGGTAACCACATAATTAAAGACGACGAAGGCTTCAGCGCTGGAAAGAGCACTACCATTCATTGCTCAACCGAAACACCGATGTGGATGTCCTGACTACCCAGCAGGTCCCTCAGCATCCAGAGCTGACCCACCTCAGCTATCCTCCATCCCTGGATGAGGTAGCTACTGCCATCAAACAGATGAAAAATAACAAAGTCTCAGGGCCTGATGGAATCCCAGCCGAGGTGTATAAAGTAGGAGGACCTCTGCTTACCAGTCGTCTCCACTCTCTCCTGGAGAAAATATGGGAAAAGGAGGAAATCCCCCAAGCTCTTAAAGACGCCTCCATTGTCAATATTTATAGGAACAAAGGAGACCAGTCAGACTGTGGCAACTACCGTGGGATCTCGCTGCTTTCCGTAGCTGTCAAGATTATCGCCCGAGTCCTCCTAAACAGACTTCTTCCTGAGGAGGAAGACTTCCTCCAAAGTTCTTCCCCATCCAAACATGGGTTAAACAAGGGTGTGTACAGGCACCAACTCTCTTTTCCATCTTCTTGGCTGCCTTCCTTACTCATGCCAGTGCCAATTTAGCCAGCGGGGTGAACATCGAGTACCGGGTGAAGGGGGGTCTTTTCAGCATAAGACGACTCCAGGCAAAAACAAAGGTGTCGGCAGCTTCTATTACTGAGCTTCAGTATGCAGACGACCTCACCCTTATTGCCCACACTGAACACGACCTACAGGAGATCCTGAACACCTACACAGACGTGTACGCGTATGCCATCCCTCAGTGACCTCCACCACCAAACACTAGCAAGGTTTGGCAGTGGGCTACTGCACCATCCTCGTCATCGCCACCTCTTGCCACCGGCAGTCCCCCACCCACCTCGTACAGTCCGTCACTACAACAAAATTCAGCCCATAGAAGCCCGCACCGATAGATATAAGAATAGCACCATCCCATCTATTGTTAAAATAATAAACAACTCTTGATTTATGTACTCTAAGTTTGTATATATAAAGCCACCGGCTGCAACTCTATTAATAAACCGTTTATTATTATTATTATTATTATTATTACACACACACACACACACACACACACACACACACTGTGAATAACTATTACTGTGAACACTTCAATAAAATCATCAGTTATAAACAAAAGGTCAAAAGAGAGACGCAATCCTCACTGACCTTCAACAATATAATCAAAAATTCTACAAAATTATATAAGTTTTGATTGGTAGTTGATGGAGCTGTAATTGACCTCATAAGGCTCCGTGATGGACGGAGGGAGGGAGGGGAGGGAGGATGCTCTCTGTAATAGCATCATGGAGTTGGCTGTACACACACACATACACACACACACAAAACGTATAAACATACAGGTATATGTAAGCAAACCTGCCTTCCCACACACGCGTGCAAATACACACAAGTCACCGCAAAGGCACAAACATACACATGTGAGCGTAAAGGCATGTGTACATATAATTAGAAATTTATTTGCACACACGCAAGGACAAACAAACGTGCACTGATCCATGAATACAGTCACACGAACAAAGACACGGACAATAATCTACACATGTACGTATTATCACGCACACACTGTTTATATCTCATCATTTTCCAAGAAACCCTCAGCAGGTGAAGTGGAGGTAAGCCCCTCTCCTCTGGCCGGCGTCTTTGCTTATTACTTCCCGAGAAAATTGTTGCCGGCACGACCCAGAGTCCTCTAGTCTCCAGACGGCGACAACACGACTCCACGACACCATGCCTCCATGAGAACACGACTTCACGACACCATGACTCCACGACAACCCGACTCCATGACTCCACGACACCATGACTCCACGACAACACGACTCCACGATACCATGCCTCCACGACAACACGACTCCATGACTCCACGACAACACGACTCCACGCCTCCACGAGAACATGACTCCACGACACCATGCCTCCACGAAAACACGACTCCACGACTCCATGACTCCACGACAACACGACTCCACGACAACACGACTCCACAACAACACAACTCCACGAGAACACGCCTCCACGACACCATGACTCCACAACAACACGACTCCATGACTCCACGACACCATGACTCCACGACAACACGACTCCACGATACCATGCCTCCACGACAACACGACTCCACGACACCATGCCTCCACGACAACATGACTCCACGACACCATGCCTCCACGACAACACGACTCCACAACAACACGACTCCACAACACCATGACTCCACGACAACACGACTCCACGACACCATGACTCCACGACAACACGACTCCACAACAACACGACTCCACGAGAACACGCCTCCACGACAACACGACTCCACGACAACACGACTCCACGACACCATGACTCCACGACAACACGACACCATGACTCCACGACAACACGACTCCACGACACCATGACTCCACAACAACACGACTCCACGAGAACACGCCTCCACGACAACACGACTCCACGACAACACGACACCATGACTCCACGACAAAACAACCTCTCGACAAGACCACCCCACACAACACAAGTCCACAACACCACCACCCCACAAGACCACCCCACACAACACAAGTACACAACACCACCACCCCACAAGACCACCCCACACAACACAAGTCCACAACACCACCACCCCACAAGACCACCCCACACAACACAAGTCCACAACACCACCACCCCACAAGACCACCCCACACAACACAAGTCCACAACACCACCATCCCACAAGACCACTCCACACAACACAAGTCCACAACACCACCATCCCACAAGACCACTCCACACAACACAAGTCCACAACACCACCATCCCACAAGACCACTCCACACAACACAAGTCCACAACACCACCATCCCACACAACACGACTCCACAACACGACCCTACACCTGCTCTCTGCTGAACAACAAGCCGACTACTGAACGACAGCACCGAACGACATCTATAAGTCTCCCTGGATACATCAGAGCTCCCTGCTTCTACACAACACTCAAAGACGTCGCCAACCCTCCTACAGTCATCATTGTTCTTCTTTTACTGCGAACAAGAAAAAAAATCCCGTCGTGGTGTTACTGCGACAAGACTGCCGCCCCTGGGTCGCTGTTACACGACACCACTCGACGACGTCCTTAAACCCTCCCGCATGCGACGGTGTTCCTCAGGACTCAAGGACGACTTGATCTAGGGACAGACTGTCGCAAAATACTGAATTATTAATGGTGTAGTTGTGGCGGTAAACACTTGAGTTGGAGGAGGAGGTTGGCAATACAGGGGGAGAGGCAGCCACTGTCATAATGGCTCTCTCTCTCTCTCTCTCTCTCTCTAACAGTAAAGCAACTCCTGGACCGAATATTCGCAAAGGTTCGTAAGTTCAATTTCGATCTAGTCTGACGTGAGGTACAAGTAGATGGCTCCATTATTAACATCTCCGGTAATGAATGAACAACAATGTATACACGATGCCTTGAAAACACACACACACACACACACACAGTTTTCTCTTAAGTCTTCTTGTCTCCTCTAATATTTTATCCACTTAAGTATAACATTTCGGTCCCTTTGCCATGCCTACTCTAACTCACTCTCACTCCCCCTCATTCCCCTACTGACTTTCACTCACTCTCACTCACTACACCACTCACTATCTCTAGTCCCACTCACTCTCTACACCACTCACTCTCACTCCCCGACTCAATCTCACTCATTTTCTCTAATCTCCAGGTAAAACAAGCCAGGGTGTCTAATCTCCAGGTAAAACAAGCCAGGGTGTCTAATCTTCAGGTAAAACAAGCCAGGGTGTCTAATCTCCAGGTAAAACAAGCCAGGGTGTCTAATCTTCAGGTAAACGAGACTAACTCTTGAAAGTATGTTTTTAGAAGCACATCATTAACATTGTACCGTCGGCCTTTAAGAGGTAAAGGCCGACACTAATTGCTTCTCTGATTCTAATGAGTCTCAGATATTTGTCATTTTCTTCCCGACACTGATATTGGGACACGTTAGGTTAGGTTAGGTTAGCTTAGCTTTACACCAACATTGTCTTTACTTAATGGACAGACAGACACAGGCAGGCAGACAGACAGGCAGGCAGGCAGACAGACAGACAGGCAGGCAGACACAGGGACAGACGGACAGACAGACAAACGGACACAGAAACAGACGCAGATCTAAATAACGTTTAAAAATAACATCAAATTAAGACGGCCCTTTAAGACAGCGGCGGTAATTAACTAAGAGACGGGACCCAGGCGGTGACATTACCTACAGCTGTTCACATACTTAGTAATTCATTTACTTCATTACTGACGAGCCCCTCACCAGAGACCCTTTATAAAGTGTGAGCTGAGACCCTTTATAAAGTGTGAGCTGAGACCCTTTATAATGTGTGAGCTGAGACCCTTTATAAAGTGTGAGCTGAGACCCTTTATAAAGTGTATGTGTGAGCTGAGACCCTTTATAAAGTGTGAGCTGAGACCCTTTATAAAATGTGAGCTGAGACCCTTTATTAAGTGTATGTGTGAGCTGAGACCCTTTATTAAGTGTATGTGTGAGCTGAGACCCCTTATAAAGTGTGAGCTGAGACCCCTTATAAAGTGAGAGTTGAGACCCTTTATAAAGTGAGCTGAGACCCTTTATAAAGTGAGCTGAGACCCTTTATAAAGTGTGAGCTGAGACCCTAAATTAAGTGTGAGCTGAGACCCCTTATAAAGTGAGAGTGAGACCCTTTATAAAGTGTGAGCTGAGACCCTTTATTAAGTGTATGTGTGAGCTGAGACCCTTTATAAAGTGTGAGCTGAGACCCTTTATAAAGTGTGAGCCGAGACCCTTTATTAAGTGTGAGCTGAGACCCTTTATTAAGTGAGCTGAGACCCTTTACAAAGTGTAAGCTGAGACCATTTATAAAGTGTGAGCCGAGACCCTGTATTAAGTGTATATGTGAGCTGAGACCCTTTATAAAGTGTATATGTGAGCTGAGACCCTTTATAAAGTGTGAGCTGAGACCCTTTATTAAGTGTGAGCTGAGACCCTTTATTAAGTGTGAGCTGAGACCCTTTATTAAGTGTGAGCTGAGACCCTTTATAAAGTGTGAGCTGAGACCCTTTATTAAGTGTGAGCTGAGACCCTTTATTAAGTGTGAGCTGGGACCCTTTAAAAAGTGTGAGCTGAGACCCTTTATTAAGTGTGAGCTGAGACCCTTTATAAAGTGTGAGCTGAGACCCATTATAAAGTGTATGTGTGAGCTGAGACCCATTATAAAGTGAGTTGAGACCCTTCATGAAGTGTATGTGAGCTGAGACCCTCTATTAAGTGTGAGCTGAGACCCTTTATAAAGTGTATGTAAAAAGCTGCTAAATCTATCTATCTATCTATCTATCCAATCTAACCCCTCCAGGTAGCGTTAAGGTGTTTTAATCATCAGGTGACATAAGCTAGGTGGTCTATACTTCACGTGATCCATCTTTGTTTATGTGGGTGTTGGCTGAGGTAGTGTTGAAAGTCTAGCTGGCACACACACACACACACACACACACGTATTATTACATTAAGCCTAAAGGTAAGTACAGTCAGATACACTCACACAAAATCACACACACACACACACACATATACATAATCAATTACTCCACACACACACACTGCAAGCATAGTTCACACACAAACACACACAAACGTAATACACAGCTGGCAATAACACATCATGTTTTTATCATGGCCTGGTAGCATGATTGGGCAGAGGGAGGATGCCTGTGTAATATTCATGACCTCGGCAGGAGCTGTAGCTGTCATTGTTCCTGAGTTCATTGTTACGTAACTTTGCATGAATATCTTTTTAAGTCTGGATAATTACCTGGTTGTTGACGTAGAATTAATGTAGTTGTCATGGTAACTTAAATTCATCAGTATTTTATTGATAATGGCCCATAAATTCTACAACCCTGTTAATCATGGGACCACGATTGAAACTTTGACAATTTGTATAAAAAAAGGAAATAAAAATAAATAAAATTAAAGTTCAGAAATCCTTCATTAATCAGAAAATGACTAATAAATCGGAAATCAAGAATTTTTCAGAAGGAAGCTGAAAATAGCCACGTAAAATGTAAAATATTTTTTAACTGTATGGTGCATTAAATAAATTTGATGTTATAGTATACGGTATTATTATCTGCACCTGGAAAAAAAGGCTTCCACATGTTGCACTGAAATACATCTGTAATTCACCTTCATTTAAAATAACTTTCCATTTGTATTGTACAAAAACACAATTACCTTCCTTACCTTCACCTGAAAAAATCCCACTACAGTACCTCTATAAACAACAACTTTGTGTTAGTTATACTTGTAACTGATCCTAACCTTATAGCTAACAGTTACAAGCCTTGATTTACCTCCGCATCTGCCGTTACATGTACGATTATTTATCTAATTCCAGTTATTCCTTTCCTTAAAGTAACATTAAATGGTAAGTGATGTGTAAGGTGCAACTCAAAGCTGCACCTCATTACATCTCTAAAGCTGACAGTTTACTTACCTTGTACTCCACTGATGTCTCAACCTGCAACATTAATAAACCATGTTAGGTACTGGGATTTATTAACTGCTAGATCAACTCTTGTAAAAACTGATTTTTGTGGTTTGCGGTCATGGTGAAAATAAATCAATAAGGCTTAAAATCAATTATTCCTTCACGGAATTCTTGGCTGCCAGTGACTTTCATGTTGACCACTGGTTCATTCTTACTACTAATAAACTGTCTCCACAACTAAACAGTGTAAAACATAATGTACTGCACTGTAGATGAACAGCAAGACATAATGTACTGTACTGTACATGAACAACTAGACATAATGTACTGTACTGTACAGTACATGAACAACTAGACATACTGTACTGTACAACTAGACATACTGTACTGTACATGAACAACTAGACAATGGACTGTATTGTACATGAACAACTAGACATAATGTACTGTACATGAACAACTAGACATAATGGACTGTACTGTACATGAACAACTAGACATAATGTACTGTACTGTACATGAACAACTAGACATAATGTACTGTACTGTACATGAACAACTAGACATACTGTACTGTACTGTACATGAACAACTAGACATAATGTACTGTACTGTACCTGAACAACTAGAGATAATGTACTGTACATGAACAACTAGACATAATGGACTGTACTGTACATGAACAACTAGACATAATGGACTGTACTGTACATGAACAACTAGACATACTGTACTGTACTGTACATGAACAACTAGACATAATGTACTGTACTGTACATGAACAACTAGACATAATGGACTGTACTGTACATGAACAACTAGACATACTATACTGTACATGAACAACTAGACATACTGTACTGTACTGTACATGAACAACTAGACATACTGTACTGTACTGTACATGAACAACTAGTACCTAAACATCAAAAGTCACTTTGCTCAGAATTTAAAGATACATAAACTTTGTTGAGTGTTTCTTACTGGGCTCTATATGTTGAAGCACAACTTTTGAGTAAATAAAAATAAAATACTTTTAAATTTACTCATAACCAAAAGAAGTAACTCACTCACACCATTACTGTGGTGTACTTTGTGGCATAAACAACTCAATAACCAAAATTTATAAGGAAAAACGGTATTGTTTATAAAAGTTAATGTTAATGAGAACAAAGAACAATGTACCATTCCCTTTGAAAAGACATAATTTACTTGAACATCAGAAAGAAGAATGGTATACCGTGTAAGTGTTCTGGCAGAGGAAGGTAAATATTCGGTAGTGACCATGCGCGGAACTCTGCATTACGGAAACCTGGGGTACGGAAATTTGCGCTAATGGAATTTGGAAATTACGACCAAAAGATTCGAGATACAGCCAAAAAATTTGCCCGTACAGAATTTGGGTAAATTAAGGAAGAAAGAAAGAAAAAAAATCACGATATATAAAAAAAATCACTGAAATTTAAAAGTTTATTCTGGGTGGTTGCTGCAACATGGCTGAGGACTCACAACAACAACAGTTTCACTCAGTTTGAATTCATTGGGGTCTGTGTTCTGGATTGTATTCGCTCTTATGGAATTTGAGTATTTTTTTTAATTCAAACATAAAATACAATATACAAAACAAATTTCACCGGGGGATCCAGGGGGGAGGAGAATCCTAGGATAGGAGGTTGGGTTAGGTAATTTTAGGTCATTTGCAAGAGAAACGTCACTGAAAAAGTGCCTTAAAATTGTCTAAACCATCGGAAAATCACATTGCTCAACTTGAGAGCCATATTGGTTGAAAATGCAAATATACCGATACTTACTTTAGCCTAGCACAATATTGTACAGCGAATCACTTTGAGATCCGATATAAGTCCGTAAGTTATTTCTGAATGTCCTTTACCGATAACCTGTTATGCCCTTATTAAATAGTTTAAAAATGTACTACAATTTCAAATACACCACTTGTTCTTATAATATTCTCATGAATAGCTGTTTTAGCATTTATCTATTATTCTGTTCCTATTTCACAAAATTATTCTGAAGATTCCAAGATGTCAACAGAGCAGACGACAGACGGTGACAGTGGGCCGCCCTACACCAAAACGAGGCATCACACTTTATTCTCCGGGCGTTATATTTCCTTATTGGATATTCCTCTAGTTCAAAGGCACAGGTACACAGGCGGATCAAACAAGGAAATATTATTGGTTGGTTCTAATGAGACAATGGAAAATTAAATGCAAAATATGTTCTTGTTATTAGAAATTATTTATATATGAAGTAAATGTGGAGCGGGCAATTACCACCCGAATGCGTTTATATATTTCCTTTATATTTTCCAGTTGTTCTTTGGATGATACTGCAAACACTGATCACATGCCAGTAATCTCACGTCTCTATGTAGTTTGGGTGAAAGAAAGAAAATCGAAACGCCAATGCACAGGTTAGGAAATTAAGTATAGGTTAGGTCAGGTTCTAATAGGTTCTATGTAGTTTCGATTTTCTTATTTAGTATCATCCCAAAATTTCCTGAATATTTGGTATAATTCCATAAAGTAATTGTGCAAGCTGTCTCCTCCACCATTACCAAAGCAGTATAAAGAGACAAGTTTATAAAATGCTTGTGTACTCACCAATCTTCCACATTTAGTCGCTCAAATGATCATTAATTTGCGTATTAAAATGTCACTTAGCACACTCAAAGTATGATTAGAAAATATCGCTATTTTGATAACTAAAAACTACATAACCTTTTCAGAACAAGTTTGTAAGAGCAATCATTCGGTCCTGGCGTCAAGCAATACTTCTTTATTTTATGTCTAAATATCTTTCTGATCCTTACTCACCATAATTTCCAGCACGGAAGTTTGTGCCAAGATTCTCCCAGCATATTTTCCATGAAGTAAATGTCGAAGAAAACCCTATTGACGGTAAGATTAAAGGGAATAGTTGCCTGCCGCGAACACCAGCGACCTGTCCACACGGCTGGTGACGAGGTGAGTGAGACGGCAGTGTTCTCAGATAAAAATTTCCCTATTCCCCAAAGCCCAGAAAAAACCCAGCCAAATTCTCGCCAAATCCAATTCAATAAGCCCGCCAAACTTCCCACCAAGTTATCAATATTAATCAAATTAAATCAATATTTATTAAATTAAAAGTATTTGGACCTTTATATTATGTAACACTTACGGTTTGAAATTAGTTCAGTTTTTTTACACACAGTTATATTTCATCTCTTCTGTACATTTTCATTAACTGTTCATAAAGCACTAGAAAGTAAATACGGTAATTGATAAATATGTAGCAAAGAAATGTCTCAATATTTGAAAACCCAAAACTCATCATATAACTGAAGTTAAAACATTACCTAATAAGTAAAATATACCTCCCCATTTGTTAATTATTATTCTATGATATCTTGATATCTATGGCTATGACAAGGTTACTTGACACCACACACGTATTGCGACATGCATCACAGCAGAGGTAAATCTATTAGCTACTTATCTGGGCCGAAACGTACTATATTTGCACTTATTTTGACTATTAAGCGAATGAGCAGGAGGTTCCCCGTGGTAGTCGTTCTAAAACCATTACACATATCAGTTTACAGAAGTTTACATGGCTGGGTACACCCTTCATATGTGTATTAGACAAAGAAAATCGGCAACTTCCACTATTCTCCGGGAACCTTGGACAGTAGGCATCACTGCTGGGCAACTCGCGTCACACTCCAACCGTTAGTTCTTCACCGAGATCGTTAACTTTTTTTGAAGATTATTTAATATTTTATCGAACAATAAAATAAATGAGTAAAAATGTAAACAAACGAATGAAAGATATGTACTATATCTATATCTTAAATATATTTTGTAGTGTCTAATAATATGATCTGATACCCCCAAACAATATTTGTTATAATCTAGTCGGCTGTAGAAAGTCATAAGTTGACAGCAAGAATTTAATTTGCCGATCTATTGAAACATAATTGTTTATAAAATGCTTAATTAGATAATATAACAGCCCAGAGTAATAGAATAGCTGCCGCAAATATATACAGCAATGGTATGAAGTGAAAGCAACTGGGGTGGATGAACCTTACGCTTATCACAAATCAGCTGATGTTTAAAAATTCCTAGAAAAAATGTTGTGCTATCTACACTCCACATATATTGTTATGAAATATATTCCATTCTCTTCTGATCCTGGACGATCCCTGATGGCGTCTTAAAGCAATCCTACATACACTTAGAGCAATTACTTCACATGTTTAAGACGACAGTTTGGGCGCCATTATGTGATATGCATCGTATATGACATTATTTATATAATCGTTAATATCATTAGTATCAGTACATTATTAATATTATCTGTATTCGGTATATTTAATTAGACATGATTACTGGAGCGCCAAGACCTCTTATTTTCACGGCAAATTTAAGACTTTCTAAAGATGACCAATTTATACACATTATTTTTCTTTGGGAAGAAAAAATATTTCTTCTATCCACATATTTATATTTTTTATTACTATTCCTCCTTTATATATGAACAAAAGGAACACAAGCTTCTGAAAATAAAAATAATAATTTCGGTAAAACAAACATACGTGAGGTGACGAGTGACATGGCCGCCCGGGAAGACTTCAGCCAACAACCAGAGACAAATTTTCCCTCAAAAAACTTCTATTAACTGCTTCACTCGTTGTCTTTATTACAGTTGACCAGGGAAATCTTGCTAAAAAATTCCAAGAAGAAATGCTTACCTTGGGAAGATCAGAAAGCTTATTTAAACCAGAAAAAAGGTGAAATTTCCATGGCGTCTTCTGTACACAAACTGAGACAAGTGACTTATGACAAATAGTGACACTTTACAACACCTGTCGGATTATAAGTGTGATAAAGGAATTAAAGTGATATTTTAAGTGTGATAAGTGATATAAAGTGCTATTTTAGGTGAAAAGTGATATAAAGTTATATTTTAAGTGATAAGTGATATAAGTGTTATTTTAAGTGATAAGTGATAAGTGATATAAAGTGCTATTTTAGGTGAAAAGTGATATAAAGTGCTAATTGAAGTGTTAAGTGATATAAAGTGCTACTTTAGGTGTTAAGTGATATAAAGCTCTATTTTAAGTGATAAGTGATATAAAGTGATTGAAAAGTGATATAAAGTGCTACTTTAAGTGTTAAGTGATATAAAGTGCTACTTTAGGTGTTAAGTGATATAAAGAGATTGAAAAGTGATATAAAGTGCTACTTTAAGTGATAAGTTATATAAAGTGCTACCTTAAGTGATAAGTTATATAAATTTCTATTTTAAGTGATAAGTGATATAAAGAGATTGAAAAGTGATATAAAGTGCTACTTTAAGTGATAAGTGATATAAAGTGCTACCTTAAGTGATAAGTTATATAAATTTCTATTTTAAGTGATAAGTGATATAAAGAGATTGAAAAGTGATATAAAGTGCTACTTTAAGTGATAAGTTATATAAAGTGCTACCTTAAGTGATAAGTTATATAAATTTCTATTTTAAGTGATAAGTGATATAAAGAGATTGAAAAGTGATATAAAGTGCTAATTGAAGTGATAAGTGATATAAAGTGCTATTTTAAGTGATAAGTGCCATTTTAAGTGTTAAGTGATATAAAGTGCTATTTTAAGATATTTCCTGGCGCAGTACAGTAGTTGAAAGAGTTACTGTAGTGTCGTGGAACAGCAACACCACACAAGTAAGTATATGAACTATTCTTATAATTTACTGTACCATGGCAAACTTTTATTTATCTTAATATAAATTCAGATGACAAATAATATTATATCCCTGGAGGTAAATTTAAGATGGTGGATAATTTAGTTATATATACATGTGGACATCTCATGAAGGTAATGTGGTTCTCTGTTAAAGGCAGGATACTGATGTCTTCGTTGGTGTAGTGATTTTATAATGTTACTGAGCTTTAAACAACTTATAAGTGAGCTTCAAAAAATTGGGTCTTTAGGTGATTTAATCAGTTTGGTCTTTAAGTGCTTCAGCAAGTTAGGTCTTTAGTCATTACTGTACTTTAAAATTCGGTGAATTTACAGTTTCAGCCACAACTTCTGTTCGACCACAAATTTATTTATTTTTATTTTTTTCATGGTATTTGGTTTGATTCATTTGAAATTGACCTTCATTTACGTCGGAAATTAGTCGTTTTTTAGTTATCACATACAACCTGACCTTACCAACCAAACCTACCTAACCTAACCTACCTAACCTAACCCAACTTCCTAGCCGTCCCCGCTATATTAAACAGAAAGTACTTATTTTGATATCTGGTAACCATGAAAGTAACTTTGTTGAAGCATCGAGGTCTAATTTTATGTTTTTTGTGTACTGTATTGTACTGTACTCTGCTGTACTGTACCGACGAACCGCGGTGACTGCAGATTTACTTTAATTTCTTACGTGAATTTACAATCTCGGTTAATATCCATTTGCGACGAAAGTGGTATGAGAAAACGGTTGTTCCTACTGACACGATGTAACTAATGGTAAAGAGAAAATTGCTCTCACATAGTTGTGGCTGAAACTAATAATACCTCAAATTCTTGGTGACTCGGTGAGTGATAAATTCTGAAGACATCTGGAGTGAGTCATTAGTACCCGAAATATGACTGAGGGAGGATTATTGACCTTAAGCCATGATAGTTTTATATTATATGTCGTTAGTGTCACAGAGTTACTGTATTGTTACGGGATTTATACGTGTTTCACGAGTTGTATTAACGAGCAAAGTAAATCCTTGTATCTAACACTGGTTTATGTTTTACAGGTTAAAACTTGAGTGGAAGGCAAGTGATGAAGATCTATACAGACAGAAGCGTCTGTGGTGAGTACATAACCCGTGTTTATGGCTAAGTCGTATTCTGTATCAGTTATTTCAGGACCTACAATAACTGATACAGAATATGACCCATAGTCTAGATTAGGTTAGGCTATACTAGGCTGCTTTTTAAGAAAAGTTCATCTCAAATTATACTGTACTTTGTTTAGGGGGTTGAGAATTTACTAAAATTTACATTAAATGTCGAGCCTTGCTTTATCAGGGAACAATATTGTATTTTTTTATTTTTTATTGCATGTGTCTTACTAACATTGTGACCCGTCCAGTATCGGAAACCTCGCGGTGGTAACGGCAGATGCGGAGGTAAATCAAGGCTTGTAACTGTTACCTTTAAGGTTAGGTTCGGTTAGGTTGGGATCAGTTAGGTTGGGATCAGTTAGGTTAGGTTCAGTTACAAGTATAACTAACACCAAGTTGTTGTTCATAGAGGTATTGTAGTGTTTTTTTCAGATGGAGGTAAGGTACTTGTGTTTTTGTACAATACAAATGTAATTTTTCTTCAGTTAGGCTACAGATGAAGTATATACAGTATATATATTTTTCTGTTCATCACATAGCTGTGTCAAGTTTATTTTAAAGAAATGTTAAATTTCATGCCTTACAGTGCAACACAAATGCAAAAATTTTTCAAGTGCAGATGAATTACATTTGTATTTCAGTGTATATTTCAATGCAATGTATGGAACCTTTTTTTCAGAAGATAATATACTGTAACCTATGTAAATTTTTTTAACTTGTATGCATACTTTATTTCAGATGAAGGTAAAGGTCATATAATTATTTGTGTCTCTAATACAGTACATGTAAACTTTCTCCTGGTGAAGAAAGAGAATGTTGTATTTCATTCTGTTCATTTATGCAAATTGTCTTTTTAAGGTTAAGGTAAACTACAATGTATTTATTTCATTTCTGCATAATTACATTTTTTTTTTCAGTTCATGTTGAAGGTAAAGTAGCCACATACCGGGTATATTTTATTCTGTGGACCACGATGTGTTTTTTTCAGCTCTTTATAAAGTATTGTACAGTACACTTACTTGTATTTCTTGCATTACAGTAAAAACAAAACACCTTGTGCTTTTTTGTTCAGTTGCTTTATAAAACTTGTGTGTTGGCATTTTAGTTTAACTACTGTACAGTTTATTTCGGATTTCCACCCCCATTTTTTTTTTGTTTTCATCTACACATTTTCTATGGACTACAACGGATTTGTTTATTATTGTGCTATTTTTGTTTTTATAAGTCCAATGCCTTTTTTTAGTGCACACAACTGTAAGGTTTTATTGGGTGCAACACAAGAGTTAATACAGTATTGTACAGTATTCTAGTTTATCCTTTGTTCACTACGGATTTGAATAATATTCTTTTTATCTTCAGCTCAAAGATGATATTCTAGGGTAGTATTATGCTATTCTTCTCAAGACAACTCCTGCAGTACTGAGAAGAATTGGTGAAGTTTTTGCAGTCCTACAAAATTACTTTAAAAAAGGTACATAAAGTTTCTGTATTGCGTTGTGAAAAAGTTCCTCTAATGAATCAATTTCAATTCTCCAAAGAACCTGACAGGGTGTTCTTGGCCTGATGAACTGTTACTTTTGTTATTAGAAATGAAATGAAGGATTCTATTGCAGTGTTCTGGGGAAATTATTAGAAAGTGTTGGAATTGCCATTTAAAGGTTTATAAGTGATTCAACAACACAACACAACACAACACAACACAACACACTTCAGAGGAAATGATCATTAGAATAGGTTATGCTAATTCAGGTTAGGTTAGGTTAGGTTAATTTAGGTGTGATTGGGTTAAGTTTGGTTAGATTTGGCTAAATTAGGTGAGACTAGATTAGGTTAGGTTATAGTTTTGATCCTTTCCTGTTAGATCCCTTTACGAAATTTCATGAATTTGTTTAAACACAGAAGGAAAAATTGGTAAATATGAGGATTTTTTTTTTTAACTTGACTGTTTTCTTAATATTGTTTTTTGTTTTTTCAATATAATAAGGAACTAAACCAACCATACAATTTGCTTATTTTCTTTATTTAATGAAAGATTTAAAATACCTATTGCTTCTTTCATTCATTATACAGTACAATACATCATACAGGTCTTGTGTATTATAGCGAGGAAAGACATTTTGGAGTTAGTTTTAATTTATGGTTAAGGCTAAATCTGGTGTGTGAGGAGCGGGTGTAGGGAGGAGAAGGTAGACTGTTATTGTTAGTTGTATAGGTGTGTGAGGAGCGGGTGTAGGGAGGAGAAGGTAGACTGTTATTGTTAGTTGTATAGGTGTGTGAGGAGCGGGTGTAGGGAGGAGAAGGTAGACTGTTATTGTTAGTTGTATAGGTGTGTGAGGAGCGGGTGAAGGGAGGAGAAGGTAGACTGTTATTGTTAGTTGTATAGGTGTGTGAGGAGCGGGTGTAGGGAGGAGAAGGTAGACTGTTATTGTTAGTTGTATAGGTGTGTGAGGAGCGGGTGTAGGGAGGAGAAGGTAGACTGTTATTGTTAGTTGTATAGGTGTGTGAGGAGCGGGTGAAGGGAGGAGAAGGTAGACTGTTATTGTTAGTTGTATAGGTGTGTGAGGAGCGGGTGTAGGGAGGAGAAGGTAGACTGTTATTGTTAGTTGTATAGGTGTGTGAGGAGCGGGTGTAGGGAGGAGAAGGTAGACTGTTATTGTTAGTTGTATAGGTGTGTGAGGAGCGGGTGTAGGGAGGAGAAGGTAGACTGTTATTGTTAGTTGTATAGGTGTGTGAGGAGCGGGTGTAGGGAGGAGAAGGTAGACTGTTATTGTTAGTTGTATATTGTTAAAGAAGTCGAGAAAAGTCAGCGTTTGACCCTAAAATGTACTGTACTTTTCCCCCTCTTCATAGCCGACCTGTCTACATGAAAGCTATTGCAGTGAGATTTTATTTATTATTTATATCTTAACCTAACCTGACATGACCTGACCTTCGCCTAACCTAACCTGACCTTAGCCTAATCTAACCTAACCTTCGCCTAATCTAACCTGACCTTAGCCTAATCTAACCTAACCTAACCAAATGAGACAATATGATTTTTATGACTTTTATTCTTCACTTGTACACTGAGAACCACCCTAACATACATACATACATACATACATACATACATACATACATACTTACATACATACACACATACTTACATACATACATACATACACACACATGCATACATACATACATACATACACACATACACACAGGACTTGATATGGGAACACCTTCTTTTCTGATCTTATTGCAATATGTTGAACCGTCTTAACGTTGGGTACAGCTGCACCTAACCTGACTCAGACCGACACTCCCCCACTACCCCCTCCCCACTACCCCCTCCCCACTATCCCCTCCCCACGTCCCCCTCCCACTACCCCACTACCCCCTCCCCACTACCCCCTTCCCACTACCCCCTTCCCACTACCCCCCTCCCCTTCCCACTACCCCCCTCCCCTTCCCCACTACCCCCTCTCCCTCCAGTTACACACACACACACACACACACACACACATACATACATACATACATACACACATTTAATACAAACAATCGTGTGTATTTACTAAGCTGATACTTGAAGTGAGATGAAGGAGGGTAAGGAGGAGAGGAGGGAGAAGGGGAGGATGGAGTGGGTAGGAGAGGAGAATGGAGGAGAGGGGATAAAAGAGGAAGAGGGAGAGGATGGCATGAAAGAGGGAGAGGAAAGAAAGAACATGGATGAAATTGGTTCATTATTCTGGGGGTTTCACTTTGAGGATTACGAGATGATGAATATTAAGTAGCATAGTTTCTGTCACCTGATGGTTAGACACACACCTTAATGCTAACCCAGCCCAGCCCAGCCCAGCCCAGCCTAACTCTAACCTAACCTAACCACCCCTAACTACACTCCTATTACCTCTCAGTGCCAGTCACAGTCAAGACGTGAAACTGAACATATTGAAACTCTTGTGTGTGTGTGTGTGTGTGTGTGTGTGTGTGTGTGTGTGTGTGTGCTCAGCCACTTAATTAAGCTTGATTGTGTGATTCTTGTGATTAATTGATGTTTATTGTTATTATGACCCGTAATTAACTTCGTGGTT
>CAUDMG010002954.1:1480000-1515000 GCA_958450375.1 Homarus gammarus | reverse complement strand
GTACCTAGAGGATGGCCGGGTGCCTAGAGGATGGCCGGGTGCCTAGAGGATGGCCGGGTACCTAGAGGATGGCCGGGTACCTAGAGGATGGCCGGGTGCCTAGAGGATGGCCGGGTACCTAGAGGATAGCCGGGTGCCTAGAGGATGGCCGGGTGCCTAGAGGATGGCCGGGTACCTAGAGGATGGTCGGGTACCTAGAGGATGGTCGGGTACCTAGAGGATGGCCGGGTACCTAGAGGATGGCCGGGTACCTAGAGGATGGCCAGATTCATAAGACCTCAGTGTATCTATCCCGGTACTCTTTTTATACCCCGGTACAGTCACTCTACCCCGGTACAGTCTCTCTACCCCGGTACAGTCTCTCTACCCCGGTACAGTACCTCTACCCCGGTACAGTCTCTACCCCGGTACAGTCACTCTACCCCGGTACAGTCTCTACCCCGGTACAGTCACTCTACCCCGCTACAGTCCCTCTACCCCGGTACAGTCTCTACCCCGGTACAGTCCCTCTACCCCGGTACAGTCCCTCTACCCCGGTACAGTCACTCTACCCCGGTACAGTCTCTCTACCCCGGTACAGTCTCTCTACCCCGGTACAGTCCCTCTACCCCGGTACAGTCCCTCTACCCCGGTACAGTCTCTCTACCCCGGTACAGTCTCTCTACCCCGGTACAGTCTCTCTACCCCGGTACAGTCTCTCTACCCCGGTACAGTCTCTCTACCCCGGTACAGTCACTCTACCCCGGTACAGTCTCTCTACCCCGTTACAGTCTCTCTACCCCGGTACAGTCACTCTACCCCGGTACAGTCTCTCTACCCCGGTACAGTCTCTCTACCCCGGTACAGTCTCTCTACCCCGGTACAGTCTCTCTACCCCGGTACAGTCACTCTACCCCGGTACAGTCTCTCTACCCTGGTACAGTCACTCTACCCCGGTACAGTCTCTCTACCCCGGTACAGTCTCTCTACCCCGGTACAGTCACTCTACCCCGGTACAGTCTCTACCCTGGTACAGTCTCTACCCCGGTACAGTCTCTCTACCCTGGTACAGTCTCTCTACCCTGGTACAGTCACTCTACCCCGGTACAGTCCCTATACCCCGGTACAGTCCCTCTACCCCGGTACAGTCCCTCTACCCCGGTACAGTCCCTCTACCCCGGTACAGTCCCTCTACCCCGGTACAGTCTCTCTACCCCGGTACAGTCTCTCTACCCCGGTACAGTCTCTCTACCCCGGTACAGTCTCTCTACCCCGGTACAGTCACTCTACCCCGGTACAGTCTCTCTACCCCGGTACAGTCTCTCTACCCCGGTACAGTCTCTCTACCCCGGTACAGTCTCTCTACCCCGGTACAGTCTCTCTACCCCGGTACAGTCTCTCTACCCCGGTACAGTCTCTCTACCCCGGTACAGTCACTCTACCCCGGTACAGTCTCTACCCTGGTACAGTCACTCTACCCCGGTACAGTCCCTCTACCCCGGTACAGTCCCTCTACCCCGGTACAGTCTCTACCCCGGTACAGTCACTCTACCCCGGTACAGTCACTCTACCCCGGTACAGTCTCTCTACCCCGGTACAGTCTCTACCCTGGTACAGTCACTCTACCCTGGTACAGTCACTCTACCCCGGTACAGTCTCTCTACCCCGGTACAGTCTCTCTACCCCGGTACAGTCTCTCTACCCCGGTACAGTCTCTCTACCCCGGTACAGTCTCTCTACCCCGGTACAGTCTCTCTACCCCGGTACAGTCTCTCTTCCCCGGTACAGTCTCTCTACCCCGGTACAGTCACTCTACCCCGGTACAGTCCCTCTACCCCGGTACAGTCCCTCTACCCCGGTACAGTCCCTCTACCCCGGTACAGTCCCTCTACCCCGGTACAGTCTCTCTACCCCGGTACAGTCCCTCTACCCCGGTACAGTCCCTCTACCCCGGTACAGTCCCTCTACCCCGGTACAGTCCCTCTACCCCGGTACAGTCTCTCTACCCCGGTACAGTCTCTCTACCCCGGTACAGTCTCTCTACCCCGGTACAGTCCCTCTACCCCGGTACAGTCTCTCTACCCCGGTACAGTCACTCTACCCCGGTACAGTCCCTCTACCCCGGTACAGTCCCTCTACCCCGGTACAGTCCCTCTACCCCGGTACAGTCCCTCTACCCCGGTACAGTCTCTCTACCCCGGTACAGTCCCTCTACCCCGGTACAGTCCCTCTACCCCGGTACAGTCTCTCTACCCCGGTACAGTCTCTCTACCCCGGTACAGTCTCTCTACCCCGGTACAGTCCCTCTACCCCGGTACAGTCTCTCTACCCCGGTACAGTCTCTCTACCCCGGTACAGTCCCTCTACCCCGGTACAGTCTCTCTACCCCGGTACAGTCTCTCTACCCCGGTACAGTCTCTACCCCGGTACAGTCCCTCTACCCCGGTACAGTCTCTCTACCCCGGTACAGTCTCTCTACCCCGGTACAGTCTCTCTACCCCGGTTCAGTCTCTCTACCCCGGTACAGTCACTCTACCCCGGTACAGTCTCTCTACCCCGGTACAGTCCCTCTACCCCGGTACAGTCCCTCTACCCCGGTACAGTCCCTCTACCCCGGTACAGTCCCTCTACCCCGGTACAGTCCCTCTACCCCGGTACAGTCTCTCTACCCCGGTACAGTCTCTCTACCCCGGTACAGTCTCTCTACCCCGGTACAGTCTCTCTACCCCGGTACAGTCCCTCTACCCCGGTACAGTCTCTACCCCGGTACAGTCTCAGCACCGCCTGGACTCCATCTTGAACTACTAATGGTCGTATCTAAAGTGAAGAGGAAATATTGTTATGTTTATTTGCCGTCATGTTCCGCTTCTGTTATATTCTTCTCTTCTCTCTCCTTTCTCTTCCTTATGTCTCTTCTCTCCCTATTTAATTCTGCTCTCCATTTTCTTTCTTCCTTCCTCCCTTCCTCTCTTTCCTCCATTCTCTCTACCCCCACCCTTCTCTCCTCTTCTCCTCCGCTTGTTGCCTCCCTTTTCTCCCCTCCTCCCCCACTTCCCCTCATCTCAGTTTCTCCTCCTCCTCCTCCCGTCTTCCTCTCCCCTCCTCTCCCTTCCCTCCCTCTCTCCTCCCCTCGGCCACTTCCTCAAGACGCTTTCCTAACAAGATTATCCCAACGTTTATGAGTTGTTCGACAGACACCACCGTCTAGGCTACCTCGTTAAGCCTCGCCCAAGATCCTCCCGTCAAGATCCTCCCGTCAAGATCCTCCCGTCAAGACCCTCCCGTCAAGACCCTCCCGTCAAGACCCTCCCGTCAAGATCCTCCCGTCAAGTTCCTCCCGTCAAGATCCTCCCGTCAAGATCCTCCCATCAATTTCCTCCCGTCAAGATTCTCCCGTCAAGATCCTTCTGTCAAGTTACTATGATCCCCTGAAGTTGAAGTTCCGTGTCCTCCTGAAGTTCCGTGTCTCCCCCTGAAGTTCCGTGTCCTCCTGAAGTTCCGTGTCCTCCTGAAGTTCTGTGTCCCCTTCAAGTCCCGTGTCCCCCTGAAGTTCCGTGTTCTCCTGAAGTTCCGTGTCTCCCCCTGAAGTCCCGTGTCCTGAAGTTCTGTGCCCCCTTCAAGTCCCGTGTCCCCCTGAAGTTCCGTGTCCCCCTGAAGTTCCGTGTTCCCCTGAAGTTCCGTGTTCCCCTGAAGTCCCGTGTCCTGAAGTTCTGTGCCCCCTTCAAGTTCCGTGTCCCCCTGAAGTCCCGTGTCCCCCTGAAGTCCCGTGTCCTCCTGAAGTTCTGTGTCCACCTTCAAGTCCTGTGTCCCCTTGAAGTTAAAATCCCGTGTCCCCTCTGAAGTGTGAAGGTCCGTGTCCCAACTCCCTGAAGGTGGGACACTTGCTCTCAAAGACCCCAGATACCGCAGTACCCCAGGAGACGGCCGGCGACCCCCGTAGAGGGCGCCCCCAGGTCCCCGCCCACAACAACAGTGACCAACCCATGAATAATAGACGGGACATGAGCGACCCCCCACTGATGCTGCCTTAATGCTGACGCCCGCCGCCCCTCTCACCTCCATCATGGTGAGAGGGAGAGTGGGTGATCTATGCCCCTCTCACCTCCATCATGGTGAGAGGGAGAGTGGGTGATCTATGCCCCTCTCACCTCCATCATGGTGAGAGGGAGAGTGGGTGATTTATGCCCCTCTCACCTCCATCATGCTGAGAGGGAGAGTGGTTGATCTATGTCCCTCTCACCTCCATCATGGTGAGAGGGAGAGTGGGTGATCTATGCCCCTCTCCTTCATCATGGTGAGAGGGAGAGTGGATGATTTATGCCCCTCTCTCCTTCATCATGGTGAGAGGGAGAGTGGGTGATCTATGCCCCTCTCACCTCCATCATGGTGAGAGGGAGAGCGGGTGATCTATGCCCATCTCACCTCCATCATGGTGAGAGGGAGAGTGGGTGATCTATGCCCCTCTCACCTCCATCATGGTGAGAGGGAGAGTGGGTAATTTATGCCCCTCTCACCTCCATCATGGTGAGAGGGAAGGAGGAAGGAGAGAGGGCGAGCAAGCAAGCTGACCTCCAACGCTCACTGTCCATCACACCGGGAGGGAGTGAGGGAGGGAGAGAGGGACGGACAGAGGGGGGGGGGGGGGAGGGAGAGAGAGAGGGAGGGAGGAAAGAGAGTCACACACAATCTCCATCCCTCTCACCGTCCATAATACAAGAGGAGAGGGAACTAGTGAGGGAGTAGGGGGGGAGGGAGAGGGAAGAAAGATGGAGAGAGTGAGAGAGGGGGGGGGGGTAAATCGTATAGAAAGGACCTTACTTCCCTTACACACACACACACACACACACACACACACACACAAACAAACCAGCACACACACACACACACACACACACATGACTCCTTCAGCAGGTGTGTATATGTGGTGTGATGAGACATACCACACCTGCATCACTAAGTGTACCAGGTGTTAACACAACCCTGGCCAAAGAATCTGACCACATTATCACCGCATTAAATATTGACCACGAGATGCTGTACTGGGCGGCCTGTGAGGTACTGTGCAGGTAGCGAGAGATGCCTTGGGTTAGTCACAGGTAAAGGTTCATTAGTGGTGGTTAATTAATGGCCAGGTGATACTTTTAAGTTATTCACAGGTAAAGAAAGGTTCATTAGCGGTGGTTAAAGGCGAAGTGTGCCGGTAAGGGATCATAAAACATGGTATAATCCTACGATATTGACCCTAACAACTACTGTCTGCTGGTAAGATTATTGCCCCGAAGTCAGGCTCTTCGTAAAGAAAAAAACTAATTAGTGTATTGAGGTTCTGCTGCCCCTCTGAAGGTCACGCTGGGTCAGACAGAGGTCAACCATCGATTATACAAGATTTAACAGTTTACAATACCAGTCAGAAACAACATAACCTCACGATCATAACTGCTGACTGACTGACTGACCCTCCAACATCAACCAACAACATCTTGAAGTCACGTCAGAGTCATTCATGTTACGCCTGTGTCTTAGTTATTCACTTGATTGATTGTTAAATGAAAAAAAAATCCTTCTACCACACTCAAGGTAGAAGGCTCTGAAGCCCTCTGTCATTATATTCTCTAGTACAATAACCCTGTCTTTAAAATAATTACCATATCAATTTATTCTACTTATGTATCGTCAGGTAAGGGAAACAACAACTAACGACTTGAATTAATAAAAAAAAAGAAGAAATATTTCGAGGTTTATATGAGAAAAACATCGACTGTAAATGGGCTCTGGCTGGCTAGGGTTTCTGCAGACTAGAATATCAACACACAAGGGTAAGGCCTCTCTCCCAGGTGTCCTCGTAGGGGGGTGGGTGATGTGGAGTCTCTCTCTCTCTCTCTCGTCCACAACACTAAACTCGGAAAGTGGTGAGGTTTAACCCTATGGATGTTTTAATGTTGGGGGTGTTTTAATGTTGGGGGTGTTTTAATGTTGGGGGTGTTTTATGTTGGGGATGTTTTTTGTTGGGGGTGTTTTAATGTTGGGGGTGTTTTAATGTTGGGGGTGTTTTATATTGGGGTTCTTTTATGTTGGGGATGTTTTTTGTTGGGGGTGTTTTTTGTTGGGGATGTTTTTTGTTGGGGATGTTTTTTTTTGGGGGGGGGGGGGGGGGGGGGGTGGGATGTTTTTGTTTTGTGTTTTGGTGAGTTTGTTATTGTTGTTTGTTTTGGTGGATTTCTACTGTACTGTGCTGAAGTGTCCTCATACGCTATCCCAGCCCTCAATGCCCCAAATACCTCATCCCAGCCCACAGTGCCCCTATCACCACAACCAGCCCACAGTGCCCCTAACACCACAACCAGCCCACAGTGCCCCCTATCACCACAACCAGCCCACAGTGCCCCCAACACCACACCCAACCCACAGTGCCCCCAACATCACAACCAGCCCACAGTGCCCCCTATCACCACAACCAGCCCACAGTGCCCCCTATCACCACAACCAGCCCACAGTGCCCCTAACACCACACCCAACCCACAGTGCCCCCTAACACCACATCCCAGCCCACAGTGCCCCCAACATCCCAGCCCACAGTGCCCCCAACACCACACCCAACCCACAGTGCCCCCGAACCTCACAACCAGCCCACATCATCAGAGACAGTCTGGCGTCACACAGGAAGGGTTACTACCACCCCAAGTCTTTTATCAAACATAAAAAAAAAAATAAAATAAAATAAAAACCGAATCACCTTCCACTACCAACGGCTTGAGGCACAGTACAAGCACCCCCCTCCTCCCCCCCCACCCCACCTCCTCCACGTGACCTCTGACCCAAACCTGACCTCTAAAAGTCCCAGTGGATGTTTCAATAGACCACAATTCCTAAATCAAAACGGCGTGCCATGATAGACTGGTGATAGATAACAGTATAGAGCCTCAACTGAAACTCACTACAAGGTGCGGGAATTATTATGAAATGGTTCCAATATTGGCTGGAGAGAGAGAGAGAGGGAGAGAGAGAGGGAGAGAGAGAGAGGGAGAGAGAGAGGGACACACACACAATATATTTTCACTAGAAGTATAAGGTTTGACCCCGTTGTTACTCGACCACATACCACCCAGCCATAATGTAGCTCTCCAACAATATTCCAGGGTTGTGGTGTGACGAATATTCCAGGGTTGTGTTGTGACGAATATTCCAGGGTTGTGTTGTGACGAATATTCCAGGGTTGTGTTGTGACGAATGTTCCCAAATTAAGCTGGGGTGTCTATTATTCAGGTGATCCGATAACTGAGTGTAACAGTAGTGAGGGAAAAATTTTTCAAAATGGTGGTGATGATGGAAGGAGGTGTGTGTGTGTGTGTGTGTGTGTCACCGCCTACCTCGACTTACATAATGCTGACGGGCAAACTGTCTTCTTTTGTCTTAAGTTACGAGAGTTATCAATTATGTATGAATCCTAAACCTGTGCTGGAGACACACACACACACACACACACAACACACACACAACACACACACACACACGTAGTATCGTCAGGAGTCATTTCAGCCGTCGTGGTTGGTAGTCAGAGATGAAGCGAGTCATTCAGATACGTTCTCACATCTCCATTTAGAGGAATAATTTATCTCACTGAACCTCGAGAGTGAGAGAATTTGGGCTGAGAGATAGCGAGAGAGAGTGTCTCCCCGTAGGAAAATCTGTTTACACCTCAAGAGTTAAATATTCTCTAGACTCGTCAACCGCGGGAAGACTTGGTAATTGCAGGTATACAGTCCAGGTGTGGCCTCGTTGACAAGGTATAACATGAATTAGGGTCAGTAAAGTGTTTTTTCAGTGATATAAAGTCATTAATACAGTCAATTACTCAAACGATAAGCCTTTTACTGACCCGTGGACGTCTCACTGCAGTAGTTTCCCCTCGCAGCGTCACACAGAAAACGAACAACGTGCAGCTGAGTCCTATCAAGCCTCACACACCTCTAAAACATAACCAAATCTTTCTCACCTGCCTTTCCTATCCCTTCAGGAACTTGTAGGAGGCAGGAGAGGAGATAGGGGGGGAGGGTGAGGTATCGTCCTCCAGGGTCACGCAGGCCCTACACTCGGGCCCTATGTCCACGCGCATGCATTAATAACACGTGGGTGGACAGGGCGACATTGGCAAGGGGAAACTGGAGGGGGGAGGTGGTGGTGCTGGTGGTGGAGAGAGGCAGCAGCGGGCACCAACATGACGCTGCTTCTACTCCCTCAAGACAGTTCCTCTCTCTCTCTCTCTCTCTCTCTCCTGACAGTTTGATTGTGTGTTCGTTATTCCATTTATTTTGTCATGCAACACAAATATATGTAATTGTTGTATTTGTTTTAATTGTTTGGTTTCTTGTCATGTTTGTTGAGTTGTATTTTTTTGTTTTCCGTTTATTTACTCTTTGTCTCCTTCCATTTATTTTTGGTTAGGACTCTACCTGGCAATTGATCAATACATTATTATTTTATTTGTTTTCTTTGTTTAGTCGTCAATATGTTTACAAATCCATTAATTTTGTTTGTCGGAAATTGTTGTTGTTGTTGCTGTTGTTATTTTAGGCTCTGAGCGCCATGGTTATATATTTGTTTGTTTGTTTTTGTCGTGTGTTTGTAAATTATTATTTTGTTGTGTTTGTGCCATATTCTTTTTTGCTCATACCCTTCTGTTTGGTTTTTAATTTGTTTTTTAATATGTTTGTGTGTTTGTTAATTGTTTGGTTTTTAATTTGCTTGTGTTTGTTTGTTTGTGTGTTTGTGTGTGAGTTTGTTAATTGTTTGGTTTTTAATTTGTTTGTAAATTGTTTATTTGTTTGTGTGTTTGTTCATTGTTTGTTTGTTTGTGTGTTTGTTTGTAATTAATTAACACCAAATGCTCTGTTCATCCATTTTTAGACATTAATAACAGTGATTTTTTTTACCTGATAAGTTTGTTTTAGCTGGCGGTATGTGTGTTGTGTGTTTGTTTTGCTTCCAGTGTGTTTGTTTTAGCTTTTTATATTGATATCAGCTAAATTTAGTTGCTGATAATAAGTTTGTTTTAGCTTCCAATATGTTTGCTTTAACTTCCAATACGTTTGTTTAGCTTCCAGTATGTTTGGTTTAACTTCCAGTATGTTTGGTTTAGCTTCCAATATGTTTTTCTTAGCTTTTAATACGTTTCTTTTAGCTTTCAATATGTTTGTTTTAGCTTCCAGTACGTTTGTTTTAGCTTCCAATATGTTTGTTTTAGCTACCAATATGTTTGTTTTAGCTTCCAATATGTTTGTTTTAGCTTCTAATACGTATGTTTTAGCTTCTAATATGGTTGTTTTAGCTTCCAATACGTGTCTTAGCTTCTAATATGTTTTTTTTAGCTTCCAATATGTTTATCTTAGCTTCTAATAAGTTTGTTTTAGCTTCCAATATGTTTGTTTTAGCTTTCAATATGGTTGTTTTAGCTTGTAACTAGACAGCTACTCTCTTAGATGATTAAACTTAACAAGCGGAGGGCAGAGCAGAGTAGGGTAGGGTAGGATAGGATAGGGTAGGGTAGGATAGGATAAGGTAGGGTAGAGTAGGGCAGGGTAGGATAGGGTAGGGTAGGGTAGGGTAGGGTAGGGCAGGGTAGAGTAAGGTAGGGTCGGGTAAAGTAGGGTAGATATAAGTTAGGTTAAGTTAGGGTAGGGTAAGGTAGGGTAGGGTTGGGTAGGTTAGGTTTAAGGGAGGTAGCGCAGGTGACCAGGTGTACTAGATGTAACTCAGGTGACCAGGTGTACTAGATGTAACTCAGGTGACCAGGTGTACTAGATGTAACTCAGGTGACCAGGTGTACTAGATGTAACTCAGGTGACCAGGTGTACTAGATGTAACTCAGGTGACCAGGTGTACTAGATGTAGCTCAGGTGACCAGGTGTACTAGATGTAGCTCAGGTGACCAGGTGTACTAGATGTAGCTCAGGTGACCAGGTGTACTAGATGTAACTCAGGTGACCAGGTGTACTAGATGTAGCTCAGGTGACCAGGTGTACTAGGTGTAGCTCAGGTGTAGAAAGTTAAGTGATGGTCGTAGTGGGAGAGAGCGTCGTCGTCCAGGTGGGAGGTGTCTTAATTGGCCGTCGTACAGGTGGGAGATGTCTTAATTGGCCGTCGTACAGGTGGGACTTGTATAACCGACACATGTTTACTGTCTAACTCAACCCTGGGGAGGATATATCTTACCTGCTGGTGGTGGTGGGGAGACTGTATCTTACCTGGTGGTGGGGAGACTGTCTTACCTGCTGGTAGTGGTGGGGAGACTGTCTTACCTGGTGGTGGTGGGGAGACTGTTTTACCTGCTGGGGGTGAGGAGGAGGAGATTGTGGGAACTGTGGACATAAAATAACACCCTCAGCAACACACACACACACACACACACACACACACACACACACACACACATTTCCTAACCCCAAATTTATAATTCTTGCCCCATAAAATAAAATAAAAAATATATATTTATTCCCAGCAGTACAACCGAAATATTTTTAAACCAATATTCGTAGTTAAAATTTCGGGGAGTATTTTCAACGCCTTGTTTGTGTGAAGGAGAAAAAAATAGGGATATTTTTTTAGGGAACATTTATGGTTTAAAGTTTAGGGATAATTTTTAGGAATATTTGTGGTTTGAATTTTAGGTTAGGTTAATCGTAAACACCCTAAGGGCTCTACCTGTGAGAGGGGGTGTTAATTAATATCAGGTTAACGTTTGTGTGGTTAATTTTATGGTGAAATAATATTGGGGGACTAGTCTTCGTGTGGTCCAAGGTTATGTTATGTTATGTCAGGTTATGTTATGTTAGGTTATGTTATGTTATGTTATGTTATGTTATGTTATGTCATGTTATGTTATGTTATGTCAGGTTATGTTATGTTAGGTTAGGTTATGTTATGTTATGTCAGGTTATGTTATGTTAGGTTATGTTATGTTATCTCAGGTTATGTTATGTTATGTTATGTTAGGTTATGTTATGTTATGTTATGTCAGGTTATGTTATGTTATGTTATGTCAGGTTATGTTATGTTATGTTATGTTATGTTAGGTTAGGTTAGGTTATGTTATGTTATGTCAGGTTATGTTATGTTATGTTAGGTTATGTTATGTTATGTCAGGTTATGTTATGTTAGGTTATGTTATGTTATGTTATGTCAGGTTATGTTATGTTATGTTAGGTTATGTTATGTTATGTCAGGTTATGTTATGTTATGTTATGTCAGGTTATGTTATGTTATGTCAGGTTATGTTATGTTAGGTTATGTTATGTTATGTTATGTCAGGTTATGTTATGTTATGTTATGTTATGTTATGTCAGGTTATGTTATGTTATGTTATGTCAGGTTATGTTATGTTATGTTATGTTATGTTATGTCAGGTTATGTTATGTTATGTTATGTTATGTCAGGTTATGTTATGTTATGTTATGTTATGTTATGTCAGGTTATGTTATGTTAGGTTATGTTATGTTATGTTATGTCAGGTTATGTTATGTTATGTTATGTCAGGTTATGTTATGTTATGTTATGTCAGGTTATGTTATGTTATGTTATGTTATGTCAGGTTATGTTATGTTATGTTATGTTATGTTATGTCAGGTTATGTTATGTTATGTCAGGTTATGTTATGTTATGTTATGTTATGTTATGTCAGGTTATGTTATGTTATGTTATGTTATGTTATGTTATGTTATGTTCATGTTATGTTATGTTATGTTATGTCAGGTTATGTTATGTTATGTTATGTTATGTTATGTTATGTCAGGTTATGTTATGTTATGTTATGGTTATGTTATGTTATGTCAGGTTATGTTATGTTATGTTATGTTATGTCAGGTTATGTTATGTTATGTTAGGTTATGTTATGTTATGTCAGGTTATGTTATGTTATGTCAGGTTATGTTATGTTATGTTATGTCAGGTTATGTTATGTTAGGTTATGTTATGTTATGTTATGTCATGTCAGGTTATGTTATGTTATGTTATGTTATGTTATGTCAGGTTATGTTATGTTATGTTATGTCAGGTTATGTTATGTTAGGTTATGTTATGTTATGTCAGGTTATGTTATGTTATGTCAGGTTATGTTATGTTATGTTATGTCAGGTTATGTTATGTTATGTTATGTTAGGCTACACGGGGTGGATGCTCAAGGCACCGTCTCCTCTCCACAACAGTATGTTATGGTAGGCTACACGGGGTGGATGCTCAAGGCACCGTCTCCTCTCCACAACAGTATGTTGTGTTAGGCTACACGGGGTGGATGCTCAAGGCACCGTCTCCTCTCCACAACAGTATGTTATGTTAGGCTACACGGGGTGGATGCTCAAGGCACCGTCTCCTCTCCACAACAGTATGTTATGTTAGGCTACACGGGGTGGATGCTCAAGGCACCGTCTCCTCTCCACAACAGTATATCCGCACAAACCAACTCAGAGACTTTAGTTTAGTAGCGTCTATACAATGATCCTTTTGTTGTTCTTGTTCGTGTTATTATCAGTATTTCATGAGGGTTGTTCTGGGCGGGGGGGGGCGGCACTGGTTGTGTATGGTAGGGATACTCTGGCGGGAGGGGGGAGTGGGGGGGGGCGGCACTGGTTGGGTAAGGTAGGGGTACTCTGGCGGGAGGGGGGAGTGGGGGGGCGGCACTGGTTGGGTGAGGTAGGGGTACTCTGGCAGGAGAGGGGAGTGGGGGGGGGGCGGCACTGGTTGGGTAAGGTAGGGGTACTCTGGTGGGAGGGGGGAGTGGGGGGGGGGACACTGGTTGGGTAAGGTAGGGGTACTCTGGCGGGAGGGGGGGGGGCACAACTTCTCAACCCTGGCCGTCCGTGGCATATATTGCGATATGTATTTTCGAGTTAAATCCGGCTCGGGAAACTGAATTTGTATTATTATAACCCGTAAGTAACCCGAAAACTGAATGTATGTCTGTGTAACCCGAGAACAGTATGTACGTCTGTATAACCCGAGAACAGTATGTATGTATGTATGTATGTATGTAAAGAAAGGAAGGATACTTGACGGAGAGAATGGTAAATATGAATAATTGGAAAAAAATTGACGAAGAATAAGAAATATATCCTGAAATGTTGTGTATGCAGTATATGTCAGCCAAATAATTTACCTGTATTCAATTAAGATTTTTTCCCGATAAAAAATGATTATTCCGTCCTGAGTAGATGTAGAACCTGTTTTTCGACATGACTAGCAAACACACATTATTTTTTTTTTTTTTTTTTACTCACATATACAAAATAGTGTGGGTGTGTGTTGCAACCCCCATCAAAACATTGTCACAGACTGGCGAGAATATATTCAGTGGAACTAAAAACCCAGGGCCAGGTGTCAACACAAACGTATTCTCAATTTTCACCGGGAAACGAACCACCGGGCGAAAAACACTTACCTATAAAACGATGATTTTATTATACGGAATATTTTGGTCTTATCACAACGTAAAACTATTGTGGGTCACTCACCTAACACGAGCGTTATGGTGACGAGCCAGAGGGGACCAGAGACTTCCTGCTGGCCGAGACCTGAGCACTCCTGAGACCTAGATTAATGACGTCACCCCTGATCGAGACCCGGGTCCTCCTGAGACCTAGATTAATGACGTCACCCCTGATCGAGACCCGGGTCCTCCTGAGACCTAGATTAATGACGTCACCCCTGATCGAGACCCGGGTCCTCCTGAGACCTAGATTAATGACGTCACCCCTGATCGAGACCCGGGTCCTCCTGAGACCTAGATTAATGACGTCACCCCTGATCGAGACCCGGGTCCTCCTGAGAACTAGATTAATGACGTCACCCCTGATCGAGACCCGGGTCCTCCTGAGAACTAGATTAATGACGTCACCCCTGATCGAGACCCCGGGTCCTCCTGAGAACTAGATTAATGACGTCACCCCTGATCGAGACCTGGGTGCCCCTGAGAACTAGATTAATGACGTCACCCCTGATCGAGACCCGGGTCCTCCTGAGAACTAGATTAAGGACGTCACCCCTGATCGAGACCTGGGTCCTCCTGAGACCTAGATTAATGACGTCACCCCTGATCGAGACCCGGGTCCTCCTGAGAACTAGATTAATGACGTCACCCCTGATCGAGACCTGAGCCCCCCTGAGACCTAGATTAATGACGTCACCCCTGACCGTGACCCCCTTGAGACCTAGATTAATGACGTCACCCCTGACCGTGACCTGAGCCCCCCCTGAGACCTAGATTAAATGACGAAACATTAACTACATTTGGTTCGTAATTATCATAACGAGAAACACACAAACATTAGACGCCTCGCCCCCGCCAACTGCCGACGCCGGTGAGCCACTAACAACACGGCGCCGGTAGTTTTTTGTGTGGGAGGGAGGGAGGGCGACAAGGGAGGACAGGGTGGACTTGTACCTTACACCCTTGAACACGACACCTTCCTACACCCTGGAGACTAGACTAACTGCAGGCCACTCTCAGAACACTGAAAAGTCGACGACGGCGGTGGTGTATATTGCCTCCTCCTCCTCTCCCTCCTCCTCTCCCTCCTCCTCTTCCTCCTCTTCCCCCTCCTCTTCCTCCTCTTCCTCCGTCTTATCTTCTCTCAGTATCAGATGGTCTATTTCTCCACGATAGCTTTTATCAATATTGTTTCCATGTTCAATCTGCCACAGTGAGATCCACCAAATTCCTTCACCCGTGTTTTTATTTTGTTTTGTTTTTATTTATGTTTTGTTGTGTGTTTTTTCTTTTATTTTTATTTATTTTGTTTGTGTTTTTGTTTGGCCATGTTTTCAAGCCAGTGGCAGGAACTTTCATCGCGTCATCAATAATTTCTGTTCGTTCTCTTTTATTAATACTTCAATCATTCTCTTCCTTCATTCATTCTCCGTTCTTTCAATCCCTGCTGTCCCGCCGTCTACAGTCACCTTGATGTGACAGTGTGGCCGGCCAGCTCCGTGCACCATGACGTGAGAGTGTGGCCGGCCAGCTCCGTGCACCTTGATGTGACAGTGTGGGCGGCCAGCTCCGTGCACCATGACGTGAGAGTGTGGCCGGCCAGCTCCGTGCACCTTGACGTGACAGTGTGGGCGGCCAGCTCCGTGCACCTTGACGTGAGAGTGTGGCCGGCCAGCTCCGTGCACCTTGACGTGACAGTGTGGCCGGCCAGCTCCGTGCACCTTGACGTGACAGTGTGGCCGGCCAGCTCCGTGCACCTTGACGTGAGTGTGTGGCCGGCCAGCTCCGTGCACCTTGATGTGACAGTGTGGCCGGCCAGCTCCGTGCACCTTGACGTGACAGTGTGGCCGGCCAGCTCCGTGCACCTTGACGTGACAGTGTGGCCGGCCAGCTCCGTGCACCTTGATGTGACAGTGTGGCCGGCCAGCTCCGTGCACCTTGACGTGACAGTGTGGCCGGCCAGCTCCGTGCACCTTGACGTGACAGTGTGGCCGGCCAGCTCCGTGCACCTTGACTTGACAGTATGACCAACTCCGTGCACCTTGACGTGACAGTGTGGCCGGCCAACTCCGTGCACTTTGACGTGACAGTGTGGCCGGCCAGCTCCGTGCACCTTGACGTGACAGTGTGGCCGGCCAGCTCCGTGCACCTTGACGTGACAGTGTGGCCGGCCAGCTCCGTACACCTTGACTTGACAGTATGACCAACTCCGTGCACCTTGACGTGACAGTGTGGCCGGCCAGCTCCGTGCACCTTGACGTGACAGTGTGGCCGGCCAGCTCCGTGCACCTTGACTTGACAGTATGACCAACTCCGTGCACCTTGACGTGACAGTGTGGCCGGCCAGCTCCGTGCACCTTGACGTGACAGTATGACCAACTCCGTGCACCTTGACGTGACAGTGTGGCCGGCCAGCTCCGTGCACCTTGACGTGACAGTATGACCAACTCCGTGCACCTTGACGTGACAGTGTGGCCGGCCAGCTCCGTACACCTTGACGTGACAGTGTGGCCGACCAGCTCCGTACACCTTGACATGACAGTATGACCAACTCCGTGCTCCTTGACGTGACAGCGTGGCCGGCCAGCTCCGTGCACCTTGACGTGACAGTATGACCAACTCCGTGCTCCTTGACGTGACAGTGTTACCAGCTCGGGATGGTGGTTCGCCTCACATGGGTCGGCGTTTAAGTGGTTGACGGCCGTGTTATGAAGGACTAAACACTGACAGTCACAATAGAGTGCTGACAGCCGTGTTTGAGGGACTACGAGCTGACAGCCAGGCTGGGAGGGTATGAAAGCGTGGGCACATGGCATAACGCGTCCTGTAGTCAAGATACAAGCGTGGGCATGTTGCGAGAGGACGTCCTACAAGGCAAGGATACAAGCGTGGGCATGTTGCTAGAGGACGTCCTACAAGGCAAGGATACAAGCGTGGGCATGTTGCGAGAGGACGTCCTACAAGGCAAGGATACAAGCGTGGGCATGTTGCGAGAGGACGTCCTACAAGGCAAGGTTATAAGCGTGGGCATGTTGCGAGAGGACGTCCTACAAGGCAAGGATACAAGCGTGGGCATGTTGCGAGAGGACGTCCTACAAGGCAAGGATACAAGCGTGGGCATGTTGCTAGAGGACGTCCTACAAGGCAAGGATACAAGCGTGGGCACGTTGCAAGTTGCACAGAAAGCGTCGCCTTGGTCCTGTGCTAGTGGTTGCCCGCTCTCCCTGGGTCGTGCAAGATGCAACACCTCACCCCCTCTCTCCATATTTCATCAGTCACCTGTACGGCACACAGTCTAAGGCAGCGACTCCCACCTACCGTACTTGTCGCCTGTCACCGCCTCTCAGCTTACCATTTTGTGGCCTGGTGGATTGTAGGGGTTGATTGTTTGTGTGATTTGATTGTGAAGTCTCGATTTTTGGGGGTTGATTGTCGAGGGTTTTATTGTGGGGTAGTTGTCGGGGGTTGATTGTGGAGAGAAAGGAAATTATAACACAGAGGAAGAAGAGAAGAGAAGAGTAAAAGAGATATAGCAGTGAAAAGAGTGGCAAAGGAGAGAGAGAGAGAGAGAGAGAGAGAGAGAGAGAGAGAGTGTGTGTGTGGTGTGTGTGTGTCTGTCTGTCTTGTGGCTGAGACTGGATTAGGTTAGGTTACGTTAGATTGGCTTAGATTAGGGGGGGCTTGGATCTGGTCCGGTGAGGTGAGGTGAGGTTAGGTTAGGTAAGGTTAGGTTAGGTTAGGTTAGGTTAGGTTAGGAATGAAAGAGAAGACACAAAGACTGCATATGTATGGGAATATGTATAGAGGAACAGAAGAGAAGGAGGAGGAGGAACAGGGCAAGAAAGATTGATGAAGGGAGGAACAAGAGGAGAGAGAGAGAGAGAGAGAGAGAGAAAGAGATGGATAAGCAATACGGATGAATGAGTGAGAAGTGTCGTAGTGAATTATTGTACTGTAGAACCTTCAGACTTGAGTGGTAGAGCTTCCTGAGGGTGACTTGACTTCCTGAACGAACCTCAAGACGTGTGTGTGTGTGTGTGTGTGTGTGTGTGTGTGTGTGTGTGTGTGTGTGTTAGACTCATGGATTGGGTTATAGAATGAGAATTGCTTTGGGATATTGAGGTGTGATTGGTGAGTATGACCTGAGATTGTGGAGAATGAGGGTGGATTGTTGATGATGATGGTGATGATGATAGTAATGATGATGATGATGGTAATTATGACGATGATAGTGATGATGATGATGGTGGTGGAGGTAATAATGATGATGATGATGGTAATAATGACGATGATAATGATGATAGTGATGATGATGATAGTGATGATGATGATGGTGGTGGTAATAATGATGATGATGGTAATAATGACGATGATAGTGATGATAGTGATGATGATGATGGTGGTGGTGGTAATGATGATGATGATGATGACAACTACATATAACCCACGGGAATAAAATGAAAACAATAACAATAAATTATACATCACGATATTTCTTCACTGCCCGTCAACAAACACCTCCCCGACGAAGGCACAGAAGGAGACCAGGGCGGAGAGGCCATCTTAAGCGAACCCTGAACACTACCAAGACCCTCACACCCCTATAGGTCATCCCCCTAATGTCTCTTAATGCTCCCGCGTGAGGCCCTACTGAAGAAGGCCCTCCAGAAGACCACGACGAAGGAGGTCTCTCGAGCCTCCCCCTAACAGATGATCTACACAAATCATGGCCGAGGGATTATTATTCCCTCCCCGAGAAGCCATGTTCCTCATCTCTTATGTTGGCCCTGTGTATATGGCACTGTATGGCCCTCCTTGAACCTCTGGCAGCTGGAGACGGGCCATGGACACCCGCCATGACGAAAGGGGCGTGGTGAGGGAGCGGCGGAGTGGAAGAAAGGGCGGGGCCAAGCTTGGGGGCGGGGCGTGAGGGGCGGTGCCGGGTGGTGGTGAGTGGCGGGAGGAGAGATCGATGGTGGAGCACCTGGCCCGCTGTGTGTGTGTGGGGGGGGGGGGGGGGGGTGCCAGGTGCCTCTACCCACATCATCCCCATAAAACCCATTTAATCCCCGGGTCTCTGGGTGTCTTGGTGGCGGTCAGAGGCCACACTACAGTACCTGCCCAGGCCACACTACAGTACCTGCCCCGGGCCACACTACACTACCTGCCCCGGACCACACTACACTACCTGCCCGGGCCACACTACACTACCTGCCCCGGGCCACACTACACTACCTGCCCCGGGCCACACTACACTACCTGCCCAGGCCACACTACACTACCTGCCCCGGGCCACACTACACTACCTGCCTGGGCCACACCATTGTTACCACGGGGGGGAGGGGGGCTCAGTGGTGCCGTGGTAACAATGCTTCTCTAACTGTCCACTGTCACCTGGTCACCTGTATATTATTATTATTATTATTATTATTATTATTATTATTATTATTATTAAAGAGGAAATTAGTGTTACTTCTCCATTGTTAGCAGTATTAATGATAGTAATTAGTGTGTCATAATTAAGATATAACTTCCTATCTGATGTTATGAGTTGTGATACATGTTTACCATTATAACGTGTAACATTGATGGAAGCAGTGTGGAACTGTGTACGGGGAGGCTTCAGCTGCTTGTTAATGGAGTGTATCGCTCGACATATAGTTCATGGGTGATTGTTAGTGATTAGAGACGCTAACTAGATGATTTGTGTTAGTTAAGATTAGTGTATGATTTGTACAGGTAAATTATCCCACCTGTACTAATTATGGTGAGCTTATAGTGTTAGTTAGATTAGGGTAATTAATCCGGTTATTAGTAGTGATAATGACGGTATTAGCCATATTAATCCGAGTACTGTTATAGCTCGTTATAATCCAGCTGTGTTCATCCTGGTTTAAGAGCAATTGGGCTGTTAGTCGACAGGTGGGCCGGCGGTAACAGGTGATCAGCCTACTATAGTTAGTTGGGAGCCGCTCCACCCATTAAGAGATGATCTACTCATCAAACTATGTATCGCCAATTATCCCTGCGCCAAATTATGAATGGACAAAATTGGCGAATTATTAATTGACGTCGAGAGTGATTGTTGATAATGATATCCATAATGAACGATTAGGAGGCTATTAACGAGGGACCGTTTAGCGGCTAATGTTGATGGTTGCACTGAGATAATAATACAGGTGATGATACAGGTGTTGGTACAGGTGTTGAGGTGATGGTACAGGTGATGATACAGGTGTTGGTACAGGTGTTGGTACAGGTGTTGAGGTGTTGGTACAGGTGTTATAATGTAGGTCACCAATCAGCACAGCACTGGGTTAATCTCTGCTCGCTGATTGGCTCCCGACTTGACCTGGAAATAATATAATCTATCAATGAGGATTAAATTAGGGCGCGACACACTGACGTCACCACACACTGACGTCACCACACTCTGAGGGTCACCACACTCTGACGTCATCAATAATTACCTGTGTTGTCATTGTATAGAATTAAATGTTTGTTTACCTTAATTACCTTCTAGTTACCTTCTCAGATGACGACCAAGACAGGTATTATTGTGGTTGTTTATGGGAGGTTAATTAGGCGGACAGATCGGCCACACCTGAGTTTGATTATGAGTGAGTGAGGGAGGGAGTGAGGGAGTGAGTGGGGGAGTGAGTGAGGGAGTGAGGGAGTGAGTGAGGGAGTGAGTGAGGGAGGGAATGAGTGAGGAAGGGAGGGAGGGAGGGAGTGAGTGGGGGAGGGAGTGAGTGGGGGAGGGAGTGAGTGAGTGAGTGAGGGAGTGAGTGAGGGAGTGAGTGAGGGAGGGAATGAGTGAGGAAGGGAGTGAGTGAGGGAGGGAGGGAGGGAGTGAGTGGGGGAGGGAGTGAGTGAGGGAGGGAGTGAGTGAGGGAGTGAGTGAGTGAGTGAGGGAGGGAGGGAGTGAGTGAGGGAATGAGTGAGGAAGGGAGTGAGTGAGGGAGGGAGTGGGAGAGAGAGGGAGTGAGTGGGGGACTTAATGAGGGAGTGATGGAGTAAGGGAGGGAGAGAGGGAGTGAGGTTCATGGCAGCGACAGGTGACAGTACCAACACACACACACACACACACACACACACACCTGTAGTTAATGGCAGCGACAGGTGACAATACCAACACACACACCTGTAGTTAATGACAGCGACAGGTGACAGTACCAACACACACCTGTAGTTAATGACAGCGACAGGTGACAGTACCAACACACACACCTGTAGTTAATGACAGCGACAGGTGACAATACCAACACACACACCTGTAGTTAATGACAGCGACAGGTGACAGTACCAACACACACCTGTAGTTAATGACAGCGACAGGTGACAGTACCAACACACACACACACACCTGTAGTTAATGACAGCGACAGGTGACAGTACCAACACACACACCTGTAGTTAATGACAGCGACAGGTGACAGTACCAACACACACACCTGTAGTTAATGGCAGCGACAGGTGACAGTACCAACACACACACCTGTAGTTAATGACAGCGACAGGTGACAATACCAACACACACACTGTAGTTAATGACAGCGACAGGTGACAGTACCAACACACACACCTGTAGTTAATGACAGCGACAGGTGACAGTACCAACACACACACCTGTAGTTAATGACAGCGACAGGTGACAGTACCAACACACACACACCTGTAGTTAATGACAGCGACAGGTGACAGTACCAACACACACACACTGTAGTTAATGACAGCGACAGGTGACAGTACCAACACACACACCTGTAGTTAATGACAGCGACAGGTGACAGTACCAACACACACACCTGTAGTTAATGACAGCGACAGGTGACAATACCAACACACACACCTGTAGTTAATGACAGCGACAGGTGACAGTACCAACACACACACTGTAGTTAATGACAGCGACAGGTGACAGTACCAACACACACACCTGTAGTTAATGACAGCGACAGGTGACAGTACCAACACACACACCTGTAGTTAATGACAGCGACAGGTGACAGTACCAACACACACACCTGTAGTTAATGACAGCGACAGGTGACAGTACCAACACACACACCTGTAGTTAATGACAGCGACAGGTGACAGTACCAACACACACACTGTAGTTAATGACAGCGACAGGTGACAGTACCAACACACACACTGTAGTTAATGACAGCGACAGGTGACAGTACCAACACACACACCTGTAGTTAATGACAGCGACAGGTGACAGTACCAACACACACACCTGTAGTTAATGACAGCGACAGGTGACAGTACCAACACACACACACCTGTAGTTAATGACAGCGACAGGTGACAGTACCAACACACACACCTGTAGTTAATGACAGCGACAGGTGACAGTACCAACACACACACACCTGTAGTTAATGACAGCGACAGGTGACAGTACCAACACACACACCTGTAGTTAATGACAGCGACAGGTGACAGTACCAACACACACACCTGTAGTTAATGACAGCGACAGGTGACAGTACCAACACACACACCTGTAGTTAATGACAGCGACAGGTGACAGTACCAACACACACCTGTAGTTAATGACAGCGACAGGTGACAATACCAACACACACACCTGTAGTTAATGACAGCGACAGGTGACAGTACCAACACACACACCTGTAGTTAATGACAGCGACAGGTGACAGTACCAACACACACACCTGTAGTTAATGACAGCGACAGGTGACAGTACCAACACACACACCTGTAGTTAATGACAGCGACAGGTGACAGTACCAACACACACACACTGTAGTTAATGACAGCGACAGGTGACAGTACCAACACACACACACCTGTAGTTAATGACAGCGACAGGTGACAGTACCAACACACACACCTGTAGTTAATGACAGCGACAGGTGACAGTACCAACACACACACCTGTAGTTAATGACAGCGACAGGTGACAGTACCAACACACACACCTGTAGTTAATGACAGCGACAGGTGACAGTACCAACACACACACCTGTAGTTAATGACAGCGACAGGTGACAGTACCAACACACACACCTGTAGTTAATGACAGCGACAGGTGACAGTACCAACACACACACCTGTAGTTAATGACAGCGACAGGTGACAGTACCAACACACACACCTGTAGTTAATGACAGCGACAGGTGACAGTACCAACACACACACACCTGTAGTTAATGACAGCGACAGGTGACAGTACAAACACACACACACACACACCTGTAGTTAATGACAGCGACAGGTGACAGTACCAACACACACACCTGTAGTTAATGACAGCGACAGGTGACAGTACCAACACACACACCTGTAGTTAATGACAGCGACAGGTGACAATACTAACACACACACACACCTGTAGTTAATGACAGCGACAGGTGACAGTACCAACACACACACACACCTGTAGTTAATGACAGCGACAGGTGACAGTACCAACACACACACCTGTAGTTAATGACAGCGACAGGTGACAGTACTAACACACACACACACACCTGTAGTTAATGACAGCGACAGGTGACAATACCAACACACACACCTGTAGTTAATGACAGCGACAGGTGACAGTACCAACACACACACCTGTAGTTAATGACAGCGACAGGTGACAATACTAACACACACACCTGTAGTTAATGACAGCGACAGGTGACAATACTAACACACACACCTGTAGTTAATGGCAGCGACAGGTGACAGTACCAACACACACACCTGTAGTTAATGACAGCGACAGGTGACAATACCAACACACACACCTGTAGTTAATGACAGCGACAGGTGACAATACTAACACACACACACCTGTAGTTAATGACAGCGACAGGTGACAGTACCAACACACACACACACCTGTAGTTAATGACAGCGACAGGTGACAGTACCAACACACACACCTGTAGTTAATGACAGCGACAGGTGACAGCACCAACAAACAGACAGGCACGCACAGGTAGTTCATGAGAGCAAGGAACGTGTCACCACTTGCTCGCCCACACACCTGAGGCCACATAATATATACCCTTACGCCGTGTTGTGCCTAAGAGTCAGGGATTGCGGTGAGTACTGCACGTGCACGATGACAGGTTGCGCACGTGCGTCGATAACAGGTTGAGCACGTGTGTGATAGCGTGCGCCATAAACAATAACAACAAAGGCGACTGCCATATGGTGCGCCCCAGAATTGCCGCATGCGACCCACCACCTGAAAATATATCACTCAGCACTGATTAAGATAATGGGCCAGTGCGTGTTGTGGCGTTCTGGGTTATTTGTAATGGTGCGAGGAGGTGTTGGCACCACTGATGTGTGTGTGTGGCAACATTGGTGGTCTTGTTTGTGCTTGTTAGTGAAGATAACAACAGTGTCTATTTTACTGTTTATACTTAATACATTTTAGGCGGAAGTGGCATCAGGGCCGACCAACGTACAGTAAGTAATAAAAGTAACGTATCCTTATTTGTACATAGAAGATGTCAAAAGGGATACATTTATAAGGAGAAACTTGCATATATTTATTTGAACAGACGACAAGAGTGATGGACGTTCATATGACCTAACCTAACCTAACCTCACCTCACTTAACCTAACCTTACCTTACCTCACCTCACCTCACCTCACTTAACCTCACCTAACCTCACCTCACCTCACTTAACCTAACCTCACCTCACCTCACTTAACCTAACCTAACCTCACCTAACCTCACCTCACTTAACCTAACCTAACCTCACCTAACCTCACCTCACTTAACCTAACCTCACCACCTCACCTCACCTCACTTAACCTAACCTCACCTCACCTCACCTCACTTAACCTCACCTCACCTAACCTAACCTCACCTCACCTAACCTAACCTAACCTCACCTAACCTAACCTAACCTAACAGGACTAGTAATATACTTATAAAAGGGAAGATAAGTGTAGTATTTAAGTACACAGAAGGTAAAGTTATAATATCAGAATATGACCGGGAAAAACACCAGAATATGACCGGGAAAAACACCAGAATATGACCGGGAAAAACACCAGAATATGACCGGGAAAACGCGAGAATATGACCGGGAAAAACACCAGAATATGACCGGGAAAACACCAGAAAATTACCGGGAAAAAACACCTAAAAAAAAGACACACTTGCCCATTTAGTAATCAATAGAGTCGCGGGTCATCTCCCTAACATTAATTATTATATATGTGAGGTAGGTATCGACTCTAACCACCTGCACTGTTCCTTCCCCTCACTCACCCCTCCTACACCCCACCCTCCCCACTCACCCCTCCTACACCCCACCCCCCCCACTTACACCTCTACACCCCCACCCCAACTCACCCCACCCCTACCTACACCTATCATACATACACCCACCTACACCCCACCTACACCCACTGTACACCTACCTCACCTGCTATACACACACCTACACACACCTGGTGGCTATTGGGTGTCTCAGGTCGTCGTTACCTTTACCTGTGTTGTTGACATACCTGTGTGACTAATCAACACCTGCATCGCCGAGGTCAGTAAGTGAGAGGTAATGATAATAATTGGTGCCGTATGGTTACCTGGCGGAGAGGGGGGAGTGGGAGGGGAGATGTAAAACAGGGAAGAGAAGGCGAGGGGAAAAGACGGAAGGGAGAGGGAAAGAGAGGGAGGGGAAGAGAAGGGAAGGAAGAGAGGGTGGTTGTCAAGGAAGATGTAAAGAGGGGAAGAGAGGGGGAGGGAGAGGGGAAGAGACGGAAGGGAGAGAGGGAGAGGTCAATTAATTACACACACACACACACACATATTATATACGTCATCGATTCTTCTCTTTTAGGGCAGTTTTTTGGGGCGTTGTCAGTCATCCTCCTGACTGTCTGTCTGACTGGTGGCTGACTCTGACTGGTGGCTGACTGACTGACTGGTGGCTGACTCTGACTGGTGGCTGACTGACTGACTGGTGGCTGACTGTTTGACTGGTGGCTGACTGTTTGACTGGTGGCTGACTCTGACTGGTGGCTGACTGACTGACTGGTGGCTGACTGTTTGACTGGTGGCTAACTGTCTGACTGATAGATAGATAGATAGATAGATTAACTGTACACATAAGCACCTAATCATATGTTATGTTGGATTAGGTTAAGTTACGTTTGGTTAGGTTAGGTTAATTTGGGTTAGGTTAAGTTACAGGTGGTTAGGTTAGGTTAGGTTAATTTGGGTTAGGTTAAGTTACAGGTGGTTAGGTTAGGTTTCTCTCACCTGTGGCCTTAACCAGGATAAAATACCTCAGTGGGACTCTACTCCTCCTTCGGGGGTTAACGTCTCAGGTTAAGGTCGGGATATAATTAATCTCTTTATCCATGAAGAGAATTTGCTTAAGAGAGATGCAGGATATTTTGTTTATACATACATACATACATACATACATACATACATACATTCGTACATACATACATTCATTCATACATACATACATACATACATACATACATATATATAAACAGAGATTAAAAAATGTTGTTGATGAAGAGGTCATAATGTTGAGTATTATCCAGGTAACATCATTCAACATTCATAGGTAGAGTAATTAAGAAAGGATGTTGTGTTGCATTATGAAGCTGTGGCTTCTCTCGGTCAGTCTTCATGAATACTGTACCACCACAGCTTCTTCTTCCTCTGTCAAAGGTTATCATTCACCACAGTTGTAGACGTGGTGTGGTGGTGGTGTGGTGTGTGGGTTGTGGTGGTGTGTTGTGGTGTGGTGGTGTGGTGGTGTGTGGGTGGTGTGGTGGTGTGGGAGTGGTGGTGTGGGAGTGTGGGGGTGTGTGTTGTGGTGGGGTGGGTGTGTGTTGTGGTGTTGTGGTAGTAATTATGGTGTATGGGAGTGAAGGTGATTGGTAGAGTAGACGAGTGGTAGTGTATGGGAGTGTATATGGTAGTATGGGAGTGTACAGGTGAGTGGTCGTGTATTAGTTACCAACAGTACAGGTAAACGGGCCATTGACCAACACAATACCTCATTAGTGAAGAGAGAGAGAGAGAGAGAGAGAGAGAGAGACGGTGTTAAGTGAGAGTATTTTGTGGCTGTTATTTTATTTATGTCTTTCTTAATTTATTCATGAGTAAACTTTAGTGGATCAAAGGAACAGTGATTTACGCCAGCACCATTTAATACAACGCCACTACGAGCGAACACCAACGCCTGACGCTTCTTACCACTGTTATAATCATGTCTTTATAAGCTTAGCCTGGCGATTATGGTCGTTTAATATATTAATACCAGGACGAGAAAACATCAACGCCTGGCATTTCCCATCGCCCAGGTATGCCTACGCCTGTAAAATCTACCTACGCCAGACGAATATTCGATTGCCTTTCCTGACAGTAATGTGACAGTAATGGGGCTTCTTTTATGATGTGGGTCTTTGTTCATTTAGCCAACAGGAGATTCACAATAACCACGTCGACTCCTCCAACCAATTTGTGCAGTCGAGGCCCCGTGTGTACGGTGTATCGAGAGCTATGGTCAGTGTATCGAGGTCGGTGTGGTCTTTGTATCGAGGTACTGTGTGGTCTTTGTATGGAGGTACTGTGTGGTCTTTGTATCGAGGTACTGTGTGGTCTTTATATCGAGGTACTGTGTGGTCTTTGTATCGAGGTACTGTGTGGTCTTTGTATCGAGGTACTGTGTGGTCTTTGTATCGAGGTACTGTGTGGTCTTTGTGCTCAGGGGGAAACATTGACTGTATGAAGGTGAAGGTCTTGTGTACCTGAACAATCAATAAAGTTTAGTCATCGTGTAGACTGTAGAGGCTCCGTCGGCGTCTGTGTGTTGCCTCCGTCGGCGTCGGTTGTCTCCGTCGGTGTTGGTGTGTTGTCTCCGTCGGCGTCTGTGTGTTGTCTCCGTCGGCGTCGGTGTGTTGTCTCCGTCGGCGTCTGTTGCCTCCGTCGGCGTCTGTGTGTTGTCTCCGTCGGCGTCTGTTGTCTCCGTCGGCGTCTGTTGTCTCCGTCGGCGTCGGTGTGTTGTCTCCGTCGGCGTCTGTTGCCTCCGTCGGCGTCTGTGTGTTGTCTCCGTCAGCGTCTGTTGCCTCCGTCGGCGTCGGTGTGTTGTCTCCGTCGGCGTCTGTTGCCTCCGTCGGCGTCTGTGTGTTGTCTCCGTCGGCGTCTGTTGTCTCCGTCGGCGTCTGTTGTCTCCGTCGGCGTCTGTGTGTTGTTTCCGTCGGCGTCTGTTGTCTCCGTCGGCGTCTGTTGTCTCCGTCGGCGTCTGTTGTTTCCGTCGGCGTCTGTTGTCTCCGTCGGCGTCTGTTGTTTCCGTCGGCGTCTGTTGTTTCCGTCGGCGTCTGTTGTTTCCGTCGGCGTCTGTGTGTTGTTTCCGTCGGCGTCTGTTGTTTCCGTCGGCGTCTGTTGTCTCCGTCGGCGTCTGTTGTTTCCGTCGGCGTCTGTTGTTTCCGTCGGCGTCTGTGTGTTGTCTCCGTCGGCGTCTGTTGTTTCCGTCGGCGTCTGTTGTTTCCGTCGGCGTCTGTGTGTTGTTTCCGTCGGCGTCTGTTGTCTCCGTCGGCGTCTGTGTGTTGTCTCCGTCGGCGTCTGTATGTTGTCTCCGTCGGCGTCTGTGTGTTGTCTCCGTCGGCGTCTGTGTGTTCTTTCCGTCGGCGTCTGTGTGTTGTCTCCGTCGGCGTCTGTGTGTTGTTTCCGTCGGCGTCTGTGTGTTGTCTCCGTCGGCGTCTGTGTGTTGTCTCCGTCGGCGTCTGTGTGTTGTTTCCGTCGGCGTCTGTGTGTTGTTTCCGTCGGCGTCTATGTGTTGTTTCCGTCGGCGTCTGTGTGTTGTTTCCGTCGGCGTCTGTTGTCTCCGTCGGCGTCTGTTGTTTCCGTCGGCGTCTGTTGTTTCCGTCGGCGTCTGTGTGTTGTCTCCGTCGGCGTCTGTTGTCTCCGTCGGCGTCTGTTGTCTCCGTCGGCGTCTGTGTGTTGTTTCCGTCGGCGTCTGCTGTCTCCGTCGGCGTCTGTGTGTTGTCTCCGTCGGCGTCTGTTGTCTCCGTCGGCGTCTGTGTGTTGTCTCCGTCGGCGTCTGTGTGTTGTTTCCGTCGGCGTCTGTGTGTTCTTTCCGTCGGCGTCTGTGTGTTGTCTCCGTCGGCGTCTGTGTGTTGTTTCCGTCGGCGTCTGTGTGTTGTCTCCGTCGGCGTCTGTGTGTTGTCTCCGTCGGCGTCTGTGTGTTGTTTCCGTCGGCGTCTGTGTGTTGTTTCCGTCGGCGTCTGTGTGTTGTTTCCGTCGGCGTCTATGTGTTGTTTCCGTCGGCGTCTGTTGTCTCCGTCGGCGTCTGTGTGTTGTTTCCGTCGGCGTCTGTTGTTTCCGTCGGCGTCTGTGTGTTGTCTCCGTCGGCGTCTTCCTCCTCCTGTTAGCACACACAAGGGAAGGTGGGTAAGAGAGAGGGTGGGGAGGGGGTGAGAGAGAGAGAGAAAGAGAGGGTGGGGAGGGGGTGAGAGAGAGAGAGAGAGGGTGGGGAGGGGGTGAGAGAGAGAGAGAGAGGGTGAAGGGAGGGAGATAAGAGGGAAAGTGGATGGGGGAGAAGATAATGTAATGCTGATGAGGGAGATAGAGGGAATGGGGGGTGAGGGAGGGGGTGGGGAGGGGTGAAGGGAAGGAAGGTAGGGTAAGGGTGGGGTGGGGTGGGGTGGGGTAAGGTGGGGGTGGTAATAGCAACAACAATACTGGGTGTAGGTTAGCGTGACTGGACTTTAAACTGACTCCCGTCCCCTCCTGTGCTGCTGCTCACCCATGCTTGACTGTGCAGGTGTTCCGTGACGTCACACCGGGAAGTGACTACCTGTGCCCCCCCCCCCCCTCCCCAACGATTCTCAAAAGCCTCGTAATATTGAGTTTCCTCTCCACCAGTGATTTGTTTGATTGTTTGTTTGTTTGTTTTCGAAAGGTGTGTGTGTGACTGAGTCACTCACAGGAAATCCAACCAGCAACGCCAGGACAAGCATTCGTAAAAGCTTGCCGTTCTTCCTCTCTAATCTTTGTAATACGTTATGATGATACTACTACTTTGCTGTCACTCGGAATCGAGTATGACGATCATCCAGCCGTGATATAATGACATGAGTTATGAGGGATGTCACCTTCATTGGTGAGTTTTGAGGTGACTAAAGAGGCCGATACGGGACCGGCAGAGTTGTTCACAGATGTTGCACATGTGGAGGGCTACATCGAGTGAGGGAGGGGCGGTGGCAACGTCTTTCCAGGTTGGCGCTTGTCTGCCTCGGTTTGCAGTCGGGCTAACTCGAAAGTATTGACACCTTGTGGTGCTCCTCCAAGCGTTACGATGTGGGGTAATCGTCTCCCAGGTGAGGAGGTCGATTTGGCACTTTTTCAGGTTTGTCTTAAGACTATCCTTATACCTTTTCAGTTGCCCGCCAGCGTTACTTTACTATTCTTTAGGTGACTGTAAAGTAGCTGCCTTGGCAGTCTACTGTCGTCCATGCGTGTAACATGGCCAGTCCAACGTAGTTGTTCATGGATAATGGTAGCCTCGATGCTCCTACAGTCGGTGTCAGCAAGAATACTGGCATTTGTTCTCTTGTCTTCCCAGCGAACTCGGAGGATGGAACGTAGACTACGTTGGTGAAAGTTTCCAAGTGCCTTGATGTGCCTCCTGTATGTGACCCATGTCTCACTGCCATATGTCAGGGTGGGGAGGACCACTGCTCGATATATGTGTAACTTTGTAGATAATGTCAGCTACATACAGCTGACGATATTTTCGCCCACCTTTTGCCTGCACTGGCGTTAGTGTGACGTGTGACCTGTTATATGAGACCTGTGACCTCCCGGTGTAAAGGTCAGGTGAGGGAGGATGAACTGACAGACGCTAAAGGTGGAAATATTACAGGAATTAAAACAAAAAGGCTATCCTTAATGTGCTAAAAAAAAATATCATCTGTGTCTTAAGGTCATTGTCGGACACACACACACACACACACACACACATTTTCAACCTTCTGGCTGCCAAGCTCTTTCAATAAACCGTTAATTATTATTATTATTATTACACACACACACACACACACACACAGGACAGTAAAAGAACACAAGTGGTGTCTTTTCTGTGTCCGATGTAGACCTTCAATCGTGACCTCTCATAGCCTGACCTTTGACCCACGCTGACATGAGCCAAGTATTAAAGCACAGCGTCCATTGTCAGTCTTACCATCACCCAACCTAACTTAACCTAAACTTAACCTAATCTACTCAAAGCTAAACTAATTTTAACCTAACCTGACCTACTCGAACCCGATTTAACCTAACCTAACCCGATCTAATCTTAGCCGAACTTAACCTAACCTAACCTGAACAAAATCCGTCACGTATTCTTCAGGCATGATGGTGAGGGTGATGTAACCAGCGTGACGCCAAGACTAATGGGCTGCAAATCTGTGTGACGCCAAGAACAGTGTGTTGCAAATCTGCTAAGTTCCAACCTTTTGTCTTTTACAGATATGAAATAAATCGATCGAATCCTCGTTACAATATTGTCGGGTATCGCAAAATGAACCCAAAAGAACTACGATATAACATTTTGTTCTGTACATATAAAATGGACGGACGGACGGACGCACTGACTCACGGACAACAAAGCGCCCACCTCCTCCCCCGATAGATGGCGTTGCGATCATGTAAACAAAATTGTCTGTGTGTATATATGTTGTTCGATATATTTCCTCACTTTATTATTGTCATTCCTATTTTTCCTTTTATTTATTTTATGTTTGTGTCATCAGTCTTGTCTCCGTGTCCAGCCTCGCCGTGTTCCACCCGAATATAAAAAACAGTGTAAAATGAAAATATAATCGTGATCAGCTCGTCAACACCCTGTAGCTATGACCTCTATGACGGTAGAGAAACACTACGGCGGAGAGAAACACTACTTTATGACGGTAGAGAAACACTACGGCGGAGAGAAACACTACTTTATGACGGTAGAGAAACACTACGGCGGAGAGAAACACTACTTTATGACGGTAGAGAAACACTACGACGGAGAGAAACACTACTTTATGACGGTAGAGAAACACTACGACGGAGAGAAACATTACTATATGACGGTAGAGAAACACTACGACGGAGAGAAACATTACTTTATGACGGTAGAGAAACACTACGGCGGAGAGAAACACTACTTTATGACGGTAGAGAAACACTACGACGGAGAGAAACATTACTTTATGACGGTAGAGAAACACTACGGCGGAGAGAAACACTACTTTATGACGGTAGAGAAACACTACTTTATGACGGTAGAGAAACACTACGACGGAGAGAAACATTACTTTATGACGGTAGAGAAACACTACTTTATGACGGTAGAGAAACACTACGGCGGAGAGAAACACTACTTTATGACGGTAGAGAAACACTACTTTATGACGGTAGAGAAACACTACGACGGAGAAAAACACTACTTTATGACGGTAGAGAAACACTACGGCGGAGAGAAACATTACTTTATGACGGTAGAGAAACACTACGGCGGAGAGAAACACTACTTTATGACGGTAGAGAAACACTACGGCGGAGAGAAACACTACTTTATGACGGTAGAGAAACACTACGGCGGAGAGAAACACTACTTTATGACGGTAGAGAAACACTACGACGGAGAGAAACACTACTTTATGACGGTAGAGAAACACTACGACGGAGAAAAACACTACTTTATGACGGTAGAGAAACACTACGGCGGAGAGAAACACTACTTTATGACGGTAGAGAAACACTACGGCGGAGAGAAACACTACTTTATGATGGTAGAGAAACACTACGACGGAGAGAAACACTACTTTATGACGGAGAGAAACACTACTTTATGACGGTAGAGAAACACTACGACGGAGAGAAACACTACTTTATGACGGTAGAGAAACATTTACTTTATGACGGTAGAGAAACACTACGACGGAGAGAAACACTACATTTACCCTTGACTGGTGCCCATTCTCCCCCAAAACAACCATTTTCAATATTTTTGGGGGGAAGGTAGACTATCCCCCCTCCCCCCTCCCCCCTCCTCTCCCCTCCCCCCCCCCGAACCCGATGGAAGTATCAATGTTGACGTCATTTATATCACGACGGGAAAATGACTACTTCACTGCATCTTTTATCTCGTGAACATCCCAGTTTAACATCACAAATTTCCATTTCATGTTTTTGGACAAGCAAATCCTCTGGAAATGTTTCGGCTGTGTCCATGCCTTGTACATATTTCACCGTGGGGGAGGTATTACAGTGCTATCCCGGTGGTGGTGTTAAGGGTTGTTGTGTCGTGTGTGGATCAGGGTGGAAGCGGACTTATTGCCTGTGTGTATGGGGAGGTCCGTGTTACCTGCAGTTGATGCATATTTCATCTTTCAGGATTGGGTGTACTAAGTGGTTACCGCTGGCCCGAAATTGAAGGTATAGAGAAAGGGTACACCTGAATACACCCACCCCACCCCCAGCACCCACCACCCACCACCAGCACCCACCACCCACCCCCACCACCCACCCGGCCTACTCTGTATACCTGTTCTGGTGTAACTCATGTATAGGTTCAACACACACACACACACACACACATCATTTTCTTAACACAACAAGGCAACACAAGCTGTAACTCACTCAGGCTAAAAGCTTCTCACTTTCCTCACTTCCTGTACAGAACTGCACACTCAACACACGGGCGTGCAGGAGAGGCCAAATAACGCTCTTACCGGGAAATGAACTTGATTTACCGTGATGAAAGCTTAATATATCCTGCTAATTGAGTCTCTACTTCAACCGATTCATTTTGGACACACACGCGCACACACACACACACACACACGCACACACACACACACACACGCACACACACACACACGCGCACACACACACACACACGCACGCACACACACACACACACACACACGCGCACGCACACACACACACACACACACGCACACACACACACACGCACACACACACACACGCACACACACACGCACACGCACACACACACGCACACACACACAGTCACGTGAGCTCAGTGATAATGTGTACTTAGTCTCATTGAAGTTTCCCAGGCAGCTTCTTCAGCCTGTAATAACCTACCCTCCTTCACCTGTAATAACCTACCCTCCTTCACCTGTAATAACCTACCCACCCTCACCTGTAATAACCTACCCTCCTTCACCTGTAATAACCTACCCTCCTTCACCTGTAATAACCTACCCTCACCTCACCTGTTATAACCTACCCTCCTTCACCTGTAATAACCTACCCTCCTTCACCTGTAATAACCTACCCTCACCTCACCTGTAATAACCTACCCTCCTTCACCTGTAATAACCTACCCTCCTTCACCTGTAATAACCTACCCACCTTCACCTGTAATAACCTACCCTCCTTCACCTGTAATAACCTACCCTTCCTTACCTAACCTAACCTAACCTAACCTAACCTTCAACACCTTCGGGAAACGTTCACAGTGTCTGGCGGTATACACAGTGTGGACATGAATTGCCAGTGCACGGGACAAGACGTAAGTGTGTGTGTATGTATGTGTGTGTGTGTGTGTGTGTGTGTTTGTTTGTTGACTCTTAAACCGAGGGAGCGCGCGGGTTGATTCTGGCTGCATTTTTTATGAGTCGTAATAGCTTATGCTTGTTCAACCAACACCGTCAAAAATGCATGGACTGTGATTTGAACAGCGATACACCTCTATCTTGGGAGCCACTTTTACGTTCCCTGTCTTAGATATCTTTTTTTAGCCTACTCTTCTTATTATTATTCTTCTTTCTCTCTCTTAAGTATCTTCTTTATCTCATTTATAGCCTCTATGTCTGTATCTGTCTCTCTCTCTCTCTCTCTCTCTCTCTTTATCACGTATTGTACCTCTGTCTCTCCCATCGTTCGTCTGTGTTTTGTATTTTCTAGTAAACAATTGATTACTGTGTTTGTGTACATCATCTTAAATCTCAGTTTTATTTTCAAAGCGTGTGAGTGAATGATGATACACACACACACACACACACACACACACACACACACACACACACACACACGCACACACCAGGTATAACGAGAGGGGTCAGGTGTGTTAAAATAGACCAACAAAAGACCTAAATGAACTATTGTCCGCAGGAAAAAAAAAAAAAAAAAAAAAAAAAAACACCTGTATTACCTGAGGAAAAAAAACAACATAACAAAACAAACAAAATTATAATCCTGTTTGTTTTTATTGTTTATGATAAAAAACCAAACACGCACACACACACACACGCACACACACACGCACACACACACACACACACACACACACACACACACACACACAACTAAACTCACTACTTAAAACATGAAATCATTTGTGGGTCAAAATTCAGTGGATTCTTTTCAATATATATCGTGTGGAGTCATGTGTGTGGGGGTGGGGGGGGGGGGGTCACTGCCTGGCTTATACCTGTTCAATACTGGATCAATACTAACGAAAACACCAAAGAATATTATAGAAGGAATAAATAAATATATATAATTAAGTCAATA
>CAUDMG010002954.1:1462500-1475000 GCA_958450375.1 Homarus gammarus | reverse complement strand
TGGGAGGGGTGAGGGGGTGGCAGCGTCTTGAGAGCTGGGGGAGGGGTGAGGGGGGTGGCAGCGTCTTGTGAGCTGGGGGAGGGGGAGGGTGTTATGGGAGGGGTGAGGGGGTGGCAGCGTCTTGAGAGCTGGGGGAGGGGTGAGGGGGGTGGCAGCGTCTTGTGAGCTGGGGGAGGGGGAGGGTGTTATGGGAGGGGTGAGGGGTGGCAGCGTCTTGAGAGCTGGGGGAGGGGTGAGGGGGATGGCAGCGTCTTGTGAGCTGGGGGAAGGGGGAGGGTGTTATGGGAGGGGTGAGGGGGTGGCAGCGTCTTGAGAGCTGGGGGAGGGGTGTTATGGGAGGGGTGAGGGGGTGGCAGCGTCTTGAGAGCTGGGGGAGGGGTGAGGGGGGTGGCAGCGTCTTGAGAGCTGGGTGAGGGTGTTATGGGAGGGGTGAGGGGGGTGGCAGCGTCTTGAGAGCTGGGGGAGGGGTGTTATGTCCGCTATGCCTCAATTAAATTCTGTTCTTGTAATGTACCGTAAATAATGACTCACGTTATCTGGCTATATTATGCATTTAAATGTAGTGAAATGTATTGGTTATAAACGTCCTGGAGAGAGAGAGAGAGAGAGAGAGAGAGAGAGAGAGAGAGAGAGAGAGAGAGAGAGAGAGATACCCTCACAGTGTATCGACAATCTGTGAAAATATTCGACAAATGAACAACAACAACAAACGCAGTAACAGTATAGTGGAGAAGTAATCAATACGAGGCTCTAGTTGGCCCCTTTATTTAGTTCACTACAGAATGAAAGATAATCTGAGAAATTGTATCTAGGCGAGACATATCATCTTTCGCATCAATTCACAATCTGACGTAATGGGAATATGATAGCTGGTAGGGACTGGGCGGGCGGGGCGGTGGGTGGAGGGAGTTCCATAGTTCACCATCCCGTCGCTAGAGAGTCTGGTTCAGCAGGTGTTTGGCCGCCACGTGACATATGGTGATTTTTACCTACTAAACCACCTGTTATTATCTCCGTCTTGATGTTATTTCATGTGTGATTTATTCTTTGATGACGTTCGAATAATGATTTAAATGATTTCTCTTCTGGTGTTACAGGAGAGAGGAGGGAGTAAGGGTTCTCTCTACCTGGTACCACAGAAGGGGTGGGGTGGGGTGGGGCGGGGCGGGGCGGGGTGGGGTGGCGCGGCGGGAAATTCAAAACATCTGGACATGATAGGCCGCGGTCACACACACACATTGTTCCTGCCCTTTCAGCCTCCGCCATCGGTTTTCCAGACAACTTCGTCCGTCCCCTTATTGAATGCTCCTGTGTATTGCCCGGGACTTGGTTATCCGCGGTGAGTGAAACATTTAGCGACTGGGGGGGGACTTGGTTATCCGCGGTGAGTGAAACGTTTAGCGACTGGGGGACTTGGTTATCCGCGGTGAGTGAAACGTTTAGCGACTGGGGGACTTGGTTATCCGCGGTGAGTGAAACGTTTAGCGACTGGGGGACTTGGTTATCCGCGGTGAGTGAAACATTTAGCGACTGGGGGACTTGGTTATCCGCGGTGAGTGAAATATTTAGCGACTGGGGGACTTGGTTATCTGCGGTGAGTGAAATATTTAGCGACTGGGGGACTTGGTTATCCGCGGTGAGTGAAACATTTAGCGACTGGGGGACTTGGTTATCCGCGGTGAGTGAAACATTTAGCGACTGGGGGACTTGGTTATCCGCGGTGAGTGAAATATTTAGCGACTGGGGGACTTGGTTATCCGCGGTGAGTGAAACGTTTAGCGACTTGAAGGAGACGTCATGAGAGAGAGAGAGAGAGAGAGAGAGAGAGGCATTGTTGGCGATATTTGAAGATGTTGGAGTGTTGGAGAGACGATAAACACACACACACACACACACACACACACACACACACACACACACACACACACACGCCAAACACTTTTTTCTTCAATAAATTAAACACAATTATTGATTTATATTTACATTGATTTGCGCTGGGAATTGATTTCTTCTACATTGAGTGTAAATTCAACGCCATATGACCCGGAAATATAAGACCCAATAACATGGTCTGTGTCATTAACTCTCTGGACATACACAAAATTTACCATTTTTCTGAGAGTGAAAAACAACAAAACAAAAAACACAAACACAACGGAGAAAACAAAACTAAAAGAATGAAAGGAAAAAAAATAGTTTTAAAAGAAAAGATGAAACGAGAGACAAAAATACCTAAAAAAAAAAAAATACTTTGGTCTCAACATTTGGTATATATATATTTTTTTTTTGGGGGGGGGGGGACATTGGTATATGGGGGTGAGGCGGGGCGGGGGTGGGTCATGGGGGGCGGGGAGCTGTGTGTGCCGTCTAGCAGAACTATTTTTAAAAGCTGACCCTGCATCACTAACACGCTCTCGCTGGCCGACCTACGCACGTTCAACTGACTGTGTAATGTTGACGGGGAGAATGGTGATACATTCTCCTCTCTGATAGCGGGGCGGGATGGGGCGATCCACGGGGCAGGCGGCCATTTAGGAAGGTGAGGACACAAGGGTGAAACGAGACGATCCAGAGATAGAGGGAATTGGGGTGAGTCACGGGGCAGGATGGGTGACTTACGGGGTAGGAGGGGTGACTTGCGGGGTAGGAGGGGATGGCTCACGGGGTAGGAAGGGGTGACTCGGGGCAGGAGGGGGTGACTCACGGGGCAGGAGGGGGGTGACTCACGGGGCAGGAGGGGGTGACTCACGGGACAGTAGGGGGTGACTCTGGGCAGGAGGGGGTGACTCACGGGACAGTAGGGGGTGACTCTGGGCAGGAGGGGGTGACTCAGGGGCAGGAGGGGGTGACTCAGGAGCAGGAGGGGGTGACTTAGGGGCAGGGGGGGTGACTCAGAAGGAGGAGGGGGTGACTTAGGGGCAGGGGGGTGACTCAGGAGGGGGAGGGGGTGACTCAGGGGCAGGAGGGTCCATGGTTCATTTAATCCGCTCATGTCTGGAGTTAGTGACTGACAGACGGTGAAACAGATATGTCTCCCCCTCTCCCTCCTCCCCTCCCCTCCCCCCTTACCCCCCTCCTTACCTCCCACACCCTATCCTACTTCCCTCCCTCCCTCCCTCTCTCTGTCCCCATTCTTCCCACCCTTCGTCTCTCCTTCCCTCTTCCCTCCTTCCCCTTTTCTCCCTCCCTCCTTCCATTCCTCCCTTCATCTCTCCCTCTCTTTCCTTCCTCTTTTCCTCTCTAATTTATATGTATATGTGTGTGTATATGTATGTGTGTGTATATGTGTGTATATGTGTATGTGTATGTATGTGTATGTATATATATACATATATATATATATATATATATATATATATATATATATATATATATATATATATATATATATGTATATATATGTGTATATATGTATGGGTATGTGCATATGTATGTATAAATAAATAAAAAAAATAAAAAATAAAAAAATAAATAAAAAAAATAAAAATAAATAATAAAATAAATAAATATTCAAGTGATAACCGCGGTAACACTATGAGATGTACTTATTACTACCATGCTATTGTACTATTCCAGATGATACTAAATGTTACATAATACTTCCTTGAGATAAATGTATAGTATATATCAGGTGCCTCAAAGAGAGCTCAGGTTCTCAACTGGCTCAGCCATGTTAATATTGTTATTATTATCTACTCTGTATCTGTGTTTTTCTGGCTAAATAAACTGTTTCAATTCAATCCATCCATCCGTCCGTCCCTTCTTTCTTATGCCTTCCTTCCTTCCTTCCTTCCTTCCTTCCTTCCTTCCTTCCTTCCTTCCTACCTTCCCTCTCTCTCCCTCCCTCTCCTCTCACACCCTCTTTCATCTCAATTGTTCAACTCACCCATTTGGCCGCCTACCACACCCTCACTAACACCCACCCTCACTACACCCACCACACCCTCACTACACCCACCACACCCTCACTAACATCCACCCTCACTACACCCACCACACCCTCACTACACCCACCACACCCTCACTAACACCCACTACACTCACTACACCCACCACACCCTCACTACACCCACCACACCCACACTAACACACACTACACCCATCACACCCTCACTACACCCACCACACCCACACTAACACCCACCACACCCACACTAACACACACTACACCCATCACACCCTCACTACACCCACCACACCCACACTAACACCCACCCTCACTAACACCACACCCCCACTACACCCACCACACCCTCACTACACCCACCACACCCTCACTACACCCACCACACCCACACTAACACCCACTACACCCATCACACCATTCACTACACCCACCACACCCACACTAACACCCACTACACCCATCACACCCTCACTACACCCACCACACCCACACTAACACCCACTACACCCATCACACCCTCACTACACCCACCACACCCACACTAACACCCACTACACCCATCACACCCTCACTACACCCACCACACCCACACTAACACCCACTACACCCATCACACCCTCACTACACCCAACCACACCCACACTAACACCCACAACACCCATCACACCCTCACTACACCCAACCACGCCCACACTAACACCCACTACACCCATCACACCCTCACTACACCCACCACACCACACCCACTACACCCACCACACCCTCACTAAACCCACCACTACACCCACCACACCCTCACTACACCCACCACACACTCCTACACCCACAACACCCTCACTACACCCACCACACCCTCTCTACACCACCACACACCCACTACACCATCCACACACTCCCTACACCCACCACACCCTCACTACACCCACCACACACTCACTACACCCACCACACCCGCACTACACCCACCACACACACCCAACACCCACACACCCTCACTAACCCACCACACACTCCTACACACCACACCCTCACTACACCCACCACACACCACCACACCCTCACTACACCCACCACTACAACCCACCCACCCTCACTACACCCACACACCCTCACTACACCCACCACACACTCCCTACACCCACCACACCCTCACTACACCCACCACACACTCCCTACACCCACTACACCCTCACTACACCCACCACACACTCCCTACACCCACCACGCCCTCACTACACCCACCACTACACCCACCACACCCTCACTACACCCACCACACCCTCACTACACCCACCACACACTCCCTACACCCACTACACCCTCACTACACCCACCACACACTCCCTACACCCACCACTACACCCACCACACCCACCACTACACCCACCACACCCTCACTACACCCACCACACCCTCACTACACCCACCACACACTCCCTACACCCACTACACCCTCACTACACCCACCACACACTCCCTACACCCACTACACCCTCACTACACCCACCACACCCTCACTACACCCACCACACACTCCCTACACCCACCACACACTCCCTACACCCACCACACCCTCACTACACCCACCACACACTCCCTACACCCACCACACCCTCACTACACCCACCACACACTCCCTACACCCACTACACCCTCACTACACCCACCACACACTCCCTACACCCACCACGCCCTCACTACACCCACCACTACACCCACCACACCCTCACTACACCCACCACACACTCCCTACACCCACTACACCCTCACTACACCCACCACACACTCCCTACACCCACCACGCCCTCACTACACCCACCACTACACCCACCACACCCTCACTACACCCACCACACACTCCCTACACCCACCACACCCTCACTACACCCACCACACCCTCACTACACCCACCACACACTCCCTACACCCACCACACCCTTACTACACCCGCTACTTCCCACACCCTACTTAAGGAGTCCTCACAAGTATAAGTACAAGGTAAGAGACACTTAATTACCTTAACTACACCATTAAGATACACCTGAACCATACACACATACACAACACACATACACAACACATAAAACACACACACGCACACACAACACACATACACACATACACAACACACATACACAACACATAAAACACACATACACACACACACAACACACATACACAACACACATACACAACACATAAAACACACACACATACACACAACACACATACACACACACACACACATACACAACACATAAAACACACACACACACACACACAACACACATACACACACACAACACACACACACACACATACACACACACAACACACATACACAACACATAAAACACACACACGCACACACAACACACATACACACACACACACATACACAACACATAAAACACACATACACACACACAACACACACACAACACACATACACACACACATACACAACACAAAACACACATACACAACACATAAAACACACACACGCACACACAACACACATACACACACACACATACACAGCACATAAAACACACACACACTCACACAACACACATACACACACACAACACACATACACACACACACAACACACATACACAACACATAAAACACACACACAACACACATACACACATACACAACACACATACACAACACATAAAACACACACACGCACACAACACACATACACACACACAACACACATACACACACACACACATACACAACACATAAAAAACACACACACACACACACAACACACATACACAACACATAAAACACACACACACACACACAACACACACACAACACACATACACAACACATAAAACACACACACACACACACAACACACACACAACACACATACACACACACATACACAACACACATACACAACACACATACACAACACATAAAACACACACACGCACACACAACACACATACACACACACACACATACACAACACATAAAACACACACACACTCACACAACACACATACACACACACACACATACACAACACATAAAACACACACACACATACACAACACACATACACACGCACATACACAACACACATACACACACACATACACAACACACATACACACACACAACACACACACATACACAACACACAACACACATACACAACACATAAAACACACACACGCACACACAACACACATACACACACACACACACAACACACGTACACACACACGCACACACAACACACATACACACACACACACATACACAACACATAAAACACACACACACACACACAACACACATACACACACACACAACACAACACACATACACAACACATAAAACACACACACGCACACACAACACACATACACACACACAACACACATACACACACACAACACACATACACAACACATAAAAAACACACACACACAACACACATACACACACACAACACACATACACAACACATAAAAAACACACACACACAACACACATACACACACACAACACACATGCACAACACACATACACAACACACATACACACACACACAACACACATACACACACACAACACACATACACACACACACAACACACATACACAACACATAAAACACACACACACTCACACAACACACATACACACACACAACACACACACACACACACAACACACATACACAACACATAAAACACACACACACTCACACAACACACATACACACAACACACATACACAACACATAAAACACACACACAACACACATACACACACACACACATATATACACCACATCACCTCTACCTCCAACACCACCTCCGGTACCAGGAGGGGAGGGGAGGGGAGGGGAGGATACTATGATCACCATCACCATCAGGAGGGGAGGGAGTAGTGGGGAGGATACTACTATCACCATCACCACAATCATTACCACCAGGGGGGAAAGATGGAGGGAGGGTAGGGGGGGGAGAGGGGGTAGGGGAGGGGAGGAGAGGGTAGGGAAGGGAAGGGTAAGGGAGGGGAGGAGAGGGTAGGGAAGGGTAAGGGAGAAGAGGGTGGGTAGGGGAGGGGAGAAAAGGGTGGGGAGGGGAGGTAATAATCATCAGGGTTGAGGGAGCCGGGACAGTGGGACACGTGCCACTGAGTGCTGGTCACATGCCCACACGCTCACCTCTTATGATATACAAACACACTTAAGGGCACCTCCTGGCACGACTGAGGGGAGCTAGGACAGGCTGAGGGGAGCTAGGGGCAGGCTGAGGGGAGCTAGGGGCAGGCTGAGGGGAGCTAGGACAGGCTGAGGGGAGCTAGGGGCAGGCTGAGGGGAGCTAGGACAGGCTGAGGGGAGCTAGGGGCAGGCTGAGGGGAGCTAGGAGAGGCTGAGGGTAGCTAGGGGGAGGCTGGGGGGAGCTAGGAACGGGCTGAGGGGAGCTAGGTAAGTGTTATAAGTGTTGTTTAAGTGTTTAAGTAAGTCAGTGTAGGTGGCGTGTGTCCCAGTATCTCCACCAAATAGTAATTATTCTTCAGGTAAAATCTTTTTCTTTCTTTTTTTTTTAGCCTCGAGGTAAAAACAGTTCGTGGAGTAGCTTCCTCGTCCTCTAACACGCCATGTAAAATGACCCCCCCCCCTCCCCTCTTCCTTCTCATACCTTCCCCTCCCTCCCCTCCCCCTCTCCCCATCTCTTTCCCTCCCCTCCCCCTTTCCCCTTCTCTTTCCCTCCCCTCCCCCTTTCCCCTTCTCTTTCCCTCCCCTCTCTCCCCTCCCCCTCTCCCCTTCTCTTTCCTTCCCCTCCCCCTCTCCCCTTCTCTTTCCCTCCCCTCTCTCCCCTCCCCCTCTCCCCTTCTCTTTCCCTCCCTTCTCTCCCCTCCCCCTCTCCCCTTTTCTTCCCCTCCCTCCCTCCCTCCTTCCTTCCTTCCCTCCTTCACTCCCTCCAAAGGTACAGTACATACTAACCTACAGAGACCTGGCTTCCCCGCAAAGACTTCTGTCAGCATGTACCCGGGGAGGAGCTCTGTCAACAGGCGTCCTGACCACCTGGCTAAGTCCTCACAAAGACCCGGTACATGGCCTGCCTCTTGCTCCGGCACAACACCAACAAACACTTACCTGCACAAAGACTTACCTGGTCCTCCCTCCCTCACCTGTCCTCTCTCTCTCTCTCTCTCTCTCTCTCTCTCTCTCTCTCTCCCTCACCTGTTCTCTTTCTCTCGTACCTGTCCTCTCTCCCTTACCTGTTCCTTCATCTGCCCTCTCCTGCCCTCTCCCTTAGCTGTTCCCGCATCTGCCGTTTTCTGCCTTCCCCTGCCTTGTTCCCTGCCCTCACCTGCCCTCTCCCTGCTCTGCCCCTCTCCTGCCCTCTCCCTGCTCTGCCCCTCTCCTGCTCTCTCCCTGCTCTACCCCCCTCCTGCTCTCTCCCTGCTCTACCCCTCTCCTGCCCCCTCCCTGCTCTGCCCCTCACCTGCCCCCTCCCTGCTCTGCCCCTCACCCGCCCTCTCCCTGCTCTGCCCCTCACCCGCCCTCTCCCTGCTCTGCCCCTCACCTGCCCCCTCCCTGCTCTGCCCCTCACCCGCCCTCTCCCTGCTCTGCCCCTCACCTGCCCCCTCCCTGCTCTGCCCCTCACCTGCCCCCTCCCTGCTCTGCCCCTCACCCGCCCCCTCCCTGCTCTGCCCCTCACCTGCCCTCTCCCTGCTCTGCCCCTCACCCGCCCTCTCCCTGCTCTGCCCCTCACCTGCCCTCTCCCTGCTCTACCCCTCACCTGCCCTCTCCCTGCTCTGCCCCTCACCCGCCCTCTCCCTGCTCTGCCCTCACCTGCCCTCTCCCTGCTCTACCCTCACCCGCCCCCTCCCTGCTCTACCCTCACACGCCCTCTCCCTGCTCTGCCCTCACCCGCCCTCTCCCTGCTCTACCCCTCACCCGCCCTCTCCCTGCTCTGCCCCTCACCCGCCCTCTCCCTGCTCTACCCCTCACCTGCCCTCTCCCTGCTCTACCCCTCACCCGCCCCCTCCCTGCTCTACCCCTCACCCGCCCTCTCCCTGCTCTGCCCCTCACCCGCCCTCTCCCTGCTCTGCCGCTCTCCTGCTCTCTCCCTGCTCTGCCCCTCACCTGCCCTCTCCCTGCTCTACCCCTCTCCTGCTCTCTCCCTGCTCTGCCCCTCACCTGCCCTCTCCCTGCTCTGCCCCTCACCCGCCCTCTCCCTGCTCTGCCCCTCACCCGCCCTCTCTCTGCTCTACCCCTCACCCGCCTCCTCCCTGCTCTGCCCCTCACCTGCCCTCTCCCTGCTCTGCCCCTCACCTGCCCTCTCCCTGCTCTGCCCCTCACCCGCCCTCTCCCTGCTCTACCCCTCACCCGCCCTCTCCCTGCTCTGCCCCTCACCTGCCCTCTCCCTGCTCTACCCCTCACCCGCCCTCTCCCTGCTCTGCCCCTCACCCGCCCTCTCCCTGCTCTACCCCTCACCCGCCCTCTCCCTGCTCTGCCCCTCACCTGCCCTCTCCCTGCTCTACCCCTCACCCGCCCTCTCCCTGCTCTGCCCCTCACCTGCCCTCTCCCTGCTCTACCCCTCACCCGCCCTCTCCCTGCTCTACCCCTCACCCGCCCCCTCCCTGCTCTGCCCCTCACCCCACCCACCCTCTCCTTCCTTTGTGCTAACTATCGCCAACTCCTACAAAGACGCGGGTCCCTCTAAACTCTTGTCTCACACACACACACACACTGCTCCCCCCCTCCCACGCTGTGTCTCTTAGTGTACTGCCCTCCCACAAGCAACCCCCCACCTTCCCACAAGCAACCCCTCACCCTCCCCCCCCCCCCCCCGTGATGACAGCGTGCACAACATATTAGTAAGCGTCTTGTGAAGGTGAGGTCATAAATCTCCTTATTGGAAATCATTAACTTACGACAGGTGGCAGCCAGGTGACGTAAGGTGTAAACTGTGTGTTGATTAATTTCCAGGTGTTGCACATTGTTCGCTACCACCACTTAACCATTATCACCACCACTACTATCACCACTAATATTACCAGTGCTATCACCACCACTTAACCATTATCACCACCACTACTATCACCAGTACTATAACCACTACTGCCACCACCACCACCACTGTCACCTCTTCAGTACACTTCAGTCAATCACCGTTAATCACGTCTTAATAAATCACACCTTGGGTAATTTCTCAACTACTTAATTAACTATGATCAACCCATCGAACGTAATTATTCAATCACCCAATTAAATCACGGAGATTATCGCTATGAATTCAACTTGATAAATCACAAGGAACGTGTGTCTAAATAAATAACCTAATATTCTCGTTTTAAATCACCTGGTGTAAATTACTCTCATCCTGGTAAATCACACAAGACAAATTACCTAAAATAACCCAACATTCAACACCAAGTCCCTAAATCACGCGACAAATTACTCGCAATAACTTACTATTCCACCTAACTTGATAAATAACACGAGAAATTACCCTTAATAAATCACTATTTCAAACTAACTTAGTAAATCACATAGGCCACACCCCTCCCTCCCTCCCTCCCTCAACTTACCTCAAATTACCTCACTAAATCACAAGAAATAACTACTCACTTCTGGTATACCTAATAAAAAAATATCCTTTTTCCCCTCTCATCCATAACACTGAACAAATCACCCAACTCGGTAAATAACAAACTTGCTCTCTTAAAATTACCTAGTGATTGTACGAAGTCGGGCGGTATTTATGATCTAACTTGGAGGTATTTAGTGATCGATTTAGCCAGGTAAGGAGTGAGCTATATAAGGATTCATGGAGGCTTCAAATATTTGGCTCACCTGATCATTACACACCTGAGTTTACTTTACTTGTTTCTTAATTACCTCTAATGATACCTGGGGGGTTTAGGTTAGTGTTAGGTTAGGTTAGTGTTAAGTTAGGTTAGTGTTAGGTTAGGTTAGTGTTAGGTTAGGTTAGTGTTAGGTTAGTGTTAGGTTAGGTTAGTGTTAGGTTAGTATGAGGTTAGTGTTAGGTTAGGTTAGTATTAGGTTAGTGTTAGGTTAGGTTAGTGTTAGGTTAGGTTAGTGTTAGGTTAGGTTAGTGTTAGGTTAGTGTTAGGTTAGGTTAGTGTTAGGTTAGGTTAGTTTAAGGTTAGTATGAGGTTAGTGTTAGGTTAGGTTAGTATTAGGTTAGTGTTAGGTTAGGTTAGTGTTAGGTTAGGTTAGTGTTAGGTTAGGTTAGTATTAGGTTAGTGTTAGGTTAGGTTAGTGTTAGGTTAGGTTAGTGTAGGTTAGGTAGTTTAGGTTAGTATGAGGTTAGTGTTAGGTTAGGTTAGTATTAGGTTAGTGTTAGGTTAGGTTAGTGTTAGGTTAGGTTAGTGTTAGGTTAGGTTAGTGTTAGGTTAGTGTTAGGTTAGGTTAGTGTTAGGTTAGGTTAGTGTTAGGTTAGGTTAGTTTAAGGTTAGTATGAGGTTAGTGTTAGGTTAGGTTAGTATTAGGTTAGTGTTAGGTTAGGTTAGTGTTAGGTTAGGTTAGTGTTAGGTTAGGTTAGTATTAGGTTAGTGTTAGGTTAGGTTAGTGTTA
>CAUDMG010002954.1:1370000-1457500 GCA_958450375.1 Homarus gammarus | reverse complement strand
GTGTCTCTAACTGGCAGGACGGTGAGAGACGTGTGTATGTGTGTCTCTAACTGGCAGGACTGTGAGAGACGTCTGTATGTGTGTCTCTCTCTCTCTAATACAGTAACGGGAAGGAAAGTCTCTTAACTGATGGGTTAAGAGACACCAAACTCTCTCTCTTTTCCTTTGGTCTCTCTTAACTACAGACACCAGTATGTATCTAACTGGCTGAAAATGGCACCTTAATTATCCGGTGACTCTACCTCAACTAATTACCTTGATTTTAACCCTAATTGACGTATCTTTAGTCAAATTAATGAATAAATCTCTATCTTAAGTTAAAAAAAATTCTCCTTAGCTAAACGACATAAATTGAGTGTGTTAAAAATTACACTTAAATGAATAACCAAAAAATACAATACCTTCACACCTACATTATACATTTATTTATTGTATTATTTATGTGTAATTTATTTTATTACTACCATTATCTTACCACCGACTTAGCGCTGACACTCAAGGCGATATTCCATTGATTTCCCTCAGGATTTAAACCATTAGTAAGTGGCCCGGACAAGATAAGGATATATTTCTCCTGATTTATTTACTGTAATATTTTTCTTCTTCTTTCTGCCACTTGTCAATTGGTTCAGGTAATTCATGACAGGTGGGGAGACTTCACCTGTTATTTTACCTGTTGGAATTGTCACTGAGTTGTCATGGATAATAATAACAATAACAACAATAATAATAATGATAATGATTCGTGTAATCTTAAATTTATACTGTCAAACACACACACACACACACACACACACACACACACACACACACACACACACGTCTCTGTCTCCCGCTGTTACATTTTTGTTGACAATATATAATTTAAGTCGGGTATTTAATGCACAAAAGAGGATATTGGAGTCATTCTTAGGATTTGGAGGGACGCCAGTCTTAGTGTGTACACGTGATGGTTGTGTTCATACATACATACATACTGTACATACATGAATAGGGTACATATAAACATGATCAGACAAAAACAGATGCATGATATATGTACACACACAACTCCATACATACATGGATGTTTATACTCACATTACACACACACACACAGATATATACACATACATACAAAAAGATGCACACACACATGCAAACAAACACTGATCTTCATAAAGGAAAAATACACAAACACACAAACTGCCGACAGCAAGAGTATTTACACATATAAAATATTTACTTCGGCAAACACCTCTATACATGCTTGAATACACACACACACACACACACACACACGCACACATACACATATATCTACGCGTGTGTGTGTGTGTGCGTCTGTTTGGCTCTCCTCTTAACCTTTCTCGTTGTGGAGATTAAACTATTTTCAGTATTTAGTTATTTTGTCTAATTGATCTCTGGCGTAAATAATACACAACCAAAGATTAATTTACATAGACTATTGTTATTGATAATTAATCGTCTTTAACAACAGTGGCCTCGTCTTGTTCAGTAGATGAGAAAGAGATTACAGGATCGTTAACTCATAGGATAAAAGTCGGCCACCTCATCTAGCACTCCGTCGACACATAATCCGGATTAAGCTAAAAGAACGATCGCTTCCAAAGGTAAACAAACGAGAGAGGAGGAGGTGGTGGGTGTGCTTGGGGGGTAGGGTGAGGAGAGGAGGGGGGAAAGAGGAAGGGGAGAGGAGGAAGGGGAGAGGAGGGTAGGGGGGGGGGGTAAGGCCAAGTCTTGTGGGACACCGTAAGTCCGCCCTGTCTGAAATATTCACCAACTCCAGAGAGAGAGAGAGAGAGAGAGAGAGAGAGAGAGAGAGAGAGAGAGAGAGAGAGAGAAGGAAGGAAAAAAATCAAGTGATTCTATCAATGATGTAGCGCCCGTTTAGATCCAGTGTTGGGTGGCCGGAGCAGCGCTGGGAGGTGAGAGCGATCCCTGTGTGTGTGTGTGTGTGTGTTTTTACGGGTCTCTTGGAAGGTTGTACGGTAATTTACGTGGGGATGTGAGAACGTATCTAACTTACTCACTTGAGATGATGTGTAAAATATGACGGCCTGTGGGTGATGGGTGGGGTGTGCATGGGGTGATGGGTGATAGGGAAGGTATGGGGTGATTAGGTGAATATATACTAAAATTCTGAGCTCCTGGAATCATAACTGCTGGTCTGGCCTCATCTCAAATGTCGACGAAAGTTGATTGAATATTCTTGTCAGAGTTTAGAGTTAAAAAAAGAATTAAGTCGACACGAGGATGAGTAAAATCGTATACAGTGTTTATGGACTTGGGTTCCATGTTCATGTTAATCGTCGACAAAAAAAATTAAAGGGGTTCAGTAAAGAGACTTGGGGTACTCCATAAGTGATGATAACACAGTCTAATAAATCATATTAATACTTGTTGCAGTGTAGTGTTGATGTTATTGTCTACGTAATCAAAGGTTGTCTTAAGATCATTTATGGTCATGGTGGTCTGGGTTATTCAGGAGTTAAGGCATTGTTGGCCACTTTCCTCTCAGCTGACGGTATAATGATCCATTACTTCCCATAACTCACCCAGGTATCACCCCCTTGTGAGTCGTCCACTGTCCATCGCTTCAAGTGTTACACCGACGAGCCCAGGTTGTGTTGACGTGGGCGAGGGTAGTGTTGTCAAGGTAAACACAACAGCACTCAGACTGATGGCTGTATAAAGACACTCCTAGATAACCCTTACCCTTCTCCAGAACAAGGTCCACGACACAGACACATCCTGGGCTTGGTTTATTAACGATGGACCCAAGCTGCTACTTACCTAGTCCAAGCCCAAGTAGTTCTAGTCTCCCGGAAATGATCGTTGAGAGGTCACCGCGGCAGGTAACTAGACTATCACCTGTAGTAATGATGTAGTCACTGTGTTGGTCGTGTTGTGGGTCAGCAGATGAGAAGATCAACACAGAGGTAAGTCGTCCTCTTAAGATTGTAAGAGTTGAGTGTAACCTCTACCTGGTGACGTGGTAGAGGCGTCAGGTGGTGTTGGCTGAGGACAACAGTTGGCACCAGCGTCACCAAGTTTGTTGTCTAAGAACTATGTCTCCCCCCCCCTCCTTGATCTTGTTTCTCCCACACGTTCTTCAAACTCCTGAAATGTCTGAATGTCTGTACAGTATGTCCTTATGTCTAGTCTTGTGTCTTTTAAAGTTATTAGTAGGAGAGACAGAGGTTTACTTTCTGCTTTTTGGATTTGCTCTGTAATTCTTTTGGGTTCTTAAGATAAATTTTACCACTACACAAACAGAACTACACCTAACTGAGCAGATTAAGCCATGACTCTATACGATAACAACCAAAATGGCGTCAAAAATCCACTGAGACTCGACTGTCACATGGAATAAAATCTTCACTCACCACTCAAAGAAAATCTGCCATTATATTTTTTAACCGTGACCTTGTGAATCTGACCCTTGACCCCCCTTTTGACAACTCAACCCCTATATTACGTATATTTTTGTTTATTGACGAGGATCGGCCAACAGCTGTGGACGCCAGAGTGCAAAAAATACAGCCATGTAAACTGACAAACAACTGTAAACATTGGTAGAGGACAAACACACACTCAACTTTTCCTGCTAGATGAACAACCCGGTGTGTTGGAGAACCCGGTGTGGTGGAGAGCCCGGTGTGTTGGAGAACACGGTGTGTTGGAGAACCCGGTGTGTTGGAGAACCCGGTGTGTTGGAGAACACGGTGTGTTGGAGAACCCGGTGTGTTGGAGAACACGGTTTGTTGGAGAACCCGGTGTGTTGGAGAACCCGGTGTGTTGGAGAACCTGGTGTGTTGGAGAACACGGTGTGTTGGAGAACCCGGTGTTGGAGAACCCGGTGTTGGAGAACACGGTGTGTTGGAGAACCCGGTGTTGGAGAACCCGGTGTGTTGGAGAACCCGGTGTGTTGGAGAACCCGGTGCGTTGGAGAACCCGGTGTGTTGGAGAACCCGGTGTGTTGGAGAACCCGGTGTGTTGGAAAACACGGTGTGTTGGAGAACCCGGTGTGTTGGAGAACACGGTGTGTTGGAGAGCCCGGTGTCTTGGTGAACCCGGTGTTGGAGAACCCGGTGTGTTGGAAAACCCGGTGTGTTGGAGAACCCGGTGTGTTGGAGAACCCGGTGCGTTGGAGAACCCGGTGCGTTGGAGAACCCGGTGCGTTGGAGAACCCGGTGTGTTGGAAAACCCGGTGCATTGGAAAACACGGTGTGTTGGAGAACCCGGTGCGTTGGAGAACCCGGTGCGTTGGAGAACCCGGTGTGTTGGAGAACCCGGTGTGTTGGAGAACCCGGTGTGTTAGAGAACCCTGTGCGTTGGAGAACCCTGTGCGTTGGAGAACCCGGTGCGTTGGAGAACCCGGCGCTTTAGATTACCCGGTGTGTTGGAAAGCACGGTGTGTTGGAGAACCCGGTGCGTTGGAGAACCCGGTGCATTGGAAAATACGGTGATGTTGGAAAACCCGGTGTGTTGGAGAACCCGGTGTGTTGGAGAACCTGGTGTGTTAGAGAACCAGTTATATCAGTCTGATTCATGCAATATATAAAATTCAGTTCTGTAATATATATATATATATATATATATATATATATATATATATATATATATATATATATATATATATACTAATAATATAAAAGTGTTTAAGAAATATATATTAAGCGAACTATAACCAGTATATGTTAGGAAAGTTATATATACTGATTATGATAATGATATACTTGGAAAATATACAGTGATATGTTATTAATAATTAACTAGTAGATATACCTAAGCAGAAAATAACATTGATATATGATTGAGGAAATAGACTGAAGAAACATTATAGGAGAAATAGCTCGAATATTATATATGATTTACTGAACATATATATTAATCTTTTAGGATATAAATGTGAGAGATATTCTTTGGTGTTTGTCTGTCCTGGGGGGGGGGGGGGGGTTAATAAGGTGTATATAAACTAGCTGATTTAATACACATACATACATACATACATACATACATACACTCCTATAAACATACAAACACACAAGGACAAGGTTACTTAGATATTAATACATATGTGACCCTCCCTCCCACTCCCTCCCTCACCCCTCCACACACCCTTCCTGCCTCTCTCCCTTCCACTCCACCTTTTTTTTCCCTCCCACCCACCCATTTTCCCTCCCTCCATCCCTACCTCTCCCTCTCTCTCTCCCTCTCTCCCTCCCTCTCTCCCTCCCTCTCTCCCTGGCCAGCACACAGTCAGACATGAGTCGCAGTCACTAAGATCATCACAAACCATCCCAATAATTCAACCGGTAAATATATACTGTACACCATACAACTATACTGATATATACACACCATACAACTATACTGATATATACACCATACAACTATACTGATATATACACCATACAACTATACTGATATATACACCATACAACTATACTGATATACACACCATACAACTATACTGATATATACACCATACAACTATACTGATATATACACCATACAACTATACTGATATACACACCATACAACTATACTGATATATACACCATACAACTATACTGATATATACACCATACAACTATACTGATATATACACCATGCAACTATACTGATATATACACCATACAACTATACTGATATATACACCATACAACTATACTGATATACACACCATACAACTATACTGATATATACACCATACAACTATACTGATATACACACCATACAACTATACTGATATACACACCATACAACTATACTGATATATACACCATACAACTATACTGATATACACACCATACAACTATACTGATATATACGCCATACAACTATACTGATATATACACCATACAACTATACTGATATATACACCATGCAACTATACTGATATATACACCATACAACTATACTGATATATACACCATACAACTATACTGATATACACACCATACAACTATACTGATATATACACCATACAACTATACTGATATATACACCATACAACTATACTGATATATACACCATGCAACTATACTGATATATACACCATACAACTATACTGATATATACACCATACAACTATACTGATATATACACCATACAACTATACTGGTATATACACCATACAACTATACTGATATATACTGTACACCATACAACTATACTGATATATACACCATACAGCTATACTGATATATACACCATACAACTATACTGGTATATACACCATACAACTATACTGATATATACAACATGCAACTATACTGATATATACACCATACAACTATACTGATATATACACCATGCAACTATACTGGTATATACACCATACAGCTATACTGATATACGACAACTCTATAGGACATTTACAGAGTTATAACCATTTAAACCTAACCTAAATCATCATCGACTGTAAATTACTCTTGAGTTAAGCGGTGAAGAATTTTACACTCTTTAATTACCTGTGTAAATGATGTAAGTTACCTGTGTAAATGATGTAAGTTACCTGTGTAAATGATGTAAGTTACCTGTGTAAATGATATAGTGTTTTACCTCGTTGTTATCCGAGGATGTAAACAAACGTTATTAGTCATTTACAATAAAGTAGTTAGAGTTTATGTAAATGTTGGGGAAATTATTTAACATTGTCGTTATTGAAATGTTTTTGTAGTTTGTGTGAAGAAATTGTTGCTATTTTTTTTATATTTGTAAATGTGTTGGAAAAATTATTTATGTTTTGTGGGAATATAAGGGATTAATATTTTTTTAATACTTGACACCAATCTAACCTAACACTCACCTAACCTAACCTAACACTAACCTAACCTAACCTAACACTAACCTAACCTAACACTAACCTAACACTAACCTAACCTAACCTAACCTAACACCAATCTAACCTAACACTCACCTATTAAAACATAAGACTATCTGGACACGCCAATACACCTCCACTTACCAGACCAATAACATAACATAACACAACAAACATAGCATAACATAACATAACATAACACAACACAACACAACAAACATAGCATAACATAACATAACACAACAAACATAGCATAACATAACACAACAAACATAACATAACATAACATAACATAACATAACACAACACAACAAACATAGCATAACATAACATAACATAACACAACAAACATAGCATAACATAACATAACACAACAAACATAGCATAACATAACAAACATAACATAACACAACACAACACAACAAACATAGCATAACATAACACAACAAACATAGCATAACATAACACAACAAACATAACATAACATAACATAACATAACATAACATAACATAACACAACACAACAAACATAGCATAACATAACATAACATAACATAACACAACACAACAAACATAGCATAACATAACATAACACAACAAACATAGCATAACATAACATAACACAACAAACATAGCATAACATAACATAACACAACACAACAAACATAGCATAACATAACATAACATAACACAACACAACAAACATAGCATAACATAACATAACACAACAAACATAGCATAACATAACATAACACAACAAACATAGCATAACATAACATAACACAACACAACACAACAAACAAAACATAACATAACATAACAAAACAAACCAAAACAAACAAAACAAAACATAACAAAACAAACATAACATAACAAAACAAAACAAACAAAACAAAACATAACATAACATAACATAACAAAAACAAACAAAACAAACATAACATAACATAACATAACACAACAAACATAACATAACATAACAAACATAACACAACAAACATAACATAACATAACATAACACAACACAACACAACACAACAAACATAACATAACATAACAAAACATAACATAACAAAACATAACATAACATAACAAACATAACATAACATAACAAACATAACATAACATAACAAACATAACATAACATAACAAACATAACATAACATAACATAACACAACAAACATACAAACAAACATAACAAACATAACAAACATAAACATAACATAACATAACAAACATAACAAAAAACAAAACAAACATAACAAAACAAACATAACATAACATAACAAACATAACATAACAAAAATAACATAAAAACATAACATAACATAACAAACATAACATAACATAACAAACATAACATAACATAACATAACACAACAAACATGACAAACATAAAAAACAAAAATATTACAAAACATAAAACAAAACAAACAAACAAAAACATAACAAAACATAACAAAACAAAACAAAACATAACATAACAAAACAAACATAAAATAACAAAACAATAACATAACAAAAAACATAAACAATAACATAAAATAACATAAAAATAACATAAACATTACAAACATAACATAACATAACAAAAAACATAAACATAAAAAACAAAAAAAATAACATAACATAAACAATAACATAAAATAACAAAACATAAACATAACCTAAACTAACCAAAAAAAACATAAAATAACATAACATATAAACATAACATAAAAACATAAAATAACAAAACATAAACAATAACATAAACAAACAATACAAACATAAAATAACATAAACATAACATAAAATAACATAACATAAACAAAAAATAACAAAATAACATAACATAACAAATAACATAACATAACATAAACATAACATAACATAAATAACATAAAACATAAACATAACATATAACATAACATAAACATAACATAAAACATAAAAACATAAACATAACATATAACATAAACATAACATAAATAACATAACATAAACATAAATAACAAACATAACATAAATAACATAACATAAAACATAAAACATAACAATAACATAACAATAAAAACATAACATAACAATAACATAAACATAACATAAATAACATAACAATAACAATAACAATAAACATAACAGTAAACATAACAAAAAATAAATAAACATAACATAAACATAACATATAAACATAACAATAACATAAACATAACATAAACATAACAATAACATAACATAAAATAACAAACATAAACATAAATAACATAAAAATAACATAACATAACATATAACAAAACATAACAATATAACAATAACAATAAACATAACATAAAACATAACATAACATAAACATAACAATAACATAACAATAACATAAAAACAATAACATAACAATAACATAAAACATAACAATAAAACATAACATAACATATAACATAACATAAAACATAACATAAACATAACATATAACATAACAATAACAAACATATAACATAACATAACAGACCAAATAACATAACAAAAAACATAACAATAACATAACATAAACATAACATAAACATAATAACATATAACATAACATAATAAACATAACATATAACAAACATAACAAAAAAACAATAAACATAAAAACATAACATAACAAAATAACATAACATAAACATAAAATAAACATAACATAACATATAACATAACATAACAATAACATAAACATAAAACATAAACATAAAAAATAACATAACATAACAATAAAAACATAAAACATAACATATAACATAACATATAACATATAACATAACATAGCATATAACATAACATATAACATATAACATAACATAACATATAACATAACATATAACATAACATATAATATATAACATAACATAACATATAACATAACATAGCATATAACATAACATATAACATAACATATAACATAACATAGCATATAACATAAAATATAACATAACATAAAACATAACATAGAACAAAATATAACATAACATAACATATAACATAACATATAACATAACATAACATATAACATAACATAACATATAACATAACATATAACATAACATAGAACAAAATATAACATAACATAGCATATAACATAACATATAACATAACATAGCATATAACATAAAATATAACATAAAATATAACATAACATAACATATAACATAACATATAACATAACATAGAACAAAATATAACATAACATAACATAACATAGCATATAACATAACATAGCATAGAACAAAATATCACATAGCATAATATATAACATAACATATAACGTAACATAACATAACACATAACATAACACATAACAAAACACATAACATAACACATAACATAACATAACATATAACATAACATAACATATAACATAACACAATAACGAGGCGACCCTTCAGTAATAACACCCCCCTCCTTCCCTCTACATAAAGATAACATTAAGATAACACACTGAGAGTATTTAGAAAGTGACTTAATGTCAACTTGCAGCGCCTATCACCTGACTCAGGAAGACGCTGTGTTTGGGGAAGTAATTAGCTATACCTGTAACTGTCTACTTACCTGGGGAAATATAAGGGAAGGGAATTTTTTTTTTTAGGTAAATACGTTTATCTTTTGTTTTTCTGGTGTGTTGGTGTGGTTTAGCTTGTAAGGCGGGTTGGTATAAGGGTGATTCTCGTGTGGTGTTTGGGTGTTGTTTTGGTTCTTATTGGGTTGTTGTTGTTGTTGTGGTGGTGGTGGTGGTGGTGGTGGTTATTATTACTATTATTATATTATTATTATTATTATTATTTTTATTATTATATTATTATATTATTATTATTATTATTATTATAATTATTATTATTATTATTTGTATTTTTATTATTATATTATTATTATTATTATTATTATTATTATTATTTTTAGTATTACTATTAGTATTATTGTTATTATTATTACTATTATTATTATCATTATTATTATTATTATTATTATTATTATTTCGTTATTATTATTATTATTATTATTATTATTTCGTTATTATTATTATTATTATTATTATTATTATTATTATTATTACATGTTATTATTATTATCTCTGTATCTTCCCTCTCATACATTAACATACAGCCTTATGTAACCACTCCTTAAGAGTACTACTACCATGAACCACACATCGCCCCCCCCCCCCATAGTCTCCCCCACCCACCAAAATAAGATATGCAAATCAGATGAAAATTCACCTGTATTCCCCCCCCCCCCCCTCATTTGTAATCAGGTGAGCAAGTATAGACAGTGTTGGCGTCCATATTTGTCCGGAAGATATTAGTATTAAGCCCAAACACTGAAGCGTATCACGTTATGAAAATCATCTTACGCGGATGAACGCATTACGGATCTATAATGCAAGTGCGTTTAGTGATATTAAATTGTAATGAGGATAAAAAAAGGCTAAACGTACATATAGTAATCGTGTATAAATATGTTAATCCCTGTGAGTAGATTCCTATTTTACGTGAGCACATTGATGCCCCTGGTGCTCTTATGCGTGCACACACACACGTATATACACGCATATACATACACCGTTAATTATTATTATTATTATTATTACACATGCATATACACACGCATACATACACGCATACACACACACACACACATACACACGCACATTATAATATATGTGTAAGTCATTATGCAGTTATTGTTTTTCTTCTATTACTCAACACAACAACAAAAGTGTAAATAAATCCAGGTAATTTGTCAAGTGTTTCCGGGTCATGTTGCGGAGGATCAGTGATGGAGGCTAGGTTAGGATAGGTTAGGTTAGGTCAGGTCAGGTTAGGTTAGGTTATGTTATTTGTCCGTACATATCGTCGTCGGGTTTTTTTTATCTGCGTTAGTCAGCACAATAGACTACTTACCAGAGAGAGAGAGAGAGAGAGAGTACAGTCTTAAATATTATGATATACTCCCAAAAATATTACAGTTAACAGTCTCTAAAATTACAGTCCACAGTTTAATGAGTCTTAATAACTGGGGCATGAGGGAAGGTGTACAAGGAGGGTAGAGTCTCAGTGTAATTTTGATGCCATTTCGTCTACCATGTTTGAGTGAGTCATAATTGTACTTAATTAGTAGTAGAAATAATAATAATAATAATAATAATAATAATAATAATAAAAGTAATGATAATAATAATAATAATAATAATGGACCTTACAATTATCGCGATAATAATAATAATTTTAACAATGATAATAATAGTGTCCGTAGTAATATAATAACACTCGCATTATTGTTGATGGTATTAATAATAAAATTCGGGAAAAGTAACGATAATAATTAGAAAAGGAATAGAACGATGAAACTATAATAATAATAATAATAATAATAATAATAATGATAATAATTTTATTGTATACTAATTTATTTTATTACTTTTATAATACTTTACAAATTACTTAGACCCGGTTACTGTATATTGTAAGTCAAGTAAAACATTTCTGTCGAATTTTCTTTTTGTAACTTATATGATATAGGTGTTATGTTACCAATATTTGATACTGTTTTACTTAATATCTCTTTATAAAACATGGAATTAATTCTTATCCTTGTAAATAAACCTATGAGTTAGTTTTTTCGTTGGGTGAGGAAGGTGAGAGTTGTGTTGGAGTATTTAACAGAGAAATAGTTGAGTGGTCCCGTGAAGAGGTCTGGCCTGGCCGCTGTCTTGACGTATACTGAGGCCAACTGACTTACGGGGAGGTCAATATTGTGACTCTGGGATGAAGGAGATTGTTATTATCTCCGTAAATAAATTATATATTTGAGGGAGAGACGTAAAGTTAGAGAACAAAAGAGAATCAGCCTCCGTGCGCAGGTAGCAGCGGCCGGCCATGTTCCGCGGGGCAGAGTGAGCCAAGTTTCCAGCGCGGCGTCCACACACAGAGTGAACTGCGCAGGCGCACCCTGAAATCCATACCTGTGACGTCACGATGGAGGCTGGGAAAAGAATGTCCACTCGCTAGTGGATATTAGTTTATATTTAAAGAATCCGACGATGAAGGTTTGAGATATTTGTGTTTGTTGAAGGTAAGGAGAGGAGTAGAGTATAGCGGCAGACACGACGGCGATAAACTGTTTCCTGAAGGAGGAGGACTACCAGGTGTTGGTGAAGAATCAGGCATCTGGCAACTAGGATGGTGACGTCACACGCCCAATGGCCGGTACAGGTGGTCTGATAGATAGACAAATACAATAAACATTGGTGCGTTAGCTTCATTTTCCTTGCAAACGTGGAAGTGACTGGAGCGCAAGTGGTGGTTGGAGGCCACACAGTAAACAGTGCAAGGAAAGTCGGACGTTTGACAGTGAATCGTAGACATCGGAATTTTGATTCATTGCGACAAAAGTTACAGCGCTATTTTAAATAATTTTCCTGCATAGTAAACTCTGGTCACGGCTAACATAAACAACGTAGAGCCTTTTACTATTTTATCACCAAAAACAGAGAGAGAGAGAGAGAGAGAGATAGAGGGAGATTAATCAGGAAATAACGACAGCTATCGCTACCACAATGTACTGCTGAAGGAAAAGTCCGGAAACAAAATGCCGGTGGTGTGATGAGGAGCGCTCGCGTCTGCCATGTTGTGTGTCTCAGCAGTGCCACCACCTAGTGAAGCCAGAGGCGCCACCCTCACCCGCCACCTCCAGCCTCTACATTATCGCCTTCTACACAACCTCCAGCTCCGACCATCCCCTTCAAGAGCACCAGTGCCTCCTCCTCCTCCTTCATCTTGTGCCCCGCCGTCAGAGGCAAGTCTTCACCGCCGCGAGAGCAACTAATCTGACAGTAAGGGGATCTGGGTGGAGGCTGAGCCCTAGACAGATCACTGGCCTCCTGAGCCCGGCACGAGGGACACCCCAGGTAAAGGAGATAGAGAGGATTTCTTCGTTGGAAAATTGCGGATCAAAGTGGCGTCCAAGACATGAAGTTAATGGTTAGAGTGTCTCGCTTGTTGCCGCCCACCGCCGCCCGCTGGTAACACACACAACACGGTACAGTACCTTACAGTGGTTACGGTGTGTTACGAGTGTCACTTTGGTGGTGTTGTTACGCTTAGACACTCACCTCCGTCACTCACCGACACTCACGTCTTATACAGCGGCATAATTAATCTCGGTGTTTCCTTGTTAGATCAGAACGGGATTTATTTAACTCGTGGTTTATGAATCGTTTGTTAAGTCGGTCGATCTAGTCCTCCCTCCCGCCTACCAGCGACACTCCGCGCCCCTCCCGCGTGTCCGACACTCTCAGCCGCCAACACCCGCTGCTACACACACACACACACGTTCACCAGGTCCTGCAGGATGTATTCCCCAGACAAGATGATGAGTTCCAAGCCTCTAGGAGCGCCCATCTCTTCGAACGGCCCAGCGGCGTTCACGGGGCGGTATAGTCCTACTTACCGTTCGCCCGACCCCATGAGAAGATGTATGAGCAACGCGCCAGTGTCGGTAAGTAACCTGCCTCACCTGTGTCCCTTATTGAAGGTTATCTCTCTTCCCATTTATCTTATATTGTCACTTTAAGGCCGTCTTGTCTTCGGTGTTTTCTGTGTGTGTGTGTTGTGGGAATACCTTTGTTTACAGTGATTAAACCCCCGGATAATGTTACTTACGTGTTGTGGTATAGTCACGGCGTCGGCATCATTAGTGTTAGCGGTGGAGAACAACTGACGACGATGCTCCTGGGGATTTATTCTCCTCCTCCTCCGTCGTGCATGAATACAATGATCTAATTTGATATTCTTGAGCGCTGACATTTTTAATAAGATATGAGACTACAGGTTGAGTAGCAAGTATAAATTACTGAACGGTTTGACGGTCATTCATTGTCATTCACACTCGAGCGTTCTTCCGTGTTTACAGCCCAGTGAGGAGACATTACTGTTTGTGTTGTGTAGGAGCTGCGGCCCTCTGTCACTCTGAGGCCCTCTGTCACACTTTCCTCCCCTCCTTTGACGCTCACACATACCTGGACAACACTTCACAATTATCACACATCGACGGGAAAGTGAATGTTATCGAGATTCTCACATCAATTATCGTGGTTATCAGGCAGCGTGTGTGAGTGCGAGAGTTAGTGGAGTGTGTTGTTTGAGTGCGAGAGTCTGTGAGTGTGTTAAAGCAAGACATATTTATTATACGTTTTTTATCAGTGTTAAGATGGCCTTCTTCCTCTCAAACCCTAACCTCACTATCTTCCCTCACCATCTTCTCACTATCTCACTCTCCTCACTACATATACCTACAGCCTATACAGTATCACCCGTCTACATAAACCACTGCACATGACATATTGTAATGAGTCTGAAATATCTCAAGCTGCGGTAAGGACTTGTGGCTCCCCTGATGTCTGTGTGTCTGTCAGGTCAATAACTCTCTCTCCCAGGTGTTGGTAACCGTCAGTAATTAACATGAATTACCTGTTCTGGCTATTTATAAACTTTGGTCAATTTATATCTATAGGTTAATTAAATACTAAAATATCAAAGAATAAAATATAAAAGTCCCCAAATAATTGTTTCATCATTCATCGATTTTTTTTTAGACGAATAATAAAGAAAAACTCAATAATTAAACCTCATTAGATAAAGTGAGTTACCTTTGTTATCACTTACATCATTAAATAAATGCATAATGAAAAATCTACACCAAGGACTATTATTCATATTTACTAACAATAGCTAATGACGTTAACGATAGACAATTTGTGGAAAAAAGAAGAAGAAAATGGTTTAATTAAAATCACTTTGGTAGGTGAGGGGGGGGGGGGGGGGAGGGAGGAGACTTGCTTGACCTAATACCTACATTTTTCATGGCTGTTCCGTCCGGGTCTGCTGGCAGGTGCATTATTTAACCCCACCTCTGGTTAATGTTAATTGTCTGGCCCCATCTGCCTTTACTAACTCTCAACCGCGGTAGGGGAGTTGTTTTGGTTTTCTCCTGTTTAAATAAATTCGGTTTTTTAATTTTTATTTTTGGGTTCATTGGTTTTGTAGGTTTATTCTTTTTGGGGCGGGGGGGAGGGAATATTAATTGTTTTTAGGGGAATATTGAGTTTTTTAGGGGAATTTGAAGCTTTTTAGGGGAATTTGAATTTTTGTAGCGAATTTTCAATCTTTTTAGGGGAATTTTAAGCTTTTTGGGGGGGGATTAATTTTTTTTATGTTGGGGAATTTTAATATATTGGGGAGAAAAAATAAGTTTGTCTTGTATTTTTCGCTAATAAATAATATCCTCAATCTCGCTATAGTTAACATATAATCTACTTATTTATAGAAGCGTTAAATTTTATTGAATCTATTAGAAAAATGTTTAAACTCCTAAAAATTATTCAAACATAATTTTTGTTTATATTTCTATTCCTTTAAAATTACAAAGTAGATATATATGTATATTTTTTTGAGCGGAAGAATAGCTTAGTTTATTTTCTCTACGTGATAAGATAATTTTATTTTATTTTCTAGACCAAATTTATTCTTGAGTTTTATGCCTGGGAAAAAAATATATCTTATTTTTCTGAGAATATATTTGTTATAAGTATTTCCAGCGCTAGAGAAATATATTTGAACCATTTGTATAAATTCTCTACGTATTATTAAGTTATTTCCAATATTTCCAGCGCTAAAGAAATATATTTGAACCATTTGTATAAATTCTCTACGTATTATTAAGTTATTTCCAATATTTCCAGCGCTAAAGAAATATTATCTCGTCCTTAATATTAAAAACGATTTATTTCCAAACAATTTATTTCTTTGTTTTATTATTCCTCGCAATTACTTTTCAAGATAGTGTTTAAGTAAGTCTGTTTGTTTGTCAGCTTATCGCCATACGCCAAACGTCTGTCATTTAGCGATCTAGTTGTTGTCTGTCTATCTATCTGTCAATCTATCTATCTATCGATCGCCTTATATGGTTCTCAGGCATTAGCCGACCGACACCCCGAACACGTTAAGTCGGACAGTTTATTGGTTAGTCGGGCCGACCAATTATAACCGAGGCATTTTACCGCAAAGGAACGAATAATTGGTCGGTTGGTGGTAATTCGTCGGTTTCTTAGCCCACCGTAACCCACCCTAGCCCACCCTAAACTCACCTGCTGATTACCTTTTAGCGGTCACCTGATCTCCCCCCCCCCTCCCCCACGACTCACCTAGGGTCATACACTCACCTAAGAGAAGTAATTTAGCAGTCACCAAATTCAAACTGAACCCACCACAGCCCACTTCAACTCACCACAGCCCACCATAGCCCACCTAATCCACCCAGGCCATAAATTCGTTGTTGACAATCAGGTGTTACCAAGAGGCTGCCTCACCTGTCCGCTGTGGGTCATCAAGTCACTGTTTACCTGGGCAGTAATCGCACCCCGCCCGCCCGCCCGCCCACAGCACCCCTCTTTCTCACGCCCACACCAGCCTACACTACCCCTCTCTCACGCCTACATTACTCCTCTCTCACGCCCACAACAGCTCTATCACGCCCACGGCCGTTGGTTCGTTACTTCGGGCAGTGCGCTGTTGGCCACGTAAACTGTTAACCCTGTAGGCAGTTTACCTTCCGATATAACGTAAATATATGCTAACTGTAATGCAATTTTCACCGGGCGTAAACTGATTCATAAACAATGTTTGCCAGGCGTATGAGATATGTCTTTTCGCCTGGCATCCGCTGAACCATAAATAACTTGTGTCAGGCAAAGATATAACATTACTATAGTGTTCGCCAGGCGTACTGCAACCGACAATTAATACCACCACCAACGTTCGTCAGGCATAATAGAATTCACAAAAATTAATACCATCCCAACGTTCGCCAGGCGTATACGCTAATTCACACACACACACACACACACACACACACAATAACAGCAGTTCTAGCCCTCCATCATCCGCCAGACGCAAGCATTAGTCCGCCGGGTCAGTCCAACCATTTACTAAAAGCAATCCCAGGCTCAACACACACGTACACACATGCTCACAACCGATAAAATAATTTAATAAAACTCCTCCAAACTTGCCCAGTCACACGCTCGTTTAGACTACATTCTCTCCTCGGCTGGACGGAAGCATTTAGTACCCGTCCGTCCGCTGTTTTGGTAATGGGCAGTCCGGTCCAACATTAACAAACACCGTGTACTGTAGGGAAAGTTTGGTGGGGGACCTGTGGGAATGTTTAGGGCAGAGCTTCACTGTGTTCCCGAGTACACCCTCCTGTTAGCTGTGGTCTTAGCTGTTGTGATGAAGCTCTAGATGTCTCTTTGTTTTAGTTGTTGTGATGAAGCTCTAGATGTCTCTTTGTTTTAGCTGTTGTGATGAAGCTCTAGATGTCTCTTTCTTTTAGCTGTTGTGATGAAGCTCCAACTGTCCTTGTTTTAGCTGTTGTGATGAAGCTCTAGATGTCTCTTTGTTTTAGCTGTTGTGATGAAGCTCTAGATGTCTCTTTCTTTTAGCTGTTGTGATGAAGCTCCAACTGTCCTTGTTTTAGCTGTTGTGATGAAGCTCCAACTGTCTCTCCTTGTTTTAGCTGTTGTGATGAAGCTCTAGCTGTGTCTCTTTTAGCTGTTGTGATGAAGCTCTAGCTGTCTCTTTGTTTTAGCTGTTGTGATGAAGCTCCAACTGTCCTTGTTTTAGCTGTTGTGATGAAACTCCAGCTGTCTCTCCTTGCTTTAGCTGTTGTGATGAAACTCCAGCTGTCTCGCCTTGTTTTAGCTGTTGTGATGGAACTCCAGCTGTCTCTCCTTGCTTTAGCTGTTGTGATGAAGGTAAAAGTGATCCAACATCAGTTAAAATTAAATAAAATCTCCCCAAATTGCTTAAAATACTCGGCCCTCTAAAAACCTAACCTAATCTAACCAAAATTGCTCCGAGACTTGAGGTTAAGTGATAGTCATTTTCTCTCCGTCATATTTTAGTATGAAGAAAAATTACCGTGATATTTTTTGAAGTCATAGATTGTTGAGTGACCGAGGGATGAGTGAGTGACCGAGAGTTGAGTGAGTGACCAGAGTGACCGAAGGGTGAGTGAGTGACCGAGGGGTGAGTGAGTGACCAGAGTGACCGAAGGGTGAGTGAGTGACCAGAGTGACCGAGGGGTGAGTGAGTGACCAGAGTGACCGAGGGGTGAGTAACCTAAGCGGGATGAGTAACGAAGGTGACTTACTGGGTCACTTATGGGCGCGTCAGTGTCTCGTATTTGTTTACATTGACTGTAAGGGTTTAGCTGGCGTCTTACAGTGGTACAGAATACAGTGGTACAGTCAACGGCACAGGATACAGTGGTACAGGATACAGTGGTACAGTCAACGGCACAGGATACAGTGGTACAAGCAACGGTACAGGATACAGTGGTACAGTCAACGGCACAGGATACAGTGGTACAGGCAACGGCACAGGATACAGTGGTACAGTCAACGGTACAGGATACAGTGGTACAGGCAACGGTACAGGATACAGTGGTACAGTCAACGGCACAGGATACAGTGGTACAGGCAATGGCACAGGATACAGTGGTGCAGTCAACGGTACAGGATACAGTGGTACAGTCAACGGTACAGGATACAGTGGTACAGGCAACGGTACAGGATACAGTGGTACAGTCAACGGCACAGGATACAGTGGTACAGTCAACGGTACAGGATACAGTGGTACAGGCAACGGTACAGGATACAGTGGTACAGTCAACGGCACAGGATACAGTGGTACAGGCAACGGTACAGGCTACAGTGGTGCAGTCAACGGTACAGGATACAGTGGTACAGGCAACGGCACAGGATACAGTGGTACAGTCAACGGTACAGGATACAGTGGTACAGTCAACGGTACAGGATACAGTGGTACAGGCAACGGTACAGGATACAGTGGTACAGTCAACGGTACAGGATACAGTGGTACAGTCAACGGTACAGGATACAGTGGTACAGTCAACGGTACAGGATACAGTGGTACAGGCAACGGCACAGGATACAGTGGTGCAGTCAACGGCACAGGATACAGTGGTACAGGCAACGGTACAGGATACAGTGGTACAGTCAACGGTACAGGATACAGTGGTACAGGCAACGGCACAGGATACAGTGGTACAGTCAACGGCACAGGATACAGTGGTACAGTCAACGGTACAGGATACAGTGGTACAGTCAACGGTACAGGATACAGTGGTACAGTCAACGGTACAGGATACAGTGGTGCAGTCAACGGCACAGGATACAGTGGTACAGGCAACGGTACAGGATACAGTGGTACAGGCAACAGTACAGGATACAGTGGTGGCGGTAACAAAGGCTGGGATACACGATCACTCAGCAGTTTGTGTGACGATACAGGGATTTGGTTACAGTAGGTTACAGCAGGGTATAGCAGGTTAAAACAGGTTACAGCAGGTTACAGGAGGTTACAGCAGGTTACAGGAGGTTACAGCATTACAAGCATGTAGGTGTACGGCGGCAGTCACTGGTTCACCCCAACACCACCTCACACCACATCCTACACTCGGTCAGTCGGCCTCCAGCAATGGTCGGCCTCCAACAGTGGTTCGGCCTCTAATAATGGTCGGCCTCTAATAATGGTAGGCCTCCAACAATGGTCGGCCTCCAACAGTGGTCGGCCTCTAATAATGGTCGGCCTCTAATAATGGTCGGCCTCCAACAATGGTCGGCCTCTAATAATGGTCGGCCTCTAATAATGGTCGGCCTCCAACAATAGTCGGCCTCTAATAATGGTCGGCCTCTAATAATGGTCGGCCTCCAACAGTGGTCGGCCTCTAATAATGGTCGGCCTCTAATTATGGTCGGCCTCTAATAATGGTCGGCCTCTAATAATGGTCGGCTTCCAACAGTGGTCGGCCTCTAATAATGGTCGGCCTCCAATAATGGTCGGCCTCCAACAATGGTCGGCCTCTATTAATGGTAGGCCTCCAACAATGGTCGGCCTCTAATAATGGTCGGCCTCTAATAATGGTCGGCCTCCAACAGTGGTCGGCCTCTAATAATGGTCGGCCTCTAATAATGGTCGGCCTCCAACAGTGGTCGGCCTCTAATAATGGTCGGCCTCTAATAATGGTAGGCCTCCAACAATGGTCGGCCTCCAACAGTGGTTGGCCTCCAACAGTGGTCGGCCTCTAATAATGGTCGGCCTCTAATAATGGTAGGCCTCTAATAATGGTCGGCCTCTAATAATTGTCGGCCTTTAATAATGGTCGGCCTCTAATAATGGTCGGCCTCTAATAATGGTCGGCCTCTAATAATTGTCGGCCTCTAATAATGGTCAGCCTCCAATAGTGGTCGGCCTCTAATAATTGTGGGCCTCTAATAATGGTCGGCCTCCAACAGTGGTCGGCCTCTAATAATGGTCGGCCTCCAACAGTGGTCGGCCTCTAATAATGGTCGGCCTCCAACAATGGTCGGCCTTTAATAATTGTCGGCCTCCAACAGTGGTCGGCCTCTAATAATGGTCGGCCTCCAACAATGGTCGGCCTCTAATAATGGTCGGCCTCTAATAATGGTCGGCCTCCAACAATGGTCGACCTCCAACAATGGTCGGCCTCTAATAATGGTCGGCCTCCAATAATGGTCGGCCTCTAATAATGGTCAGCCTCTAATAATGGTCGGCCTCTAATAAATGGTCGGCCTCTAATAATGGTCGGCCTCTAATAAATGGTCGGCCTCTAATAATGGTCGGCCTCTAATAATGGTCGACCTCTAATAATGGTCGGCCTCTAATAATGGTCGGCCTCCAACAGTGGTCGGCCTCTAATAATGGTCGGCCTCCAACAGTGGTCGGCCTCTAATAATGGTCGGCCTCTAATAATGGTCAGCCTCCAACACAAGCTCACGGAGTCACCTGTGAACACCGTTGAGCTTCACTTTAGCCTCAGCTAACATAACATTTTACCTCCTGAAAAAGACTCGGCTAAATTATCTTAATGAACGCAAAGGAGGTCCGCTAAATTAGCTTTTCTTCAGCTAGCTCACATAACATAGCGTCAGGTGTTCAAGACTACCACATAACATAGCGTCAGGTGTTCAGGACCATCACATAACATAGCGTCAGGTGTTCAAGACTATCGCATAACATAGCGTCAGGTGTTCAAGACTATCACATAACATAGCGTCAGGTGTTCAGGACCATCACATAACATAGCGTCAGGTGTTCAGGACCATCACATAACATAGCGTCAGGTGTTCAGGACCATCACATAACATAGCGTCAGGTGTTCAGGTCAGGTTAGGTTAAGTTAGGTTACGTTACGTTAAGTTACGTTACTTTACGTTAGGTTAGGTTACGTTAGGTTAGGTTACGTTAGGTTAATTCTCTGCCGTTTTGGCCTACAAGAGCGGCGGCTACTAACTACCCAACAACACCGAACAACACAAACCACGTTGTTAATATTATAAACATTACGTCGTCAACATTACATATATGATATACTGTACATTACATCATCAATATATGTATACAGTATACCGATTATGTACAATGTCATCAACATTACATAAACATCGCGTGATCAACATTGTATATACATCAGTGATCAGAAACATCGATTACAAGAAGAGTGGTGAAGGTGAACAGCGGTGACGTCATTAATTAACTCGGGTGAAACACAACAACAACATTAGCACCACAGGTAACCCGATGACGTCACACCTGTCTCCTCCAATCACAGATAATAAAATAATTGACGACATAACAACACGAATTTCTACGTCATTGACCCATCCATTCTTGTTAAATACCAATAACAGGTTAATAGAGCGTGTTTATGTTAGTCCAATCGTTGAACAGGTGATTGTTATAACACCTGTAATACCTGTGCTAATGATGATGACGATGATGATGATGACGATGATGATGACGATGATGATGATGATGATGAGGAGTAGAATTGATTTGATACCCAATAGAAAATTTAGTACGTAAGAATGAAGTGTTTGTTGTCTATTAAGTGTGTGTGTGTGTGTGTGTGTGTGTAGTAGTCCATATGGTTGATTCAGATGTATTATTATTATTATTATTATTATTATTATTATTATTTATGTCTGCCATTCCCTTTCTTATTTTTGTCTTTATTTACTGGTGTTTTCATTCAATTTAATCCTCTCTCTCTCTCTCTCTCTCTCTCTCTCTCTGTTGGTGTCTATGGAGCAAACATGACCACCTTCCAACACACACACACACACTCTCATCCTCCCCTCGCAACAATCACTAACAAAAGCTTCTGCCGTTTATTGAATTTATTCTGTATGAAAGATTACCATCGAGCGATATTTAGACCGATACCCTGAGATGTGTGTCTTCCTGTGTATATTACCTGTGTATATTACCTGTGTATATTACCTGTGTATGTTACCTGTGTATATTACCTGTGTATATTACCTGTGTATGTTACCTGTGTATATTACCTGTGTATATTACCTGTGTATATTACCTGTGTATGTTACCTGTGTATATTACCTGTGTATATTACCTGTGTATGTTACCTGTGTATGTTACCTGTGTATGTTACCTGTGTATATTACCTGTGTATATTACCTGTGTATATTGCCTGTGTATGTTACCTGTGTATGTTACCTGTGTATATTACCTGTGTATATTGCCTGTGTATGTTACCTGTGTATATTACCTGTGTATATTACCTGTGTATGTTACCTGTGTATATTACCTGTGTATATTACCTGTGTATGTTACCTGTGTATATTACCTGTGTATATTACCTGTGTATGTTACCTGTGTATGTCACCTGTGTATATTACCTGTGTATATTACCTGTGCATCTCACCTGTGCATATTACCTGAGCATAATCACCTGTCAACTTGTCATCTATATCGTGGAAATCGTAAACTTCGCAGGAACTTTTTATCATAATGTTGTAGTTTAGGTTAAGCTATTTTAGGTTAGGATATATGAGGTTAGGTTAGACTATTTTAGGTTAAGTTAGGTTAGGATTAGGTTAGATTAGGTTAGACTGGTTTAGGTTAAGTTAGGTTTGGTTTTAATTACTGAACAACATTAAAGCTAGCAGATGTAAACAAACTTGACACACACGAGACTGGGTGAGGAACCAGCCAGGGCGGGTCGATAAGGCCATTGCTGCAATAGTTTTGGCTGTGTCAAGTAATTGGCTAAGTGCCTCACCAACAATAATGTCGTTAGCTGCCACGCGCCGGAAGCTCCCACCAGCATGCAATTCCACCAATCACAACCAACCATTCCTTCCTCACTGGATTCTGATTCGTCGACCCGTATCGAACATGGCCTTATTCTGTGATTATCTGTATTCACTATCATTGAAAAGGCCTTGAATGGTAAAAACTGTAGTAAATATCGGGCAGACTGAGGCAGGTGAGGGCTGGCGTGCCACGTGCAGCCAGAGCGTCGCACGTGTCGCCCGCCGCCGCCGCCGCCGTAACGCACTTCTCCCGATTGGTGTTCCTGGCGGGGCTTCCGATATGACATCCGATGAGCCGATAATTACGGGGAGGTCATGAAGGTGAACCTTGAAGGTGGAGGACAACCTCAAACCTCCAGTGTCTTCACCTACTTTGATTATTATTATTATTATTATTATTATTATTATTATTATAAATATTATTATATTATTATTATTATTATTATTATTATTATTATTAAAGTACTGTCATTATTATCCGTAAATATCCCTCTGTATGTTTTTAAAGGAAGTATTAAAAACATCTATACATAAAGTCCGTTAACCTCAATGCCCGAACAGACCTGACACAACGTAAACCGGATCTAACACCGTACAGCACAACGTTATAGTGTACTCCGTGTTACAGCACCTTGGACGACACCATAAAGTGACATCATTTCTTTTATTATCAATAAATTCTATGGTTTTTCACATATACAGTCTTTATTAATAAAATCAATGTTAATTTATTCTGTATGAAGTTTGTTATTTTACGTTGAATAGAAAGTGAATATGCATACCAGTATATAAATTTATACATTTATACATCCAGGTCCCAAATTACTGCTGGGTAGACAGAGGCAAATGGCGTAAAGAAACTTGCCCATAGTTTCACCCCTCCCGGGGATCGAACCCGGGTCCCCTCGCTTGCGAGGCGAGCATGCTGACCATTACACCATAAGTCGCCTTATACATACATACATGCATACATACATACACACATACATGCATACATACATACATACATACATGCATACATACATACATACATAAGCATGTGACAAGAGGGTGGACGAGTGACGGACACTGAAACATCGATACAAAATTTCGGTCACATCTTCACAGGAAAATTACATAGCGTTCACTCACAGCGTCTTGGTCACATAATGGCACCCGGGCGGACATATTGGCACCTTATTATCCTAGACGCGGTGCCAGACCTTCCTTCCTTCCTTCCTTCCTTCATGGTCGTGTGTCGATACTCTCTCTCTCTCTACTACGAGTGTGTGTGTGTGTAAACTTTCCCATTGTTGATAATATTGATAATCCCTAACCTGCCCTCCTCCTCAAACACCCCTTCTTCCCTGCCCCCCCCCCCAACCATCCCTCCTCATCCACCCATCTCCCCCTCCCCTTCCCCAACCATCCCTCCTCCCCCCCTTTTCCCTTTCCCACCTACTCCCTCTCTGATACCGTCGTAAACGTTTCCCCTTACACACCTTGATATCAACCTCATTAAAGAACGTTTTTTTTCTCCCGTTATCATCACCCCGTGTTCGTTATACCCGCTAAAGTAAACAATAACAAAAAAACGTTCCCAGGCTTAAACGTTCTCACTTGTGGAGGAGGTAAACGTTTCTTCTTCTCTTCAGCACCAATAGTATTAGCGTTGGCGGACTTAAGCTTCGCCAAACGTTCCATGCACTTTGTCTCTATACCGTCAACACACCTGATGGTCATATTAACTTACCTGTAAGATTCTCATTAGTAAGTAAAACACACACACACACACATAAAAAAACATCTCTCTGTAAACATCACCAACATCACTACATCACTTAACATCACCACCAACATCACTACGTCCGTGTCTTGTAACTCTCTGTAAGGATATATCATGAATTATATGGAAATGTAGCGAAATGTTATCTTTTTTGGAGATAAATTCGCACGTGTTCTCTCCAATACACACGTCTCTCTCTCTCTCTCTCTCTCTCTCTCTCTCTCTCTCTCTCTCTCTCTCTCTCTCTCTCTCTCTCTCTCTCTCTCTCTCTCTCACCTGCTGCTGTCAGTCGTGGTACCGTCAATGGACAGGAAACCTCTCTCCCTTCACCGCCTCTAGCCCTCAAGACGGAATCAATACTGCACAATAAGTTTGAAAGAGTTTGTAAACATGAACCCTGCGTGTTGGCTATTGGGGGTGACCAGCTCTGCCAAGCTTACGATTAATTTATATATATATACGAGTATTTCCATCTGTTTTCGATATTATATTGATGATCGATCGTCTTATATCGTAATGATGGTGTGAGTTAACCTTCCGACGATCGCCCATTACCTGTAAGAATGTTTATTTGATTACGAACGCATTGCATAGGTATAGGTATACACTTGGCAACACTGTATAGCGAACACGTGGGTACAAGGAATACAGTAGGGTATCGGAACATGTCTTATAGTCCGACCGCCAAAATCCCGGACCGATTGCTAATAAAACCGTGACAACCTCCGGATATAAGACCCCTGAGCGTCCCTGTTATCCCCGTGGTGCCAGTATAGCGCGGGATGGCGGGCGGGCTGGCGGGCGAGAGGGTAGACGGACGGAAAGGCAAACAAAATATAAAGAGCCTCGTTTTGTATGGATTTTCTTTTGCATCCATTTCCCTTGTATTGATTCGAGTTCCTGTGTGTATTTGCTTTTATGTGTATGGGATTAAGTGAATAGGGGAGGCTTTATCTTGTGTGTGTGTGTGTGTGTGTGTGTGTGTGTGTGATGCTATACATTATCCACGTGACATCTCTTTAAAATATAATACTTCACCGCTGCCACAACTACAGGTAATATAACTCATTAACTCGCGACCTTATTACCTGTCAGCGTATAACCCCATTAGACCGACATACAGTACACCTCTAATTAAAAAAAAAATATACATAATGAAGAAATATGTATAAATATCTCTTTTCATACATCAACACATACAACACTTATACATCTACCTATTACAACTGTGTATATTATTTCAACCCCCTACCAGACCAGGTATAGGCCTACTGTGGGAATCTACCTGATGTATATATATAAACAAAGGTGTGGTGATAATGTTTATACCACTATTATTACTATATAAATTTTCTATTAATACAAAGGAAAAAAAAATACTCGGATATCAATTTAATACGTTAATGTGTAGTATTTTTCACCCCCCCCCCCAGAGAGAGAGAGAGAGAGAGAGAGAGAGAGAGAGAGAGACGGTAGCGGTGGGAGTTATTCTCAGCTGACGTAAATGTAAACAAAGTGATAATAAGGGTTAGTGTCACCGTGAGGGAGGGGGAGAGGTGAGAGAGTGAGGGAGAGGAGGGTGAGGTGAGGGAGTGAGGGAGGGGGAGAGGTGAGAGAGTGAGGGAGGGGGAGAGGTGAGAGAGTGAGGGAGGGGAGGGAGGGTGTGTGGGCCGCCTCCGCTTTACCGCATAAATATAATTTGTTCTTCTTACCGTTGCGCCTCACCGTTTCTGTTTGTGTTGTCTTGTGTCGATGTTTTTTTTCCTGTTTTTTTCCTGTTTTAGACTCGTTTCTGTTGTTTTAGCGCTGTTTTGCTATACCGTTTCTGTTGGTTGTGTCGCCGTTGTGTTCCAGTGTCTGTAGTTCCTCTGTTTCTGTCCACCATATCTGTTGTTCTGCCGCCGTTTTTGTCTCCGTTGGTGTTATGACCTTTCCGTTAATTTCTGTTTGTCGGCAACTCTTTCCCACCGTTGTTCGCGAAGGTCTACAGTTTGTCTAAAAATTCGCTAATTTATACTTTTCCGTTGTCCAGCCGTTAACATCCGGTCATCAACAGATATTCAACAGGACCATATACGATATCATCTTTTACGCACATGAAACGCAGATTATGCACATATTACGCAGATTACGCACATGATACGCAGATTACGCACCTATGCAAATAACACGCTAAGAACACCTACATTTTACACATACACATATTATCCACATATTTCGCACATATTACGCAACCTATACGCAAATATTACCTAGATGTTACCTACATATTACGCACCACGCAGCGTATCGTTCTTGTTTAACGGTGATGTGGAAATACGCTTCCGTCTGTCCGTGTGTCCGCCAATGTCTGGTAGTCCGTCCGTGTCACCGTTCATCGGTCGGTATTACTGTGTCTGTCCGTCCGTCCGTGTCTACGTTCGTTCGTCCGTGTCTTTGTCCGTCCGTCCGTGTCTTTGTCCGTCCGTCCGTGTCTTTGTCCGTCCGTCCGTGTCTTTGTTCGTTCGTCCGTGTCTACGTTCGTTCGTCCGTGTCTTTGTTCGTTCGTCCGTGTCTCCGTCCACATGCCCGTTCCCCCGTTCTCCGTCCGTGTTTTCGTCCGATCATTTTTTTCTTTCAATAAACCAAGATTAAACCCAGAATGAACAAACAAAAAAAACACAATAATCCGGAATAAACCAAAAATAAATAAACCAAGAACAAACAAAAAAAAACAATTCCGAAATAAAACAAAAATAAACCAAGAACAAGCATAAAAAAAACATTAATCCGAAATAAAACAAATAAAAACAAACATAAAACACGATAATCCGGAATAAACAAAAATTAACCCCAAACAAACAGTCAAAACAAACACTTTAATCAGGCGTTTTATTGGTTTAAGACGCGCCAATAACCTCTCGAGGCTATTAAACTAACTCATTAAACCAGTGTGACAGATGCTTCTAAAACACCACTACGCCACTACAATCAGTCTCTACGCCATTACAGTCCCCTTCGCTACACCACTACAGACACTACTACAGTCCCCCTCTCTACACCACTACAGTCCCTCTCTCTACGCCACTACAATCAGTCTCTACGCCATTACAGTCCCCTTCGCTACACCACTACAGACACCACTACAGTCCCCCTCGCTACACTACTACAGACACCACTACAGTCCCCCTCGCTACACTACTACAGACACCACTACAGTCCCCCTCTCTACACCACTACAGTCCCTCTCTCTACGCCACTACAATCAGTCTCTACGCCACTACAGTCTGCCTCTCTACACCACTACAATCCGCCTCTACGCCATTACAGTCCGCCTCTACGCCACTACAATCCGCCTCTACGCCATTACAGTCCGCCTCTACGCCACTACAGTCCGCCTCTACGCCATTACAGTCCGCCTCTACGCCATTGCAGTCCGTCTCTACGCCACTACAGTCCGCCTCTTCGCCATTACAGTCCGCCACTACGCCATTACAGTCCGCCTCTACGCCACTACAGTCCCCCTCGCTACACCACTACAGACACCACTACAGTCCGCCTCTACGCCATTACAGTCCGCCTCTACGCCACTACAGTCCGCCTCTACGCCACTACAGTCCGCCTCTACGCCACTACAGTCCGCCTCTACGCCATTACAGTCCGCCTCTACGCCATTACAGTCCGCCTCTACGCCACTACAGTCCGCCTCTACGCCACTACAGTCCGCCTCTACGCCATTACAGTCCGCCTCTACGCCACTACAGTCCGCCTCTACGCCACTACAGTCCGCCTCTACGCCACTACAGTCCGCCTCTACGCCACTACAGCCAACAAGGGTTTTATCCAATTTAATGATAAGTTTGGCAAAATCCGTTCGGCGATAAACTGCGCTCTTCCTCTGATTGGCTCTTCTGTCAAACAAGTTGGTATAATTTAATAACTCTTATGGGGGGGGGGATGGTCTTAGGAGAGGAAGGAGGAGGGGGAGGAAGAGAGCTGGGGAGGAAAGGGGGAGATATTGTGGGATGGTCTAAGGAGAGGAAGGAGGAGGGGGAGGAAGAGAGGCGGGGAGGAAAGGGGAGATATTGTGGGATGGTGACAGGAGGGGAGAGGGAAGGGAGGATAGAAGGAATGGGTAGAGAGAGAGAGTTAGTGAGAGTTAGTGAGAGAGAGAGAGTGAGAGAGTGTTAGTGAGAGAGAGAGAGAGAGAGTTGAGGTAATTATAGAATAGCAGTAAAGCTGAGGAGAGACTCGGGGCATCAACATGTTATTCCCAAGAGGCGAGAAATAATGTTTCCTGACTATTACCTCCACAACCTTATAATGATGATGATGATGATGATGATGTGATGATGATGAGAAGAAGACGAAGAAGAAGAAATAATAATAATAATAATAATAATAATAATAATAATAATACTAAGAAGAAGAAGAAGAAGAAGAAGAAGAATTCACCTGTTCACACCTGCCTCCCCTCCCCTGTCGACCCCAGAGCAGCGGCAGTACGAGCATTCATCATCGCCAGGCGGACCTAACACCTACAATTATACATTTATAGTAACTCCGCCAGAATAACACTCTCTCACTCTCTCTCACTTGGTTCTCTCTCACTCTCTCTGGCTCTTTTTCTCACCTTCCTTCTTCCTCTTGTCGCTTCTACCTCTTCCCTTCTTGTTTCTCTTTTTGTCCCCCCTTTTCCTTCTCTCTCTCTCTCTCTCTCTCTCTCTCTCTCTCTCTCTTGACTCTCCCTCTCCCTCCTTCACTCCTCCATCTGTCCCCCATCCTTTCCTCTACAGCACCTCTCTCCCGCTTCACTCACCCTCCCTCTCACACCTCTCCCTTCCCTCTCCTTACCCTCTCTACACACCTCTCCATTCCCCTCACCCCTCCCATAGAGCAGTAGACAACGCGTGTAATGTGTGTTTGTGTACATCCACATCAATATTACCAGCCATCATTCACACCAGTCCACCGCCTCCGAATGCCATCCCTTGACTACGACTTAAACTCCTTCATCACTTAGACATAACACTCGAACACGTAACAGCATCACCATAATGTACTTAACGGGTTCGAACATGCTGTAGGATTGTTAGCATGGTTGTTCAGTAGTTTAGGTAGTTAAGAGGTAGTTTTGAGGGGGTGATTCTGAGTTAGTAATTGGTTGAGGTTGGTTGTTAAGGGATGCGGACGGTAGACAAATAATGGTCAAAGCTTTATGGTAAGGGTGAATTATTCTCAGCTGACCAGTGAGTAAAGTGATATTGATCCTTACTTGTTCTGTGGCAACACTTATGGCTGTACACTATACTGTTCTCACATGTGTACACTGATCTATACCCTGAGATGTGTACACTGTCCTATACCCTGAGATGTGTACACTGTCCTATACCCTGAGATGTGTACACTACCCTATACCCAGAGATGTGTATACTGTCCTATACCCTGAGATGTGTACACTGTCCTATACCCTGAGATGTGTACACTACCCTATACCCAGAGATGTGTATACTGTCCTATACCCTGAGATGTGTACACTACCCTACCCTGAGATGTGTACACTGTCCTATACCCTGAGATGTGTACACTGTTCTATACCCTGAGATGTGTACACTGTCCTATACCCTGAGATGTGTACACTACCCTACCCTGAGATGTGTACACTGATCTATACCCAGAGATGTGTACACTGTCCTATACCCTGAGATGTGTACACTACCCTACCCTGAGATGTGTACACTGTCCTATACCCTGAGATGTGTACACTGTCCTATACCCTGAGATGTGTACACTACCCTACCCTGAGATGTGTACACTGTCCTATACCCTGAGATGTGTACACTGTCCTATACCCTGAGATGTGTACACTGATCTATACCCTGAGATGTGTACACTGTCCTATACCCTGAGATGTGTACACTGTCTTATACCCTGAGATGTGTACACTGTTCTATACCCTGAGATGTGTACACTGTTCTATGCCCTGAGATGTGTACACTACCCTACCCTGAGATGTGTACACTGTTCTATACCCTGAGATGTGTACACTGATCTATGCCCTGAGATGTGTACACTACCCTACCCTGAGATGTGTACACTGTCCTATACCCTGAGATGTGTACACTACCCTACCCTGAGATGTGTACACTGTCCTATACCCTGAGATGTGTACACTACCCTACCCTGAGATGTGTACACTGTCCTATACCCTGAGATGTGTACACTGCTCTAACGTGTACACTACCCTACCCTGAGATGTGCACACTGCTCTAACATGTGTACACTACTCTATTGAGATATGTACTGTACATTCTCCCCTCCCCTCTCCACTCCCCTCCCCCTCCCCCCTACCTCTCCCCTCACTTGGTGACTAAGACCCTCAGGAGTCATTGTCATATATGGTAATCTATGTTTCTAGTGTGAGAAGGTGAGGGTGTGATGAGAGGGGTGAAGAGGGGAGGTGAGGGGTGATGAGGGCGGTGAAGAGGGGAGGTGAGGGGTGATGAGGGGGGTGAGGGGTTATGAGGGGTGGTGAGGGGTGATGAGGGGGATGAAGAGGGGAGGTGAGGGGTGATGAGGGGAGGTGAGGGGTGAAGAGGGGAGGTGAGGGGTGATGAGGGGGGTGAGGGGTTATGAGGGGAGGTGAGGGGTGAAGAGGGGAGGTGAGGGGTGATGAGGGGGGTGAGGGGTTATGAGGGGTGGTGAGGGGTGATGAGAGGGGTGAAGAGGGGAGGTGAGGGGTGATGAGGGGGGTGAGGGGTTATGAGGGGTGGTGAGGGGTGATGAGGGGGATGAAGAGGGGAGGTGAGGGGTGAAGAGGGGAGGTGAGGGGTGATGAGGGGAGAGATAAGGGGAGAAGAAGACGGAAAGGCAATACCTGTCGTCTTATCTCTCCGTCATTATCTCTAATTTGTTTACCTGTCTCTTGCTCTTATTAATAATGATCCTTTACCTCCCTCATTATTTTCCTATCTCTCTCATCATCTCTCCTGCCCACCCTCCCGCTGTCTCTCCCATCATTCTCATTTCTCTCCCTCCCTCCCATCCCACCCACACTCTCCACCCTCCCTCCCACACTCTCCCACCCTCCCTCCCACACTCTCCCTCCCCCTCCCTCCCACACTCTCCCTCCCCCTCTCCCCCCCCTCTCCACCCTTCTTCCCCCTCTCACCCTTTTCTCGCTCATACAGTGTGGGATCTGCCCCATTTGGCCTAACAAAAGCCGCTTGTCTCATGCTCAACTTTGATATATTGTCCCTTATGAGCAGGAGGGGGGGGAGGGGAGAGGGGGGTAAGGGTGGGGAGGGTAAGGGAGTGGAGAGGTAGGGGGTTAGGTGAGGGGAGAAGTGAGGGAAGGATAGGGAAGGGGTTAAGGAAGCTACTATTGAGTCAGTCGTCTAGGGTCACAAATAACTAGAATCTCCTATTGGCATGGAGGAGGTCTTGGGGGGGAGGTGTTGGAAGGGGAGGAGGAGGAGGTGTTGGAGGGGAAGGAAGAGGAGGAGGTGCTGGGGGGGGAGGTATTGGTGGTGTTGGAGGAGTTGGAAGTGGTCGGGTGGGGCGGGATAGGGACGGGGGCGGGGTAGGGACGGGGGCGGGGTAGGGACGGGGCGGGGTAGGGACGGGGTGGGGACGGGATGGGGTCACTACCATAGACACACACACACACACGCCCCGCTATTGTATGGTGAAGGGCGGAACATTCGTCTTGGCACAGGATAGCTTGACACCCTCTCAATATAACAGTGTGTCTCAAAAAAAAAGATTATACACACTACCTTACCAACAGAGTTTCTTAACGATGGCATGTATGTATGTATGTATGTATGTATGTATGTATGTATCTATCAATATTCTCTTCACCTGTTGTTACTGTAATAAAAAAAAAAAACGCCATCCCCACGTAAATCTATATAAGGCCTTGTGTGTGTGTTTTTTTTTTCTGCGACACCCTGTATGAATTGAGGCAGAAATTCCACCTATTATTACTTGAGGACACACACTAATGGCCCCCCAGTGTGGTGAGGTGAGGAATTGATTACCTGAGCGAGTGTTGTGTTTTGTATTTTCAGTTTTGTTTTAGTTTTAGGAGGGTGGTGCGGGGAGGGGAGGGGGGGGGGGGGGAAATTATATCACCTGTAGAGCGGATACACCTGTGGTTATGTCACTTGATGATTGATTATTGTGTATAGTATGTTTATATACCTCACTCCTTCACACTCCCTCACTCCTTCACACTCCCTCAGACTCCCTTACTCCCTCACTCCCTCACACTCCCTCATAACCCTCACACACCCTCACACTCCCTTACTCCATCACACTCCCTTACTCCCTCCGACTCCCTTACTCCCTCACACTCCCTTACTCCCTCACACTCCCTTACTCCATCACACTCCCTTACTCCCTCCGACTCCCTTACTCCCTCACACTCCCTCACACTCCCTCACTCCTTCACCCTCACACTCCCTCACACTCCCTCACACTCCCTTACTCCCTCACACTCCCTCACACTCCCTTACTCCCTCACACTCCCTTACTCCCTCACACTCCCTTACTCCATCACACTCCCTTACTCCCTCCGACTCCCTTACTCCCTCACACTCCCTCACACTCCCTTACTCCCTCACTCCCTCACACTCCCTCATAACCCTCACACACCCTTACTCCATCACACTCCCTTACTCCCTCCGACTCCCTTACTCCCTCACACTCCCTCACACTCCCTTACTCCCTCACACTCCCTCACACTCCCTCACACTCCCTTACTCCATCACACTCCCTTACTCCCTCCGACTCCCTTACTCCCTCACACTCCCTCACACTCCCTTACTCCCTCACACTCCCTCACACTCCCTTACTCCATCACACTCCCTTACTCCCTCCGACTCCCTTACTCTCTCACACTCCCTCACACTCCCTTACTCCCTCACACTCCCTCACTCCTTCACCCTCACACTCCCTCACACTCCCTTACTCTCCCTCACACTCCCTTACTCCCTCACACTCCCTTACTCCATCACACTCCCTTACTCCCTCCGACTCCCTTACTCCCTCACACTCCCTCACTCCTTCACCCTCACACTCCCTCACACTCCCTTACTCCCTCACACTCCCTCACACTCCCTTACTCCCTCACACTCCCTTACTCCATCACACTCCCTTACTCCCTCCGACTCCCTTACTCTCTCACACTCCCTCACACTCCCTTACACTCCCTCACACTCCCTCACTCCCTCACACTCCCTTACTCCATCACACTCCCTTACTCCCTCCGACTCCCTCACACTCCCTTACTCCCTCACACTCCCTCACACTCCCTTACTCCCTCGCACTCCCTCACTCCTTCACCCTCACACTCCCTCACACTCCCTTACTCTCCCTCACACTCCCTTACTCCCTCACACTCCCTTACTCCATCACACTCCCTTACTCCCTCCGACTCCCTTACTCCCTCACACTCCCTCACTCCTTCACCCTCACACTCCCTCACACTCCCTTACTCCCTCACACTCCCTCACACTCCCTTACTCCCTCACACTCCCTTACTCCATCACACTCCCTTACTCCCTCCGACTCCCTTACTCTCTCACACTCCCTCACACTCCCTTACTCCGTCACACTCCCTCACACTCCCTCACACTCCCTCACTCCCTCACACTCCCTTACTCCATCACACTCCCTTACTCCCTCCGACTCCCTCACACTCCCTTACTCCCTCACACTCCCTCACACTCCCTTACTCCCTCACACTCCCTCACACTCCCTTACTCCCTCCGACTCCCTCACACTCCCTTACTCCCTCACACTCCCTCACACTCCCTTACTCCCTCACACTCCCTCACACTCCCTTACTCCCTCACACTCCCTTACTCCATCACACTCCCTTACTCCCTCCGACTCCCTTACTCCCTCACACTCCCTCACACTCCCTCACTCCTTCACCCTCACACCCCTCACTCCCTCACACTCCCTACCACCTCCTCACACTCCTTCTCCTCACATCCTCTCCATCACACTCCCTTACTCCCTCCACTCCTCACACTCCTCAACTCCCTCACACTCCCTTACCTCCCTCCGACTCCCTACTCCCTCACACTCCCTCACACTCCCTTACTCCCTCACACTCCTCACACTCCTTACCCTCACACCCTTACCCTCACACTCCCTCACACCCTTACTCCTCACCTCACCTCACACCCTCACACTCCCTCACACTCCCTATCCTCACACCTCCCTCCTCACATCCCTTACTCCCTCACACTCCCTCACACTCTCACACTCCCTCACCCTCACACTCCCTCACACTCCCTCACACTCCCTTACTCCCTCACACTCCCTCACACTCCCTCACACTCCCTTACTCCCTTACTCCCTCACACTCCCTCACTCCTTCACCCTCACACTCCCTCACACTCCATCACACTCCCTTACTCCCTCACACTCCCTCACACTCCCTTACTCCCTCACACTCCCTTACTCCATCACACTCCCTTACTCCCTCACACTCCCTCACACTCCCTCACACTCCCTCACTCCCTCACACTCCCTGCAGGCATATGGGACACTCCACATAACAGTATTAAAACCATTCCTACCCATCAATCAAGGTTTTTCGCAATTCAGAATTTTCCCTTCAACAATGACTCACTGATTTTAACCCTGGTCATAATGCTACTCCCAAGTGACACCATTATCCTCACTACAACGACAATACGACTCTGACCATAACGAGCCATTGAGAGGAATATTTAATTGAGGGATATTACCATTGAGAGGAGTATTTAGGTGAGGTAGATATATTGAGAGGCGTTGGAGGCGGTAACGGTAGATATATTGAGAGGCGTTGGAGGCGGTAACGGTAGATATATTGAGAGGCGTTGGAGGCGGTAACGGTAGATATTGAGAGGCGTTGGAGGCGGTAACGGTAGATATATTGAGAGGCGTTGGAGGCGGTAACGGTAAACATGAACGCTGTAACACTACCAGATGTGGCCACTACGATGATGACTCCCTTTTATTATTTATATTTATGCGTACAATCTTCTCAGTGAACCGGAAATACTCAATGATCAGTGTTATGAATAGTGGTTGAGAGGAGTGAAGTGAGGAGTGGGTGTGATGGTGGTTGTGGTAGTATTGTAGGTGAATGGTTGTAGTTGTAGTGGTAGTTGTGGTAGTATTTTAGATAAATGGTCGTGGTGATGGTGGTAGGTTAGGTCAGGTCAGGTCAGGTTGGTCAGATTAGCACCTTAACTAACACCAGTACGGTACAACATACAGTAATATAACTAACACCAATAACACCACAAGGACAACACGGACACAACACACAATCAGCTGGTTTTGGCGATCAGCTGGTGTTGGCGATCAGTTGGTGTTGGCGATCAGCTGGTGTTGGCGATCAGCTGGTGTTGGCGATCAGCTGGTGTTGGCGATCAGCTGGTGTTGGCGATCAGCTGGTGTTGGCGATCAGCTGGTGTTGGCGATCAGCTGGTGTTGGCGATCAGCTGGTGCTTATAAACAAAGGACCCACCAAGATCAACGACGTCACCTGACCTCTTATTTTATGTGAGAAAGACAGAATATTTTTTTTTTATAGTTCTTCTCTCGTGACCTTTCGGAGTTTATGGGAACATGTTGTGAGAAAATTGTACCTCGCATCAATATTAGAGAAGACTGATAGATATTTTGTACCGTCTTGGGAGCACTATTCAACATGTCACCTAAAAGTACTCACAAGGTTCGTAAATAAATTGTTCAAGGAAATTATGAGTACAGGGGTTAAAAAAAACTTTCTCACAGAACTCACAATTTCTTTTTGAGAATGTGTTGACGTTGTTTACAAAAATATTCCTGATGGTGTTCCTAAAATGGGGTGACAGTCTTCAGAAATGGGAGGGTAGGGTGGTGGAGAGCTGGGAGGGAGGAAGGGAGGGTACTAGTGGATGGCTAAGAGGGAAGGAAATAAGGAAGGAGGGTAGTGGAGGAGGTCAAGGAGGGAGGGAGAGTACTACTGCAGTGTTAGGAAGGAGGGAGGGAGGGAGGGAGGGTAGTGTGATGGAGGGTCAGGAGGGATGGAGGGAGTCTCATGGAGTGACCTTTGTTGAAGTGAGAGGTTAAGGCTCAGCCATTCACAGACTCTCTGATAATGTTGATTTTCCTCGGCACTGTGATGGCTCAAGTGGCTGAGGGAGAGAGAGAGAGAGAGAGAGAGAGAGAGAGAGAGAGAGAGGATAAACCGGTAAAGAAAGAGAGAGAGAGACAGAGATGACGGGAATCTTGACGGGTCCAACTGCCTCTCTCCTCTTCAGAAGTTCTTCCCAGATCTTGACGGAAGAACGGTATGTTAAAGAAGAAGAACAACAACAACAACGTCCACTTCACTAGTACTACTATTACTACTGCTACTATTACTGTACTATTATTATTACAACTACTACTTCTACTATTACAACAACAATAAAATGCAGAACAACAACAAAGACAATAACAACAGCAACATTTACAACAACAAGGGCACTTATAATAACATAAACAAACAATAACAAACAGAAGGAAAGCCTAAGCTAAACACTAAGAAGAAGAACCCAGTAAAGCAACACAAGGAACCATAAAAGGCTAAAAGCTAAACTCAGCTCAGTGTTACACGCGACACAGCCACCCGAAGCTTCTGACACGCTCTTCACCCAAAGATTCGAAGCTCCGACACTTTTTCGATATCACCTCACTGACTGAAAAAGACATTTAAACCCCGACAAAAAGTGAGAGAGAGAGAGAGAGAGAGAGAGAGAGAGGGGAGGAGTTTACTAGTAGGCGATGAGGGGAAAACCATAAGTGCTTCCATGTGAGAAGTGAGGGGAGGGTGAGTGAGGGGAGAGGAAGGAGGAGAGAGGGAGAGAGGGAGGGGACGTGGGAGTAATAATTGTTTAGTCGGGCCATTCAGAGCGGCTAATTAGTTTACGATGGATATCATCACTCTTGTGTAGCCAACGGCTCAGACGAGGGGACGGCTGAGGGGAAGTGAGGGGACGGGTGAGGGGAACCGAGGTGACGGGTTGGGTTAGGTTAGGAGGTGGTGAAGACGTGGTGAGCAGCGGTGAGAGGTAAGGGAAGGGGTTAAGGATGGCGAGGAGATGGGCTAGGGGTGGTGAGGGGCAAGTGAGGGGATAGATGAGAGGACGTAGGGAGGGATAAGTTAGGCTCTCCCTCCCTCCCTCGACAGGTACAGTACATCAGGGTATTACAGGTAAACATCAACACCTGGGCCATCACGTACCCAACACCTGTACTCATAGCACAGCCATTGGTTACAGCTGTTACACCTTACACCCGCAGAGGCCTAGACAGACAGACAGGAGAGGGAACTTTGGGGTGGTCTGTGGTGATAAAACTCAGATATCAGAATATTGTCTTTTACCCATCACCTGTCACTCGGGGGGGGGGGGGGGGTAATTAAGACGGACGGACCAACACACAGACAAGAGAGAGAGAGAGAGAAAGAAGTCAAAACAATGATCCATGTGAAGTCAAAACAACGAATGACGTCAAAACAGTAATCATGTGAAGTCAAAACGGTGATCCATTTATTGAAGCCTCGACGATGAGATGAAACCAAAACCAATATGAACTCTTAATGTGAAGTCAAAACATTTAACTTCATGAAGCCAAAAGTAATCACTGTAGTAAGCAACCCAACAACGGATTTATGAGGTAAATCGGATTTTCTTGGATGGCTAAAGGCTTCTGGGTCCTGGATTTTGGCAACTCCACAAATAAAATATTGAAGATTTCTGGAGAATTAAAGATACGCCAGGGAGGGGGGGGTGAGTAGGGTGGTGGGGAGGGGGGGGGGGAGAAGGAGAAGGAGAGATGGAGGGAGGGGGGAGGAGGGAGGGTGGGACAGACAGAAGTAGAGATGGGGGGAAGAGAGGGAGGGAATGAAGGAGGGAAGGAGAGAGGCAGGAGATTACTCAAATATGTTGTTAGTAAATTCACTTTGCTTGGGGGTTGAAGGTGCCGCAGTGGATGGGTGGACGATTGGATAGAAATGTGGGAGTTTTTTTTTGTATTGATGGATAAAATGATGATTAGACAAAGATATTTACTTTGGATTGACAGAAAGTTGTTGAAGTTGCTGGAGTTGATAGTTGTGCTGTGTTTGATTAATAAAGTATGATCAAACGGTGGAAAGTTGATCACAGCGACAAGTGAAAGGACCTGAATAACAAACTTTTAAACGTATATAAAACTAGGAGAGAGGGGGGGGGGCGGTGGACCAGGAGGGTAGGTGGACCAGGAGAGGGGGCGATGGACCAGAGGGGTGGACCAGGAGGGTAGGTGGACCAGGAGAGGGGGCGATGGACCAGGGGAGGTGGACCAGGAGAGGGGGCGATGGACCAGGAGGGTAGGTGGACCAGGAGAGGGGGCGATGGACCAGAGAGGTGGACCAGGAGAGGGGGCGATGGACCAGGAGGGTAGGTGGACCAGGAGAGGGGGCGATGGACCAGGGGGTGGACCAGGAGGGTAGGTGGACCAGGAGAGGGGGCGATGGACCAGGGGAGGTGGACCAGGAGGCTAGGTGGACCAGGAGAGGGGGCGATGGACCAGGGGGTGGACCAGGAGAGGGGGCGATGGACCAGGAGGGTAGGTGGACCAGGAGAGGGGGCGATGGACCAGGGGGTGGACCAGGAGGGTAGGTGGACCAGGAGAGGGGGCGATGGACCAGGGGAGGTGGACCAGGAGGCTAGGTGGACCAGGAGAGGGGGCGATGGACCAGGGGGGTGGACCAGGAGAGGGGGCGATGGACCAGGAGGGTAGGTGGACCAGGAGAGGGGGCGATGGACCAGGGGGGTGGACCAGGAGGGTAGGTGGACCAGGAGAGGGGGCGATGGACCAGAGAGGTGGACCAGGAGAGGGGGCGATGGACCAGGGGGGTGGACCAGGGGGGTAGGTGGACCAGGGGAGGTGGACCAGGGGGGCAGGAAGAGAGGTTGCCCCATCCATTCAGTATATTCAGGAGAGCTTAACACTAACTTAACTTATTATGTATGGGTGTAGAGGGGCGGGGCGGGGCGGGGGCGGGGCAGGGCGGGACGGGACGGGAAAGGATTCAGACAGATCTTGAGTTTTGTTCGAATTATCGGGTCTGTCTAGGAGTGGATATTCTATGTATCGAGGTCCTGTTGAGGGGTGGAGGAGGTGAGGGAGGGAAGGGAGGTAGTGGGGATGGGGGAGGGGAGGGGAGGGGAGGGGAGGGATGGGATGATTGGGGTTTAGGGGAATTATCGGCGGGGATAATCGCGACATAAGGTGCGTGAATCTCAAAGGCAGGAGGGAGGTCCGTGGGGAAATTCCCTCAATGAGTGAGTTCCAGTGTGTGTGTGTGTGTGTGTGTGTGTGTGTGTTAATTCTTTTCATTGCTCTCTCTCTCTCTCTCTCTCTCTCTCTCTCTCTCTCTCTCTCTCTCTCTCTCTCTCTCTCTCTCTCTCTCTCTCTCTCCTACATCTGCGTTGCTTCCTTGGTCATCATCGTCTATTTCTGTCTTCCTCTTCTTCCCTCCCTCGTTTCTTCCACCCTACCTCCCTTTTCCCTCCCTCTTTCCCTCCATTTTCACATCTATCCATGCCCTCTCCTCCCTCCCTCTCCCCCTCCCTCTCCCCCCTCTCCCCTCACCACTGTTACATATGACTGGGTTAAAGTGAGTGTAGGGTAATTGTGTGTGAGAGGGTGAGTACAGTTCACAACCAGGGATCACCTCTCCCCTCATGAACCTTGTCCATTGTTGAGAGGGGTGAGGGTCAGCGGGTGAGAGGGGTAGTGAGTGGGGGGTGAGAGGGGAGTGAGTTAGGGGTGGGGTGAGAGGGGAGTGAGTGGGGGGTGAGTTAGGGGTGGGGTGAGAGGGGAGTGAGTGGGGGTGAGAGGGGAGTGAGTGGGGGGTGAGTTGGAGGTGGGTTTGAGGAGGGAGAGGGGAGTGAGTGGGGGGAGGGGTGAGTTAGGAGTGGGTTTGAGGGGGGAGAGGGGAGTGAGTGGGGGTGAAAGGGAAAAAAGGTTCAGTGGGTGAGTGGGAGATTGGAAAAGGGGTAAGAGGTGATGGTGAGTGGGATTGAGATTAGGGTGAGAGAGATTAGGGATTAAGGGTGAGAGAGATTAGGGATTAGGGATGAGAGGGGAGGAAATGAATGGAAGGCAAAGACAAAAGAGGGAGTAGGGATGAGAGGGATTGGAGGAGAGAAGAGAGAGTACGAAAGTGAGAGAAGAAGAGACAGAGAAAGGGAGAGGGACAAACTGAGAGAGAGAGAGAGAGAGAGAGAAAGTGAGAGAAAGAGAGAGAGAGAAAGAAAGTGAGAGAAAGAGAGAGAGAGAGAAAGAGTGAGAGAAAGAGAGAGAGAGAGAGAGAGAAAGAAAGTGAGAGAAAGAGAGCGAGAGAGAAAAAAAGTGAGAGAAAGAGAGAGAGAGAGAGAAAGAGAGAGAGCGGGGGCAGGCAGAGACAAAGCAACAAAGAAAATAAATCATTAGAGAAGGTAGAAGAGAAGAGAAGAGAAAGGTAGCAAGTAGACAAGAAAGAGGGGAGATGAGAGGGGAGGAAATAAAAGGGGTGTGTAGAGAGAGGGAGAGAGAGAGAGGGGAGGAGGGGCAGGGGGGGGGGTGGTCTTTAGGGGATTCCCCGACTTGTTGTCACACGCGGTGGTCAGCTGTTCTGATTGTTATTACGGGGTCGCGATTTATGGCTGATTGTTTTTAAAGGCAATAGTTGTTGGTTTAATGGACTAGAGGGGCGATAGTTGTTGTTTTATGATGTAGAGGGGCGATAGTTGTTGCTTTAATGATGTAGAGGGGAGATAGTTGTTGTTTTGATGATGTAGAGGGGCGATAGTTGTTGCTTTAATGATGTAGAGGGGAGATAGTTGTTGTTTTATGATGTAGAGGGGCGATAGTTGTTGCTTTAATGGACTAGAGGGGAGATAGTTGGTGTTTTATGATGTAGAGGGGCGATAGTTGTTGCTTTAATGGACTAGAGGGGCGATAGTTGTTGGTTTAATGGACTAGAGGGGAGATAGTTGTTGTTTTGATGATGTAGAGGGGCGATAGTTGTTGTTTTAATGGACTAGAGGGGAGATAGTTGTTGGTTTAATGGACTAGAGGGGCGATAGTTGTTGGTTTAATGGACTAGAGGGGAGATAGTTGTTGGTTTAATGGACTAGAGGGGCGATAGTTGTTGGTTTAATGGACTAGAGGGGAGATAGTTGTTGTTTAATGATGTAGAGGGGCGATAGTTGTTGGTTTAATGGACTAGAGGGGCGATAGTTGTTGGTTTAATGGACTAGAGGGGAGATAGTTGTTGTTTTATGATGTAGAGGGGCGATAGTTGTTGCTTTAATGATGTAGAGGGGAGATAGTTGTTGTTTTGATGATGTAGAGGGGCGATAGTTGTTGCTTTAATGGACTAGAGGGGAGATAGTTGGTGTTTTATGATGTAGAGGGGCGATAGTTGTTGCTTTAATGGACTAGAGGGGAGATAGTTGGTGTTTTATGATGTAGAGGGGCGATAGTTGTTGGTTTAATGGACTAGAGGGGCGATAGTTGTTGGTTTAATGGACTAGAGGGGAGATAGTTGTTGCTTTAATGGACTAGAGGGGAGATAGTTGGTGCTTTAATGGACTAGAGGGGAGATAGTTGTTGCTTTAATGGACTAGAGGGGAGATAGTTGTTGTTTTTATGATGTAGAGGGGCGATAGTTGTTGGTTTTATGATGTAGAGGGGCGATAGTTGTTGTTTTTATGATGTAGAGGGGCGATAGTTGTTGTTTTTATGATGTAGAGAGGCGATAGTTGTTGTTTTTATGATGTAGAGGAACGATAGTTGTTGTTTTTATGATGTAGAGGGGCGATAGTTGTTGTTTTGATGGACTAGAGGAACGATAGTTGTTGTTTTTATGATGTAGAGGAGCGATAGTTGTTGTTTTTATGGACTAGAGGAACGATAGTTGTTGTTTTTATGATGTAGAGGGGCGATAGTTGTTGTTTTGATGGACTAGAGGAACGATAGTTGTTGTTTTTATGATGTAGAGGAGCGATAGTTGTTGTTTTTATGATGTAGAGGGGCGATAGTTGGTGTTTTGATGATGTAGAGGGGCGATAGTTGTTGTTTTGATGGACTAGAGGAACGATAGTTGTTGTTTTTATGATGTAGAGGGGCGATAGTTGTTGTTTTTATGATGTAGAGGAACGATAGTTGTTGTTTTTATGATGTAGAGGGGCGATAGTTGTTGTTTTGATGGTGTAGATGGGTAATAGCTTTTTCTCTCATGGCTTAGAGCAGCATTCGTTGTTATTTTGGTTGTTTAAAGGCAATTGTTGTTGTTTTAATGGTCTAACGTCGCTATAGTTATTGTTTTAATGATCTAGAGGGCAATAGTTGTTGTTTGCGTTAACTTTGATGGTCTAAAGAGGCTTCTTGTTGTTTTGGTCGTCTATGAGGGGCCAAGTTGGTTTAAAGGAGACACATCAGGAGTTCGACCCCTAAACAACACTGAACCCCTTATATGAACCCTTAAACAACACTGAACCCCTTATATGAACCCTTAAACAACACTGAACCCCTTATATGAACCCTTAAACAACACTGAACCCCTTATATGAACCCTTAAATAACACTGAACCCCTTATATGAACCCTTAAACAACAGTGAACCCCTCCCATGAATCCTCTACGTCACCATCAACATAGTACCAAACTTCTTGTCACCTTGAACAATACATCAGACTTAACGAACAAGAGGACAAAGAACGAGACAAGATAATGAAGAAGAGGGAAAATATGAACAAGAACTAGGAGACAAGGCCATAAAGGGGAATAATTGATGAGAGATAGAGCAGACTTAGAAGGACTCATAAGGATAAGCATTAATTAGCATATACAGCAGGTGACGTCATAGTTTAGGATATACAGCAGGTGACGTCATAGTTTAGGATATACAGCAGGTGACGTCATAAGTTAGGGTGTAAACAAAGGCTTGGAGGTGTATACTGATGACGTGTTGATGACGTCATATGTCAACATTTTTTCACGGGGGAGAAATTTTGAGTCTGGTGATGACTTGAGGGTGGAGGTGTGATGTGGGTGGGGTTAGGGGGTGCTGGGTGGGGCTGAGTGGTACTGGGTGGTACTGGGTGGGGCTGAGTGGTACTGGGTGGGGCTGAGTGGTGCTGGATGGTGCTGGGTGGTACTGGGTGGGGCTGAGTGGTGTTGGTTGGTGTTAGGTTCTGGGTGGTACTGGGTGGTGTTAGGAGGTTCTGGGTGGTACTGGGTGGTGTTAGGAGGTTCTGGGTGGTGCTGGGTGGTATTGGGTGGGACTGGGAGATAATAAACATCATTAACATTAACCTCAAAACATTTTCTTGTTTATTAAGAGAATAATTTTTTTTTTTAACCCACGGAACCTAATTTACTATTATTTTAACATCCACAAGAGAGGAGAGGAGAGTTGGGCAGATCAGCCTAACACGACGTATTATTTTGTTACGTGTGCATCGTGACTTGGCTACACGACCACTCTCTACCACTGACGACCACTCACTACCACCACACTGAAGACGACGACGACGACTCACTACCACTACACTGAGACGACGACGACTCACTACCACCACGACGACGACCACGACCACTCTCTACCACTGACGACGACTCACTACCACCACGACGACGACCACGACCACTCTCTACCACTGACGACGACTCACTACCACCACACTAAAGACGACGATGACGACGACGACCACTCTCTACCACTGACGACCACTCACTACCACCACACTGAGACGATGAAGACGACTCACTACCACCATGACGACGACCACGACCACTCTCTATCACTGACGACCACTCACTACCACTACACTGAGACGATGACGACGACGACCACTCACTACCACCACACTGAGACGATGACGACGACTCACTACCACCACACTGAGACGACGACGACTCACTACCACCATGACGACGAGCACGACCACACTCTACCACTGACGACGACTCACTACCACCACACTGACACGATGACGACGACGACCACACTACCACCACACTGAGACGACGACGACTCACTTCCACCACCCAACGACTCTACGACCATCACACTAACACCCGAGACTTGCCAACCATAATATACCACCACAGAGTTATTCCCCCCCCTACCCCCTCCCCCCTCCCCTCCACCCCCTTCCCTCCCCTCTATCCCCTCCCCCTCCTCTACCCCCCCCCCCCACAGAATAAACACCAGCATGGAATATTTTAATCATTTACCACTAAAACAAATACAGAAACACAGTTAACATTATTTCAGGAGAGGAAAAAAACTTGCAATTACAATGTTCCGAAGTCTGACCAAAACGCGAGGAGGGGGGGGGGGGGGAGAGAGGGGAAGGGGGGAGGGGGAGAGAGAGGGGGGGGGGAGTTCGTCTATGAATATAAACAAAGTCGGATTCGTGTGTGTGTGTGATATGTTATTCGCATAGTTAATATAGGCGTCTGAGTGAACAAAGAACACCGTATAACAATGCTAGATGAAGAACAATTGTGTGCTGTGGTCATTGTGTTACCCGACCACAAGAAGAACAAACTTTTGTGTTGTGTAGCCGAGAGGGGAGGAGAGAGAGAGAGAGAGAGAGAGAGAGAGAGAACACACACACACACACGGGACTTTATTACACTTTTTTTTTGTCTTAGTTAAAAAAAAAAACTACAACAATTACGTCATAATATTCAACAACTTTAACGAAAATCTGAAAATCAAAATAAATATGAATGAAAAAATAAAATAATAGAGATGATTGGAGAAAAGGCGGATTAGAATAAAGGAAATATTAAACGGCCAATCACAAGAGAGGATATACAGTATTAGCCAATCACGAGAGGTGTATCAAACGACCAATCACAAGAGAGGATATACAGTATTAGCCAATCACGAGAGGTGTATCAAACGACCAATCATAAGGAAAGGTGAAATAAACTGAGGTGGGTTAATCTTCAGGTGAACCAAAAGTTTATATTTCTTAAAAACTTTATTATTTGTATCGTAAACTTGAAAATATTTTAATGTAAACACCAGTGGAAAGATGAAGGCCTGACACGCCATTAACCTTCTGGGTCATGTTTGTAATGGTGTATAGTGGAGTTAGGTCAGGTTAGGTCAGGTTAGGAGTTGATAGTTAGTGGTCCAAACACATAAACAGGGGCCACTGACATAAACAGGGACCACTGACATAAACAGGGGCCACTGACATAAACAGGGACCACTGACATAAACAGGGGCCGCTGACATAAACAGGGGCCACTGACATAAACAGGGACCACTGACATAAACAGGGACCACTGATATAAACAGGGCCACTGATATAAACAGGGGCCACTGACATAAACAGGGGCCACTGACATAAACAGGGCCACTGATATAAACAGGGGCCACTGACATAAACAGGGGCCACTGACATAAACAGGGACCAATGACATAAACAGGGGCCACTGACATAAACAGGGGCCACTGACATAAACAGGGGCCACTGACATAAACAGGGGCCACTGATATAAACAGGGACCACTGATATAAACAGGGGCCACTGATATAAACAGGGACCACTGACATAAACAGGGGCCACTGACATAAACAGGGGCCACTGACATAAACAGGGACCACTGACATAAACAGGGGCCATAAACAACATGGGGAAAAAAGAAAGAATGAGTAATCCGTGAGTCAAAATGGTAAGAGAGAGGGGTGGGAGGGAGGGGGGGGGGGGTAGAAGCCAACAAGGGCGGGGGAACAACTTAACAATAGCGAAGAATACAAATGGAATCCCTCACTCGTCAAACATTCCTCTGGATGTCCTCAGGCTAAATATCTAATTATTTCCCAACGTAGGCGAGCTGCTGAGTTTATATACCAAACACTATTCACAAGGAGCCATTCATCCAGGGGAGAGGGAGAGGGGGAGGGTAGGGGTAAGGAGGGGAGGAGGGGTGGGGTAAGGAGAGGGGGAAGGGTAAGGGTAAGGAGAGGGGGAGAGGGTAGGAGTAAGGAGAGGGGGGAGGGTAGGGGTAAGGAGAGGGGGAAGGGTAAGGGTAAGGAGAGGGGGAGAGGGTAGGGGTAAGGAGAGAGGGGGGGAGGGGGTGGGGTAAGAAGAGAGAGAAAATGGGGGGTAGTAAAGTTTAGGAGAAAACAGAGAGAGAAAGATACACACAGGTGGTTATTTAGAGAGAACTTGATAAAAACAGGAAAAAAGAAAGAATTTGAAAGACATATAGTAGGTGAGAGAGAGAGAGAGAGAGAGAGAGAGAGTTGAATGAAAACCTAAAATTATAAAAAAACACAAACTAATCAACTCACAATAACAAAAACAAACAAAAAGAAAAAAAAAACTAATGAAAAAAAAAAAACTAATGAAAAGAAAAATCCCAAAACAACTTTCCTCTCGCTTGAAGGCAAAATGAAAATCTATCAGCGTGGATAATTTTCCGCGAACTGACTGACTGACGCACAAGTTAATTAGGGCGAGTAAGGCAAGTCTTATGCAAATCAGAAGCAAACACACGACCCTGCTTGTAGCTGTGATTCCCCGGGCCAGACACAATGGCCAGGAAGGAGTCCCAAACAGCTCGTATTGTGGTGTTTTTTTATTTCCTCCCCCCTCTCCTCCTCTACCCCCCCCCTCCCCTAGCTCCCCTCCCCTACCCCCCCTTCCCTGTCCCTTCCTCCTCCCACCCCCCCCCCCCCTTTGCTGCTGCCGCTTGATTGCAAAAAACAAACTCTGCCTCAAGCGCTACCAGACTGTTTTTCTTTCGCTAGTCTCAACGGCGCGGGATTAAGAAAGGAGGCTTTTTCGTTATAGCGAGATCCGTTTTTCGAGTAATGTGTGTGTGTGTTCCGTTATAGCGAGTTCTGTTGCAAGAGTAACGTGTATCTGCCGCTGTATTGAGTTCGTTATGCGATGAATGTGTATATTTCGTTATAATATGTTTCGTTGTGCGATGAATGTGTATATTTCGTTATAATATGTTTCGTTGTGCGATGAATGTGTATATTTCGTTATAGTGTGTTTCGTTATGCGATGAATGTGTATATTTCGTTATAATATGTTTCGTTGTGCGAGGACCTGTGAAATGAGTGAGATAAGTCAATAAAATATGTCTCTTGTGGTTAAAAAAAAGTATACTTATCCAATATCAAGAAGGACAGACCTCAGCCTACCTAACCTCCTGAAGACTGGCTTAGTGCCGTGATCTTTAACAAATATTGTGGCAGGTTGATTAACGACACACACACCGCTAACCATCCACGACTACCACCAATCTGACCCACACCCCTACCCACTCACCCATCCACACCACCCGCCCACACCCACCCACCTTCCCCTAGTCCACACAATAACGAGGCCATGTTCCCCTGGGCTGGCAGTAAAGGTCACCTGTTCTATTTTCCGAACAATTACGGCCAACAAAAGGTGCAGACCAGGACCGGAAGTGACCAGGGGGGAGGGGGGTGAGGTGGGGGAAGGGGAGGGGGAGGGGGGAGGTAAATAAGGGATAGAAAAGTGTGAGGGGGTAGGTGAGGGAGGGTGGAGGGTAAAGGGAAAGGAGGAGGGTGATAAAAGGAGAGGAGAAGGTAGATGACGGAGGGAGGGGTTGGGTTGGGGTGTGGTATGGAGGAGGGGAAAGAGGGAGGGGGAGGGGGGGGGAAGGAGGTCGTTCCGGCAGCTCACAGGAAACAGAATCAATGGTCGTTGGTCAGCTTGTTCCGTCTCTCCCTGTTGGTCTGTTTCCCGTTGGTCTGTTTCCTGTTGTATTCATCCAAATTGCCACTCTTCAGGTGAATTAAAGCTGTGGTGGCCATTCTACAGGTGGAATAAGCTGGGGTGGCCAATCTTCAGGAGATATAAGCTGGGGTGTTTAATCTTCAGGTGAAATAAGCTGGGCTGGCCATTCTACGGGTGAAATAAGCTGGGGTGGCCATTCTACGGGTGGAATAAGCTGGGGTGGCCATTCTACGGGTGGAATAAGCTGGGGTGGCCATTCTACGGGTGGAATAAGCTGGGGTGGCCATTCTACGGGTGGAATAAGCTGGGGTGGCCATTCTACGGGTGGAATAAGCTGGGGTGGCCATTCTACGGGTGGAATAAGCTGGGGTGGCCAATCTTCAGGTAATCCGTGTATTTTTACCTTGATCGTTCTTTTGTTTACATAAATCAGTCAATCAGTCAGTCAGTCAGTCAGTCAGTCGGTCAGTTCGTCAATCAGTCAGTCAGTCAGTCAGTTAGTCAGTCAGTCAATCAGTCATTCAGTCAATCAGTCAGTCAGTCAATCAGTCATTCAGTCAATCAGTCAGTCAGTCAGTTAGTCAATTAGTCAATCAGTCAGTCAGTCAGTTAGTCAATTAGTCAATCAGTCAGTTACTCAGTTAATCAATCAGTCAGTCAGTCAGTCAGTCAAGATAAACGTTCATAGAGCTCCCTAACGCAGCTAAACATATACAGTGTGTCCATCCGTTCGTCTATCTAAACAACAAAAACATTACAAACAAAAACAAACAACAATGACAACAAAAACAACAAGAGAGAGGAACTGAAGAAGGTAAATAAAGACGAGAAAAGAGAGAATGATAATCAAGGCACAATGAGAACAACACACACACACACACACAGGATATAAACAAACGTATGGGAGGGAAGAAAAAAATGGGAATAATAAATGAGAGAATTAGCCAAAAGAGAAGAGAAGAGATGGCGATAAATGCTTGTACAGTGCGAGACAACACGATAACAGAGCCGTCTCTCTCTCTCTCTCTCTCTCTCTCTCTCTCACCACCTGTAAATACTCACAACGGGAACACAAAACAGTAGCGGGCAACAGTGCAGGGGGAGGGGGGAGGAGGGATCGTCTGTTCTCAACCAGAATAACAGGAAATGAATCTGAAACGGTGAACTTCTGCTCGGTGATGTAGTGAGAGAGATAGAGAGGAGAGAGAGAGAGAGAGAGAGAGAGAGATAAGAGAAGATAGAGAGGAGAGAGAGAGAGAGAGAGAGAGAGAGAGAGAGAGAGAGAGAGAGAGAGAGGCTAAACTATCAGTTACAAGAGTGAGCGCATGACAGCCAAAATCAATCAATAGGTCTTTGTTGGCGAGCACTCAAACGAAAACAATGAAATTATTCTGCTGGCCAGGTCCTATTATGAGCCGTTGTTTGCTAAATATGTCACTGTTGGTTGTTTGGTCGGCTGTCAGCATGTTGGGGGTGACAGATATGATGGGTAGCTCTTTAATGAGTGGGGGGGGGTGAAGGTGGGGTTATGGTGATGGTGGGGTTGTGGTGTGGTGTGGTGGTGAGGGTGGGGCCCGCTGTCAGCATGTTGGGGGTGACAGATATGATGGGTAGCTCTTTAATGAGTGGGGGGGGGGGGTGATGGTGGGGTAGTGGTGTGGTGTGGTGTGGTGTGGTGGTGAGGGTGTAATGGTGTAATATAAAATACAGTGTGTGGTGGTGTGATGTTGTGTGGTGTGTGGAAGCGGTAGGAATTTTGATGGTGGTGGTGGTGGTGGTGGTGGTGGTTGGGCGCCATCATAACCTGCACCACACAATACGTGCCTCGATAAACATAATACAATACCACATAAATAGCGTCACAATATATACAACAACTCCTCATAATACACGCCACGAATATTTCAACAGTATGATAGTCACCACACACGCAACACAACACAACACACAATACAACACCATAATATACACCATAACACACACCACAACACAACACCCTAACATGTATCACAACACCGTAACGCACAACGCAACACAACACCCTAACATGTATCACAACACAACACCATAACACACAACACAACACCCTAACATGTATCACAACACAACACAAAACAATACAACACAACACCATAACACACAACACAACACCCTAACATGTATCACAACACAACACAAAACAATACAACACAACACCATAACACACAACACAACACCCTAATACGTATCACAACACAATACAACACCATAACACACAACGCAACACAACACCCTAACATGTATCACAACACAACACAACACATACACCTCCCAACAGGTGGAAGGTTCGCCAAAGTCGCCATTGCACACCTGCTGACAACCTTATCAGTGTTGGTCGTCACTACATGTCAGCCATCTATCCATCCATCACCACCCTTCCAGTCACCCATCCATCCATCCATCACCACCCTTCCAGTCAGCCATCCATCCATAACCACCCTTCCAGTCAATCCATCCATCACCACCCTTCCAGTCAATCCATCCATCCATCACCACCCTTCCAGTCATCCATCCATTCATCACCACCCTTCCAGTCAGCCATCCATCCATAACCACCCTTCCAGTCAGCCATCCATCCATAACCACCCTTCCAGTCAGCCATCCATCCATAACCACCCTTCCAGTCGGCCATCCATCCATCACCACCCTTCCAGTCGGCCATCCATCCATCCATCCATCCATCCATAACCACCCTTCCAGTCACCCATCCATCCATCCACCCTGTCATTACTAGCCATCCATCCATCCATCCCTCCATAACCATCCATCCATCCATAACCACCCTTCCAGTCAGCCATCCATCCATCCATCCCTCCCTCCATAACCATCCATCCATCCATCCATAACCACCCTTCCATTCACCCACCCATCCATCCATCCACCCTGTCATTACTAGCCATCCATCCATCCATCCCTCCATAACCATCCATCCATCCATCCACCCAGTCATTACCATCCAGGCGTCCAAGGATCAGCACATTCACCAAGCCAATTTACAAAGCTTAACTGCATAATGACATTTTTCCGAGAGCCAGCCAATCAAGTGAGGCTTTTTCCTGCCCTCCAAATAGTTTGATTCAACAAGGCGTAATTACCAAACATAATTACCTGTTTATGACGTATTTATGTAGTGTTGATTAATGTTTATATCACTATTTAGGAACAGGTGAGATGACTAGTTTGGATGGTCTACTATTACTACTGTTACTACTACGACTACTTTTTTTTTTCAAATGTGTGGCCTCCAGCCTCCCCCAATAGCCACACCTTCGCCGCCATTTTATTACCTTAATATTAGATATCCTACTACTACTACTACTACTACTACTACTACTACTACTACTACAGGGATTTACAAGAACAACAAATAATAATAATAATAATAATAATAATAATAATAATAAGCCTTGAAATTATTTGCTACGTTTTTTTGAACTTCGTCTTTGATGTTGATACGTTTTTCAGATACGTTTATTGAGGTACGTTTATTTAAGTACATTTTAAGGTAGGTTTTATTTTTAGGTACATCTTTAGGTACGTCTCTTAAGGTTTGGCTCGTGGAGGTTTAGTTCTTTTTTAAAACATTGGTTGACTTTAAACAATGGTTCATTCTATACTTTCGGGGTTGAATGAAGCTGTATTGCTGATTCGAAGCTGACTTGTTCCAAAGTTTAGACTGACCCGCTGCTCTCTCTCTCTCTCTCTCTCTCTCTCTCTCTCTCTCTCTCTCTCTCTCTCTTGTTTGATCGATTCCATCTTTCTTTCTATAGTGGAGGGAGGTGTGTGTGTGTGTGTGAGAGAGAGAGAGAGGGAGAGAATTTAAATCCCTTCCTCCCTTTTCACAACTCTCTCCTCTTCGTCTGGTTCTTTTTTAGGATTTCTCTCACTCTCTCTCTCTCCCCCCCCCCCCCAAGTTTTCCTTCTCATTCTCTCTCTCCCTCTACTCCCTAGGTTCACCTCACCCTTTCTCTTCTCTCTCCCTTCCCTCGCTCTCCCCTTCCGTGGGCCCCTCTCCCTCCCAGCACCTTAAGCAGATCAATCTCTCTCTCTCTCTCTCTCTCTCTCTCTCTCTCTCTCTCTCTCTCTCTTACCTTCCACTCCCTCATTTTCTTCCTTCTTCCATAATCTCTCTCGTCTCCTTCCCTCTGCCTCCCTCCATCCCTCCCTCTTCTCCTCTCACCTCCTTTCATCCTAGTTTCTCCCCTCTCCCTCACCCCCTCTATCCTCCCTCTCCCTCACCCCCTCTATCCTCCCTCTCCCCCCACTATCCTCCCTCTCCCTCACCCCCCACTATCCTCCCTCTCCCCCACTATCCTCCCTCTCCCCACACTATCCTCCCTCTCCCTCACCCCACTATCCTCCCCCTCTCCCACAATATCCTCCCTCTCCTCACCCCCACTATCCTCCCCCTCTCCCACACTATCCTCCCTCTCCCTCCCACACTATCCTCCCTCTCCCTCACCCCCCACTATCCTCCCTCCTCTCCCACACTATCCTCCCCCTCTCCCACACTATCCTCCCCCTCTCCCACACTATCCTCCCCCTCTCCCACACTATCCTCCCCTCTCCCACACTATCCTCCCATCTCCCACACTATCCTCCCCCTCTCCCACACTATCCTCCCCTCTCCCACACTATCCTCCCCCTCTCCCACACTATCCTCCCCCTCTCCCACACTATCCTCCCCCTCTCCCACACTATCCTCCCCCTCTCCCACACTATCCTCCCTCTCCCACACACTATCCTCCCCCTCTCCCACACTATCCTCCCCCTCTCCCACACTATCCTCCCCCTCTCCCACACTATCCTCCCTCTCCCTCTCTCCCACACTATCCTCCCTCTCTCCCACACTATCCTCCCCCTCTCCCACACTATCCTCCCCCCTCCCCCACCCCCACTATCCTCCCTCTCCCTCACCCCCCACTATCCTCCCTCTCCCCCACACTATCCTCCCCCTCTCCCACACTATCCTCCCCCCTCCCCCACTATCCTCCCTCTCCTCCCCCCACTATCCTCCTCCCCTCTCCCACACTATCCTCCCTCTCCCTACCCCACACTATCCTCCCTCTCCCTCACCCACCCTATCCTCCCTCTCCCTCCCCCCCACTATCCTCCCCTCTCTCCCACACTATCCTCCCCCTCTCCCCCACTATCCTCCCTCTCCCTCACCCCCCACTATCCTCCCTCTCCCTCACCCCCCACTATCCTCCCTCTCCCTCACCCCCCACTATCCTCCCTCTCCCCCCCCCACTATCCTCCCTCTCCCTCACCCCCCCACTATTCCTCCCTCTCCCTCACCCCCCACTATCCTCCCTCTCCCTCACCCCCCACTATCCTCCCTCTCCCTCACGCCCCCACTATTCCCCCCTCCCCCACTCTTCTTAACAGCTGTCGTTTTTCCTTCTTTCCCCTCCCATTATCCCCCCTCCTTGTCTACCCTCCCCTTCGCTGTATCTCCTCTGTTCCCTCCTCCTCTTCTTCCTTCTTGTTCCCCTTTCTCCATCTTTACCCACCCTTCCTCCTCCTCCTCCTCCTCCTCCTCCTCCTCGCCCAGGTCCGTTTAACATGTCAGCCTCCACCTATCTCTTTCCCTCACTCCATAAATCTTCTTACAGTTTTATTTTCACCACCTTCTCTCTCTCTCTCTCTCTCTCTCTCTCTCTCTCTCTCTCTCTCTCTCTCTCTCTCTCTCTCAGTATATGGCTGTGTGGGTCATTAGCTAGCTGGCTTTCTTTCTCATTATTTAACTAGTCATCTAGTTCTCTCTATCTAGCTGGCTCTCTTTCTACCATTATTTAGCTGGCTGTGTGGTTCTCTCACTAGCTGGCTTTTTCACTACCTAGCTGGCTCTTTCTCTCTACCTAGCTGGCTCTCTCACTACCTAACTGGCTCTCTCACTGGCTGGCTGGCTGGGAGTGTGTCGTCCCCTGGGTAATACCATCGGAAATTAACCTACACTAATCACTCGGGTTTAGATCTGGTCGACTATTATCCACATTTTAGCGGAGATTAGCGAGTGTGATGAGTGAGTGATGCATTATGGTGGCAGCGGTGGGATATGTTTTGTTTGTATCGTGTCCGTCTCTCTTTCTGTCTTTGAGTCTGTGTCTGTCTCTGTCTGTGATGAGTGAGTGATGCATTATGGTGGCAGCGGTGGGATCTGTTTTTTTTTCGTATCGTATCCGTCTCTCTTTCTGTCTTTGAGTCTGTGTCTCTCTGTCTGTCTCTGTCTGTGATGAGTGAGTGATGCATTATGGTGGCAGCGGTGGGATCTGTTTTTTTTTTGTATCGTATCCGTCTCTCTTTCTGTCTTTGAGTCTGTGTCTGTCTCTGTCTGTGATGAGTGAGTGATGCATTATAGTGGAGTGAGGGAATATGGTCTCTCTCTCTCTCTCTCTCTCTCTCTCTCTCTCTCTCTCTCTCTCTCTCTCTCTCTCTCTCTCTCTCTCACCAGGTTGATGGCAACACGTGTAATTTTAATCTCTATTAATATATTTTAATACTTTTTTATTTATTTACTTTTTTATATTTTTCACTCACATAGGTCAAACAAGTAATGAATTTTTATGTAGTGTTTTCTATATATTTTTTTTATCTTATTTACAGCCTTTCGATACAAAGTTTATATACAAAATTTATATATATTCCAATTTATGCTTTTTACTCCTCAATGGACCGAAAATATTGAAGTATATATAGTTTTTTGTAATGTACTTTTCTTTTCAGGAAAGGAAATGTGATTGTTTGTAGTTTCTCACAATATTATTACTTTTGTGTACCGTAATGGCGCCCTTAGTGGTGTCGTAGAAGTGTAAGGTGATTAGCAGTCGTTCTAATCATCTTACTAATCAAGAAAAGCTTAAACGATTCTCAGAGGTGAAGTTTACAAGCACTTACCAATCGCAGACGGCATAAAAGACTCTCTCTCTCTCTCTCTCTCTCTCTCTCTCTCTCTCTCTCTCTCTCTCTCTCTCTCTCTCTCTCTCTAGCCAGGGAGAGGGAGTGAGGGGCGGGGGGGACACCTACCTCATCTCTCCCACGCTGTGAACCTTAAAAAATGGGTGTGTATGTGGGGTAGGAGGGGGGGGGGGGTGATGGGGTCTTCTAGCACCTTATACTCCCACTCATGTAGTAGGCGCAGCAGAAGGAGAAGAAGAAGAAGAAAGGAGGAGGAGGAAGAGAAGGAGGAAGAGTGGTGGTAGTAGTAGTCGTAGTAGGAGGAGGAGGATGGGGAAGGGGGCGGAGCAAGTGCACCAAGACTCCCATCTCCACAGGGAATAGAGGATGATGGGGGTTAGCATAGTTGTTGAGTGAAGGGCTTTATCCCATCCCTCCCTCCCTCACTTCCTCCCTCCCTCATTCCTTCCCTCCCTCATTCATCCCTCCCTCATTCCTTCCCTCCCTCATTCATCCCTCCCTCACTCCCTCCCCCCACCCCTTCCTTCCTTCCTTCCTTCCTTCCTTCCTTCCTTCCTAGCAAGCCACCACCAGGAGGAGTAGGTGAGGAAGGAGGATGAAGGAAGGAGTTGGTGTGAAGGGGGATGGAAGGATGAGGTTTTAGGATGCAGGTTTAAGGGAGGGTGGAGGGTGTAGAGTGGAGGGTGGAGGGTGGAGGGTGTAGAGTGGAGGGTGGAGGGTGTAGAGTGGAGGATGGAGGGTGGAGGGTGTAGGGTGGAGGGTATAGGGTGGAGGGTGGAGGGTATAGGGTGTAGGGTGGAGGATGGAGGGTATAGGGTGGAGGGTATAGGGTGGAGGGTGTAGGGTGGAGGGTATAGGATGGAGGGTATAGGGTGGAGGGTATAGAGTGGAGGGTGGAGGGTGTAGAGTGGAGGGTGGAGGATATAGGGTGGAGGGTGGAGGGTATAGGATGGAGGGTATAGGGTAGAGGATATAGGGTGGAGGGTATAAGGTGGAGGGTATAGGGTGGAGGGTATAGGGTGGAGGATATAGGGTGGAGGGTATAGGGTGGAGGGTATAGGGTGGGTATAGGGTGGAAGGTAGAGGGTATAGGGTGGAGGGTGGAGGGTAAAAGAGAAGATAAAGCCAAGAACCAGACATTCTGACAGACAGACTGACAGTACAGACAGACAGACAGACAGACAGACAGTACAGAGGGAGAAACCATCAACCATTTCCAGCAATAAGATAACGTAAGCAGAGGTGGTACAGGTAAGAGGATTTGGGGCAGGTCGGTCTGGGAGGAGGAGAGTGATGGCCGCTAGTTTTGGCCTCTTTCATTGTAGTGCTTTATGGTGAGGTGATGGAGGGGGCTGGGGTGATGGAGGGGGTGGGGTGGGGTGATGGAGGGGTGATGGAGGGGTGTGGTGGACGCTAGTTTTGGCCTCTTTCATTGTAGTGCTTTATGGTGAGGTGATGGAGGGGGCTGGGGTGATGGAGGGGGTGGGGTGGGGTGATGGAGGGGTGTGGTGGACGCTAGTTTTGGCCTCTTTCATTGTAGTGCTTTATGGTGAGGTGATGGAGGGGGCTGGGGTGATGGAGGGGTGATGGAGGGGGTGGGGTGATGGAGGGGTGGTGAGGTGATGGAGGAGTGGGGAGGGGTGATGGAGGGGTGTGGTGGACGCTAGTTTTGGTCTCCTTCATTGTAGTGCTTTATGGTGAGGTGATGGAGTGGGGTGGGGTGATGGAGGGGTGGTGAGGTGATGGAGGAGTGGGGAGGGGTGATGGAGGGGTGTGGTGGACGCTAGTTTTGGTCTCCTTCATTGTAGTGCTTTATGGTGAGGTGATGGAGTGGGGTGGGGTGATGGAGGGGTGGTGAGGTGATGGAGGAGTGGGGAGGGGTGATGGAGGGGTGTGGTGGACGCTAGTTTTGGTCTCCTTCATTGTAGTGCTTTATGGTGAGGTGATGGAGGGGGTGGGGTGATGGAGGGGTGGTGAGGTGATGGAGGAGTGGGGAGGGGTGATGGAGGGGTGTGGTGGACGCTAGTTTTGGTCTCCTTCATTGTAGTGCTTTATGGTGAGGTGATGGAGTGGGGTGGGGTGATGGAGGGGTGGTGAGGTGATGGAGGAGTGGGGAGGGGTGATGGAGTGAGGAGGAGGGTGATGGCGGAAGAAGGGGGGGGTGGATGTGAAGCCTCCCATCCCCACCACCATCCCAACTTACCCTCCCCCTCTCCCTCACCTCTCCCCCCACCCGCCCCCTACCCCCCTCCACCACAGATTAGGAACCACAACTAATAATCAATTAGGGAAGAGTGTAAAAATTATGGAGCTCAGAGGATCATGGGTAATAGAGGAAGGCGTAAGTCCATTGTCTTCTTCCGCCTCACCTCACTAAACTACCCCCCTCCCGCCCCCCCCTCCCCGTCAGGCAGGTCCTCTCAAGTCACCCCCCCCCCCTGTGTCTCACCCTATTATCTCTCTCTCTCTCTCTCTCTCTCTCTCTCTCTCTCTCTCTCTCTCTCTCTCTCTCCTTCCTATCCTTCATTCTTCCTCCTCTCCTTCTCTCCCTCCCCCTCTCTCCCTCTCCCCCTCCCTCTCCCTCCCTCTTATTAATCGCTTGGTGACCGGATCATCCATAAGGGTGTCCGGTTATCGAGGCAGCGGCTACAACTGTTGTCTACATCGTGAAGGTTCGGATGTTGTGTTAGATTGGTTCTGAGGGTCTGGTGATGGGAGGAAATGGAGGAGGAGGTGTGCTGGAGGAGGAGGTGTGCTGGAGGAGGTGTGCTGGAGGAGGAGGTGTGGTGGAGGAGGTGTGGTGGAGGAGGAGGTGTGGTGGAGGAACACGTGAAGTGGGTGGGGGGGGGGGGTCACTATTCAAGAGATAAACAAGACTTTATAAATGCCTCTCGCTGTCCTATATATAACACATTAATATAACACTTATAATCTCTCGACACCTTTATAATACAGTAAATAAGATTAACTATCTAATTTATCAAGGGAAAATATTTGTGTGTGTGTGTGTGTCTGTGTATTGTCTTCAGCCATTTAAGTTTTTCATAAAGAGTTAAAATTTCTGTTCAGCTGGAAATTAAACATCACAGTCTATTTCACCTGATGATTAAAGCCCCTAATACTTACCTCACCTAACCTGACCTAACCTAACCTAACCTTACCTAACCTCACCTAACCTAACCTCACCTAACCTAACCTAACCTATCCTAACCTAACCTATCCCCCTCCCCACCCCAGGTAGCATGAAGGTGTTTGTTTAATCATCAGGTAAAATAAGCTCTGAATCTTTACGTAATATCTGTTACCTTTATTAGTCATAAGATGTTTGTAGATTATAAGTAAGTAAAGACATTATTGTTGTTCTTGTAATTAAAAACATTCACAGGATCTCCACTACTACTGTATCCCTTACCGCTGTTGTTACTTTCGCTGGCTGGACACTCTCTGGTGGCTCTGTAACTCACTGTAACGGTCACTGTCTCGTTACTCCCTCAGCATAGTAATACCTTCTCTCCCTTAGGTACAGCTACTTGGTAACTCATTCTTGAGAGTAACTTGTTAGCTCTGATGGGTGGCTGGTAGCTCTGATGGGTGGCTGGTAGCTCTGATGGGTGGCTGATAGCTCTGATGGGTGGCTGGTAGCTCTGATGGGTGGCTGGTAGCTCTGATGGGTTTGCTTGTGGCTCCTGATAATGACTTTGTAGCTCTGGAGGCAGCTGATGGCTTCAAAGAGTGGCTTGGCAGCTCTTGAGTGGGTGGGACGGGATTTTCTGCCACATCTGTCTTAAGAACTGTTGTGGGGGTTGGCTCCTTGAAGCGGCTTATAGTATAGGTGAGCTGCTGAAGGCGGCCCGGTAGGTGGTGGTGGTGGTGCTGCCGGCGACGACTAACCCTGGTGTGTCTCCCTCCTACAGTTCTCCTCGGTCCTCCTGCCGTACCAGAAGGGGGTCTACACAAACTCCTTCCACGACTCACATCCGCGTTCCCTCCACGAGGTTAGTACCGCTTCCTTCCAGCTTTCCTTTCCTTCAGGGACACCGTGCGCATCTTCATAGCTTTATATATTAGACGTAGCTGTAGGGATTTTAGCTTTACACGTGGCGGAAAGGGTGGTTGTGATAGCGGAGATGATCTGTCTAGAGTCTTCCTCTGTCAGCCAGCCACTGCCGTCAGCGATAAATGTGTGTGTGGGCGGCGACTTGGTGTTGTCAGCCCCGCCCGCTACTGTCACCCACCGCACTGGACTTGTCTTCGTGATCAAGATATTAGCTAACATGATCGTCACAACCACCACCAACACAACCACTAATACTACTACAACCACAACGACTACCACAACCACCATTACTATTATACCATAACCAATTCCTACTACTACCACAACCACAACTACCTCCACTCCTACCACCCCTCCTACTCTAAGAACCATCACCACTGCCACCAACACATCCACCAAAACTTCCTCCTTGCATCTAAATCTGAACATCCAGAGAAAACATCTCCTTCCACATATCTTTCCAGGGGTTTTTGGGACTGGAATTCTGGAAGCTGGAAGTGCGTCGAGAGAGAGAGAGAGAGAGAGAGAGAGAGAGAGAGAGACCCTGGGTTTATCTTGCCCCGGTTTTTTTACGAGATGTTTCAGGTTTTAGGGGGATTGGTGAGGGAGGAGGGGCAGGGGGGAAGGAGGGGGCAGGTTTGTTGTGGAGTAGGAGGTCCTTCGAGTCCTGGTTATTGTGTGGGACTTCATAGGATGAGGGAATCCCTTGGGATGAAGGAGGGGGCGAAGGAGCATGTTACTTTGGAGGTGCTGATGACCGTAGACACCTGTGTGTGTGTGTGTGTGCAATAATAATAATATTAAATAATAATAATAATAATAATAATAATGATGATAACAGTAACAAGCTAAACCATTGTAACACTCTCCCATCCCCACCCCCCACCTCATGTTCCCTCCCCCCTCCCTCTCCCGTCTCCCCTCCCCAACTGCCCGCCCCCTCCCGTCTCCCCTCTCACACCACACCTTATCCCTCCCAGCCTAACCATCCTCCTCCCCCACCTAGCCCCCAATCTGACCTCCTCAACCCTCCCCCGCCCCCCTCCCCTCCACCCCCCACCCTCTTAGCCCCTCCTCACGCCAGCACGTCAACTTTCAGTCACCAGATAAAATGGACAAAAATCTACCCAATTTACACACAAAAACTTGAGCGAGTTAGACGGTGGGCGTGAGCGGTGTTCGGCTGACCCGCCCGTGGCCAGGGCTTATAAATAATGGATGTGTCACTTGTGAGGTGTGTCGAGGAGGCGGCCACACCACACGAACACCGCCAAGACAGCTCCTTCAGGTGTTGGGGGGGGGGGGGCTGAAGGGATGGGTGGTGGGGAGGGGGGTTGGTGGGTGGGTTGGTGGGTGGGTAGGAGGGTGGGTTGGTAGGTAGGAGGGTGTGTTTGTGGGTGTGAAGGAAGGTCTTTATGGATGGCGGGGAGTAGGGTGGAGAAGGTACATACTCTCTCTCTCTCTCTCTCTCTCTCTCTCTCTCTCTCTCTCTCTCTCTCCCCTCACCAACTCGATAAATAATAACTTTCATCCTCTCTCTGTATTTTTGTTTATGATTTATTAATACGATCAGACGCCCCAACTTTGGACCAAACTTTCTATTGTAATTCTTCCACACCGGGTATCGTAACTTGCTTATTGTTAGGGTGTTGGAACAAGTAGTTATGGCTTGTTAATGGAGTCGGTGTTGGCTAAACTATTCGTGTTATTGGGGATATGTGATTAGGGGAAGTTTTATGTGGGGAGGGAGGGAGGGGGGTGTTGGGGGGGATTAGTTGGTGGGGGGGAGGTGGTGTGGGTGTATGTGGTGGTGGTGGTGGAAGGGGGAAGGTGGTGTGGGAGTAGGTGAGGGGTATGTGGTGGTGGTGGTGGGAGGGGGAAGGTGGTGTGGGAGTAGGTGAGGGGTATGTGGTGGGGAAGGGGGGGGGGCTGGTAGGGGGTGGGGTTGGGTTAGAAAGTTGTGCTTGGGGTCACAAGTTGGGTGATTATGTTAGTGTGTGTTGTTTATTGTGGTGATTTAATCTATTGAGTGCGGTGATTCAAGCTTTTGAGTGCGGTGATTTAACCCCTTGAGTACGGTGATTTAATCTATTGAGTGCGGTGATTTAAGCTCTTGAATACGGTGATTTAACCTCTTGAGTTCGGTGATTTAACCCCATGAGTACGGTGATTAAATCCCATTAGTACGGTGATTTAACCCCTTGAATACGGTGATTTAACCTCTTGAGTTCGGTGATTTAACCCCTTGAGTACGGTGATTTAACCCCATGAGTACGGTGATTTAACCCATTGAATACAGTGATTTAACCTCTTTGAGTACGGTGATTTAAGCTCTTGAGTGCGGTGATTTAACCCCTTGAGTACAATAATTTCACCTCTTGAGTACGAAAACAGAACAATAAATATCACTCATCAAACAAGAAGAACAACGAACGACAAACAAAAACAAACAACAAAACAAAAAATAAACACCAAACAAAAATAACCAAGAGACAAGAATAAACAACGAACAAAAATAAACAAACACAAAACCAAAACACAAACATTATATCATGTCGGGGGGTAAAATAATATGAGTCAGTATTCACATAATGCATAATCCGTATCTGGCTGACGAACGCATTACAGAAACCCACACCGGATTAAGGATTGAAAACATTAGCCCGGGTTTGATAACGTCAGTGGCCGGGGCCGGTAAATGTGCCCCCCCTCCCTCCCTCCCTCCCCCGGATTATTGAGACAGCATGTGACGGTGACGATTATCTGAGAGAGAGAGACGGGGAGACAGAGAGAGGGGGCGAAGAGAGAGAAGTGCAACGGGAAGATAGTTCGATACACACACGTACACACACATACACACACTACCCCCCCCCCCTATATACACCCACACTACCTCCTCCTCCTCCTCCCCCCCACACACAACCCCCCTTCCCCACACATAAAACCCCTCCCTCCCTACACCCACACAACCCCTTCCCACACACACACAACCCCTCCCCACACACACACAACCCCTCCCCACACACACACAACCCCTCCCCACACCCACACAACCCCTCCCCACACACACACACAACCCTTCCCCACATACACACAACCCCTCCCCACACACACACAACCCCTCCCCACACACACACACAACCCCTCCCCACACACACACACAACCCCTCCCCACACACACACACAACCCCTCCCCACACACACAACCCCTCCCCACACACACACAACCCCTCCCCACACCCACACAACCCCTCCCCACACACACACACACCCCCTCCCCACACACACACACCCCCTCCCCACACACACAACCCCTCCCCACACACACACAACCCCTCCCCACACACACAACCCCTCCCCACACACTACCCCTCCCCACACACACAACCCCTCCCCACACACACAACCCCTCTCCACACACTACCCCTCCCCACACACACACAACCCCTCCCCACACACACAACCCCTCCCCACACACACAACCCCTCCCCACACACACAACCCCTCCCCACACACAACTCCTCCCAACACACAACCCCTCCCCACACACAACCCCTCCCCACACACAACCCTTCCCCACACACTACCCCTCCCCAAACACACAACCCCTCCCCACACACTACCCCTCCCCAAACACACAACCCCTCCCCACACACTACCCCTCCCCACACACTACCCCTCCCCAAACACTACCCCTCCCCAAACACTACCCCTCCCCAAACACACAACCCCTCCCCACACACTACCCCTCCCCCCCCCTCACACAACAACAAACTTGGTGGTGGTTCGTTCACTGGCGGTCCATTAGTTGTAGTCTTCAGAGCCTACACTTTGTTAATGACAAACTTGGTGATAACGTACACTGCTCCATTCCACACCCGCTGTTCGTATCCCTGCGTCCACCCTCGGCTTGGGTTACGTCGAGAGAGAGAGAGAGAGAGAGAGAGAGAGAGAGAGAGAGTGAGAGAAAGGCAGATGGATAGACAGAGCAGGGGATGGGGAAAAAGGAAAGAGAGAGAGAGAGAGATTCTTCATAGGGTCAGTTCAACCCTGGTAAGACTACTGGTTGGGTGAGGTTTTTCTGAATGATTTTTTTTTCTACTGTTTGTGAGTGTGTGGGTGTGGGTGGGGGGGGGGGGGCGCTCCCAGTAAGAGGGTCCAATCCCATGTTTAGTTATATATGGTTGTCTTATTCTTGGTATTTGATGTTTGGTTGTTGTTGTGGCTGTTGGCATGATTATGTCATGGTTGTCGTCATGGTTATAGTTGTGGTTGTAGGTATGGTTGTGTTGTGGTTGCTGGCATGGTTGTGTCGTAGTTGACATCGTGGTTGTTGTCGTAGTTATAGGCATGGTTGTTGGCATGATTGTGTCATGGTTGTCGTCATGGTTGTCGGCGTGGTTATAGTTGTGGTTGTCACCGTGGTTGTAGGTACAGTACACACATAAGTCACCACGGCACAAGACTTTAAAATTCCAATCCACGTTGCCAAGTTCAAGGTTCGGAGGGGGGGGGGGGGACTCTTCCTTTTCAACTGCAGGGGGTGATGTTTACATTTCACACATTGCTTGTCTCGCCGCCTCCCGTCCCAGCAGATGGCCGCACCCAATCAGCGAGGACTCACCTGAACACCTTAAAGCCCCACAAAGGAAGCTCTTAAATAACCCAAGTTACCTACGACACGTTCCCTCTGTTGTAGGGACACCTCATCTACCTCCTCCTCCTCCTGCCCCTGTCTCTACTGCCTGGCACCTCCTACACCTGCGCCACCTCACAAAGCCTTGCTACAGGATTCGGACAGCGGCTGGGGAGAGGGGGGGGATGGGAAGGAGGAGGGGCCGGCCAGGGTAGAGCCGTGAGAATCGCGTTGGATTCAGACTTTTTCCAGAGCTGTCCAGACGAAGAGGAAGAAAGAGAACCGCTGGATTTTAAACTTAGTGTGAGGGTTTGAATGTTCGGCTGGACGGGGAAAGAACCCAGCGACCAAATCAATTTATTTTACTCAGCGGGATTCATTCTTAATTCTCGTGGTGTTGGAAGACGTGGTAGTGGTAGTAGTAGGTATTGTAATGGTGTTAGTGGTGGTGGTGGTGGTAGTAGTCGGTATTGTAATGGTGGTGATGGTGGTGGTGTTGGTGGTAGTGGTAGTAGTAGGTATTGTAATGGTGGTGGTGGTGTTAATGGAAGTGGTGGTGGTGGCAGTGGTAGTGATGAAGATAGTTGTGGTGATAGTAGATAATAATTGTGGTAGTGGTGTCAGTGGTGTCAGCAACGAAGAACAAAACACGTACCCAACACCACAACCACCACCACCACCACCACCATCACCACCACCACCATTACCACTACCACCACCACCACCACCATCACCACCACCACCATTACCACTACATCATATTCTTGAAAAAGTTGTCCGAATGTAGACCTGAGAGAGAGAGTGAGAGAGAGTGAGAGAGAGTGAGAGAGAGAGAGAGAATTTGTGAGTGAGTGAAAGAGTGAGAGAGATTGTGTGTTTGTAGGTGAGAGAGAGAGAGAGAGAGAGAGAGAGAGAGAGAGAGAGAGAGAGAGAGGTTAAGGTAGAGTTTGATTGAGGTAAGAAGAAGGAGGAAGAGCAGAAGGAGGTACCAACAACCCCAGCCACCTATTGATCGTCTCGTCGCCACACACACACACACACACACACATCTATGGCAGTCCAAAAGTTCACCTCCAAGACTGTGTGACTCTCTCTCTCTCTCTCTCTCTCTCTCTCTCTCTCTCTCTCTCCCAGCGAATGATATATCGAAAAGGTCACTTGAAAATTCTTAAAACTTGAAATGTCTTTACCTAACCTAACCTAATGTAACCTGCTTTCATTTTCCTTCATTTTATTGCTTTCCTTCACTTATTACAATCATGTTCCATCTTTCTTCCTCCTTCCTTCACCCCTTCCTTCTTTATTTCTTTTTTTTTCTTTCCTTCACCTATTTCATTTCCTCTTTTTCTTACTTCCTTCACCTACTGACATTCATTTTCCTTCTTTTTTCATCCATCCTTCACTCCTCCTCCTCAAGGCTACGTTAGCTATTTGTCCAGTATTCCTCTCGTATAAGAGCCGTTTTTCAGGCAGCCTTTAGAGTCCCCTGATTAAATTTGGCTATTCAGGTTAATACCGGCTCTCTTAATAACTACAGTAGATTCTCGTAAAAATAACTCTCTCTCTCTCTCTCTTTTTTCACTTTTTCTCTCTCTCTTTCTTCCTATCTTTTTTCACTTTTCTCTCTTTTTTCTTTTTTCTCTTTCTTTCTTTCTTTCTTTCCAGCATCCTCACCTTGCAAGCGAGCGGACCCGGGTTCGATCCCCGGGCAGGGTGAAACTATGGGCAAGTTTCTTTACGCCATTTGCCTCTGTCTACCCAGCAGTAATTGGGGACCTGGATTTTAATTGACTTGCGGATCGTGTTCCTGGGTAATGGTTTGCCAGTGCAGTTGGCGAGTTGTCCGGTCTTCTTGGACTATTCCTTGACACTGGGTCGTGCAACTCGTTAACTCCGGGTGTGGTTGTTGTGTAGGCCCTAGGGCCGGCCATCCTCGTTACACGAGGGGCAACCATTATTATTATTGTTATAGGTATATGTGTGTGTGTGTATGTTAGGTGGTTGTATGTGTGTGTCTGTGTGTGTCTATGTAGGTATTTATGTGTGTGTGTGTGTATGTGTATGTGTGTGTGTGTGTGTGTGTGTGTGTGTGTGTGTGTGTGTCTATGTAGGTATTTATGTGTGTGTGTGTGTAGGTGTGTGTGTGTGTGTGTGTGTAGTTGTGTGTGTGTGTATGCGTAGGTATGTTAGGTGGTTGATATGTGTGTGTGTGTTTATGTAGGTATTTATGTGTGTGTGTGTGTGTGTGTGTAAAGGAAAAATTAAAAGCAAAATATTTTCTGAGGCGTAATTCTTCTCATTTCTTAAGACGACTTCATATTATATTTATCAAGTAACTTATCACTGTTTACCTCTCTGTCTGTCTGTCTGTCTGTCTGTCTGTCTGTCTGTCTGTCTGTCTCCTTGTTCATATCGGTCTAAGTGATTTGACCCCACGACTATGGATGTGTGTTTAAACTTTGGCCTGAATAACTTAAAACTTTGCCTTAAAGTTTCACCCAAAGTAGAGTTGAACATTTCCGCCATAGTCACGTGACGTCATAAACACTGCATGACGTCATAAACACTTTGCTGTCGTCATAAACACTTTGCTGACGTCATAAACGCTACATGACGTCATAAACACTAAGATCAAGTGAATGATGTGCGGTTTTCTCTGTGCGCGTCTCTCTCTCTCTCTCTCTCTCTCTCTCTCTCTCTCTCTCTCCCCCTTCTCCACTTCCTACCCTTCCTCTCCCGTACGTTTAGCACCTCCTCCTCCTCCTCCTCTTCGTACCCCTTCAACACCTCCTCCTCTTCCAACCTTTCAACATCTCCTCCTCCTCCTCCTCCAACTCTTCAACACCTCCTCCTCCTCCAACTCTTCAACACCTCCTCCTCCTCCTCCAACCCTTCAACATCTCCTCCTCCTCCAACCCTTCAACATCTCCTCCTCCTCCTCCAACCCTTCAACACCTCCTCCTCCTCCAACCCTTCAACACCTCCTCCTCCTCCTCCAACCCTTCAACACCTCCTCCTCCTCCAACCCTTCAACACCTCCTCCTCCTCCTCCTCCAACCCTTCAACATCTCCTCCTCCTCCTCCAACACCTCCTCCTCCTCCAACCCTTCAACACCTCCTCCTCCTCCTCCTCCTCCTCCAACCCTTCAACACCTCCTCCTCCTCCTCCTCCTCCTCCAACCCTTCAACACCTCCTCCTCCTCCTCCTCCTCCTCCTCACCCTTCAACACCTCCTCCTCCTCCTCCTCCTCCTCCAGCCCTTCAACACCTCCTCCTCCTCCTCCAACCCTTCAACACCTCCTCCTCCTCCTCCAACCCTTCAACACCTCCTCCTCCTCCAACCCTTCAACACCTCCTCCTTCTCCTCCTCCTCCTCCTCCTCCTCCTCCTCCTCCAACCCTTCAACACCTCCTCCTCCTCCAACTCTTCAACACCTCCTCCTCCTCCTCCTCCTCCTCCAGCCCTTCAACACCTCCTCCTCCTCCTCCTCCTCCTCCAACCCTTCAACACCTCCTCCTCCTCCTCCAACCCTTCAACACCTCCTCCTCCTCCAACCCTTCAACACCTCCTCCTTCTCCTCCTCCTCCTCCTCCTCCTCCTCCAACTCTTCAACACCTCCTCCTCCTCCAACTCTTCAACACCTCCTCCTCCTCCTCCTCCTCATACAGCGTCTCCAACTCAAGATTGAATTTGGGGAGGACAATTTCATTAGGAGGCGGCAGGCGGCCATCAAAGAAGGGGATCACTGGCGGGAAAAGTGGGATGGTGAGAATCTTTCATCAGGGGGGTGAGTGTGACAAGGCGGAGTCACACCTCTCACTCAGGATGACGTGAGAGGGAGATGAGAGGGGAGGGGGAGCAGGTGAGGGAGAGACAGGTGGGAGGGAGATGAGAGAGGAGGGGGAGCAGGTGAGGGAGCGACAGCAGGTAGGAGGGAGATGAGAGAGGAGGGGGAGCAGGTGAGGGAGCGACTAGGTAGGGGTGAGGGAGAGACAGGTGGGGGAGGTAGGTGTGAGAGTCTCCTCAGGTCAACGAGGGAGAGTCGTACCTCTTACCTGATGTTATTGTTGTTTTATGAGAGAGAGAGAGAGAAAGAGAGAGAGAGAGTGGGGGGGGGAGATGATGAGAAACAAAACGAGAAAGACAGACTAATCTCTCTCTCTTTCTCTCTCTCTCTCTCTCTCTCTCTCTCTCTCTCTCTCTCTCTCTCTCTCCATTACGTGATCTAAAACATACATAACTCGAAAGATACATAATAAAAATACATAAACAAACTACAGACTGTAAACTGAACTACAAAAGGTGGGACAAATACATTACTTACAAAATTAAGAATATACTCAGGTGGGGTATTTTTTTCTTACTTACTGTACCTGTGTTAATAAGTGTAATGGTTTCCTGTACACGGCCTTTATGTACCGTATGTAATCAGTGTAGTGAATGAGGCTCTATAATAGCCTGTATTTATAAAGAAAACATTACATCAGAGTACTTAATGGTGTGTGTGTGTGTGTGTGAGTAATTGAATCCGTCAACAAGTGTACATAACTAAAGTACTCCGCTGTACATAATAGTGAAGGTGTATTGTGAAGAGGTGGAGGGAAGGGTGGGAGAGGTGGAGGGAAGGGTGGGAGAGTGGAGGGAAGGGTGGGAGAGGTGGAGGGAAGGGTGGGAGAGGTGGAGGGAAGGGTGGGAGAGTGGAGGGAAGGGTGGGAGAGTGGAGGGAAGGGTGGGAGAGGTGGAGGGAAGGGTGGGAGAGTGGAGGGAAGGGTGGGAGAGGTGGTGGGAGAGTGGAGGGAAGGGTGGGAGAGTGGAGGGAAGGGTGGGAGAGGTGGTGGGAGAGTGGAGGGAAGGGTGGGAGAGTGGAGGGAAGGGTGGGAGAGTAGAGTGAATGGTTTTCCCCAATAGTACCACCATCACCGAACACCATCAACTACCACCACCACCACCACCACCACCGTCAACCACCACCACCACCACCACCGTCAACCACCACCACCACCACCATCTTGCCTACTCTTGAAGATGATGGAGTCTTTAAACAAACGGTCGAGCCACGTTAATATATCACCTGACCAACACACACACACACACACACACACCTCACACACACACACACCTCACACACACACACACACACCTCACACACACACACACACACACACACACACGGAATAAGCTAATAAAGAAGAAACATTATCGTGGGAATAAAACTTGACGGTCAGGTAAAGTCGTACCTGAGATCATCATTAATGAGACAAAATATTAAGGTAATCTCACATGGCCACCACGAGATAAGGCAGCCAGGCGTCGGGTTTCATGTGCGTGTGTTTGTGTGAGTGTGTGTGTGTGTGTTTGTGTGTGTGTACTGTGTGTGTACTGTGTGTGGTTGTTTTATGTCTGTAAATTCTTGGTGTAGACGGGCGCCATTACGTGCTCTACACCTTATACTATAACAGGTAGACGCATCTCAGTTCAATATTCCTGTAATCTACTGTAATTCACCTGTAATTTACACTTCTTACTACTCATCCAGAAACAAATTTACACACGGGGTCTTTTTGCCGAGCCGAGACCAACGTAAAACTGTGATAAAAAAAAATATATATATATATAAAAACCCGTTTCCTTTAATCTAGAATTCAGAAGGTTAAGCAACAATTGGTAACCCCGAAATGCGGTCGATTCGTGTGAGTGTTCTTCAGTGTGATTGGTCCACGTCTATTACTCGGCGCCCAAAGCAGCCAATCAGCTTCCCTCTAGCCACGGGGAACATCGCAATCACATCCTCTCTGAAAGCCGACTTGACTGAAACACCCAGGGGGAAAAATTAAACTTAGTCGTAGATGAAGTAAAATATCAAAATTGAAAAACACTTTAGAATTTACACTTAATTTCACTTCAGAATAAACTAATCTAACCAAACCCCCCTACAAGAATATTTTGTTCTTTAGCCATGTTGGGTTGTGGGGGGTTGTTACAGCGAGGTTATATCACTCTACTGTAGTGTAGGGGTTGTTACAGCGAGGTTATATCACTCTACTGTAGTGTAGGGGTTGTTACAGCGAGGTTACATCACTCTACTGTACTATGGGGGTTGTTACAGCGAGGTTACATCACTCTACTGTACTATGGGGGTTGTTACAGCGAGGTTACATCACTACTGTAGTGTAGGGGTTGTTACAGCGAGGTTATATCACTCTACTGTAGTGTAGGGGTTGTTACAGCGAGGTTACATCACTCTACTGTACTATAGGGGTTGTTACAGCGAGGTTACATCACTCTACTGTACTATAGGGGTTGTTACAGCGAGGTTACATCACTCTACTGTAGTATAGGGGTTGTTACAGCGAGGTTACATCACTCTACTGTAGTATAGGGGTTGTTACAGCGAGGTTACATCACTCTACTGTACTATAGGGGTTGTTACAGCGAGGTTACATCACTCTACTGTACTATAGGGGTTGTTACAGCGAGGTTACATCACTCTACTGTACTATAGGGGTTGTTACAGCGAGGTTACATCACTCTACTGTACTATGGGGGTTGTTACAGCGAGGTTACATCACTCTACTGTACTATGGGGGTTGTTACAGCGAGGTTACATCACTCTACTGTAGTGTAGGGGTTGTTACAGCGAGGTTACATCACTCTACTGTAGTGTAGGGGTTGTTACAGCGAGGTTGCATCACTCTACTGTACTATGGGGGTTGTTACAGCGAGGTTACATCACTCTACTGTACTATGGGGGTTGTTACAGCGAGGTTACATCACTCTACTGTAGTGTAGGGGTTGTTACAGCGAGGTTGCATCACTCTACTGTACTATAGGGGTTGTTACAGCGAGGTTGCATCACTCTACTGTACTATAGGGGTTGTTACAGCGAGGTTGCATCACTCTACTGTACTATAGGGGTTGTTACAGCGAGGTTACATCACTCTACTGTACTATGGGGGTTGTTACAGCGAGGTTACATCACTCTACTGTACTATAGGGGTTGTTACAGCGAGGTTACATCACTCTACTGTACTATGGGGGTTGTTACAGCGAGGTTACATCACTCTACTGTACTATGGGGGTTGTTACAGCGAAGTTACATCACTCTACTGTAGTATGGGGGTTGTTACAGCGAGGTTACATCACTCTACTGTACTATGGGGTTGTTACAGCGAGGTTACATCACTCTACTGTAGTATAGGGGTTGTTACAGCGAGGTTACATCACTCTACTGTAGTATAGGGGTTGTTACAGCGAGGTTACATCACTCTACTGTACTATGGGGGTTGTTACAGCGAGGTTACATCACTCTACTGTACTATGGGGGTTGTTACAGCGAGGTTACATCACTCTACTGTACTATGGGGGTTGTTACAGCGAGGTTACATCACTCTACTGTAGTGTAGGGGTTGTTACAGCGAGGTTACATCACTCTACTGTAGTATAGGGGTTGTTACAGCGAGGTTACATCACTCTACTGTACTATGGGGGTTGTTACAGCGAGGTTACATCACTCTACTGTACTATGGGGGTTGTTACAGCGAGGTTACATCACTCTACTGTACTATGGGGTTGTTACAGCGAGGTTACATCACTCTACTGTAGTGTAGGGGTTGTTACAGCGAGGTTACATCACTCTACTGTAGTATAGGGGTTGTTACAGCGAGGTTACATCACTCTACTGTACTATGGGGGTTGTTACAGCGAGGTTACATCACTCTACTGTAGTGTAACCTTTTGCCAACAGCTCGCGGCGCCTCTCAGGTTCTGGAACAAGGAGTGAAGGCGATACACTACTCTCTCTCTCTCTCTCTCTCTCTCTCTCTCTCTCTCTCTCTCTCACACAGCCATAATTTATCCTAAGTGAGGAAATAAAAATATATATATTAGAAAAAAGAAGAAAAGAGACTTTATCCTCTTAAGGAAGCCAGACTTAAGATGGCCTCTCTCTCTCTCTCTCTCTCTCTCTCTCTCTCTCTCTCTCTCCTAGTTGGGCCTATCTTCTCTCTCTCTCTCTCTCTCTCTCTCTCTCTCTCTCTCTCTCTCTCTCTCTCTCTCTCTCTCTCTCTCACGGGGCCAGGTTTGCGGGGTATAACCATATATTTTTTGCCCCCGCTCTCCTCCAAGACTGTGCGGTGAGCGGCGGAACTGTGTGAACTAGTTGATAAAAGCCTTAATGACCTGTTATGACCTCTGTCCCGGACCCGCCAGGAAACTCGCCTAATTACCCACTTTATTTTTACTAAAGGTGATAATGAGGTTGAAAGGTGAGGGGGGGGGGGAGGAGAGAGGTGAGGGGAATGGGAGGGAAAGAGGGGAGAGAGGGATTCGTGAGATGGAGAGAAGAGGGAAATGGGTGAAGGAGGTAGGAAGGGAGGAGGAGAGGGAAGGTACCTGTGGATACCTGAGAATACCTGTGGATACCTGCCTTCACTATCTATCTATCTATCTATCTATCTTCTTTCATCATATTTTCTTCCATCCACTTCATCACTTCTTTCACCCACTTCTTTCATCTTGTTTCATCCACTTCTTTCATCCACTTCTTTCACCCACTTCTTTCACCTTGTTTCATCCACTTCTTTCACCCACTTTCATCTTGTTTCATCCACTTCTTTCACCCACTTTCATCTTGTTTCATCCACTTCTTTCATCCACTTCTTTCACCCACTTCTTTCATCTTGTTTCATCCACTTTCATCTTGTTTCACCCACTTCTTTCATCTTGTTTCATCCACTTCTTTCACCCACTTCTTTCATCTTGTTTCGTTCGTGTTTTTTTTATTGCGATTCACTGACTTAAGAAGAAGAAAAATAATTACGATGTTTATTAACCGGTTCTCCTTTTTTCATTCAATTTACCTGGCGCGTTTCGTTAATTACAGGTAAAAATAGTTCTAATGAGATTATTTGCTCTTCAACATTTTCTTTTTACCTTTTCAAAACCTGTGGACGCCGTCTCGCTAATTAACCTGCCTACCTTAACCTACCCTACCCTAACCTACCCTGTCCTAATCTAACCTACCCTACCCTAACCTACCCTGTCCTAACCTACCCTGTCCTAATCTAACCTACCCTACCCTAACCTACCCTAACCTACCCTGTCCTAACCTACCCTACCCTAACCTACCCTATCCTACTCTAACCTACCCTACCCTAACCTAACCTAACCTAACCTAACCTACCCTAACCTAACCTAACCTAATCTTACCTGTCCTAATCTAACCTCACCTACCCTAACCTAACCTAACCTAACCTAACCTAATCTTACCTGTCCTAATCTAACCTCACCTACCCTAACCTAACCTAATCTAATCTTACCTGTCCTAATCTAACCTAACCTAACCTAACCTAACCTACCCTAACCTAACCTAACCTAATCTTACCTGTCCTAATCTAACCTCACCTACCCTAACCTAACCTAACCTAACCTAACCTAACCTAATCTTACCTGTCCTAATCTAACCTCACCTACCCTAACCTACCCTACCCTAACCTACCCTACCCTAACCTCACCTAACCTAACCTAACCTACCCTAACCTAACCTAACCTAACCTAACCTAACCTCACCTAACCTAACCTAACCTAACCTCACCTAACCTAACCTACCCTACCTTAACCTAACCTAAACTTGATTTATTTTTGTATATTCTTTGTATATTGGATTCTGTCTCTCTGTATCTGTCTGTCTGTCTGTCTCTGCCTGGCTGTGTCTGTCTGTGTCTGTCTGCCTGTCTGTGTCTGTCTGTCTGTCTGTCTGTGTCTGTCTGTCTGTCTGTGTCTGTCTGTCTGTGTCTGTCTCCTGCTCACACATCCTCCTCCCCTCCCCAACTCCCTCACATAACCATCCTTCATCCCCATCACGTCCCCTCACACTCCCCTCCCCTCCCTAACCCTCCCCCTCTCCCTTCCCCTCCCCTCCCCAACCCTCACACTTCCCCCTCCCCTCCCCAACCCTCACACTTCCCCCTCCTACCCCTCCCCACCCCTCACACATACCCCTCCTACCCCTCCCATCAACCCTCACACCTCCCCCACCCCTCTCCACCCCTCACATACCCCTCCTACCCCTCCCATCAACCCTCACACCTCCCCCACCTCTCACATACCCCTCCTACCCCTCCCCAACCCTCACACATACCCCTCCTACCCCTCCCCACCCCTCACACATACCCCTCCTACCCCTCCCATCAACCCTCACACCTCCTACCCTCCCCAACCCTCACACCTCCCCCCACCCCTCTCTCCCCCTCCTACCCCTATCCCCAACCCTCACACATACCCCTCCTACCCCTCTCCCCCCCCCCCCTAGCACCACGGTTCATCAAGCTTGTATACAACGTGGCTGGTGTGATTAGGATCGGTCGACGTCACTGGCCCGTTTGATCAACTTCAAATATTCATTCAGTCCTTCATTCATATCCCCCCTCCCCTCCCCTCCCCTCCCCCATTCGTCTTTACTATACCCCTCCCTCTTACTATACTCCTTCTTCCCCCCCCCCAACCCTCACCCCTCCTTCCTCTCCCCCTTCCTTACCCCTTCCCTCCCCATTTCCTTTCAGCTTTCCCTACTTTTTCCCTCCCCACCTTCTCCCTCTCTTCCTCCTCATCCCCTCCACCTCCCCTCTTCTTTCCTTCCTTTTCCTTTTTCCTCTTCTTTCCTCTCCCTCCTTCCTTTCTTTCCCCCTCCCATTCTCCCTCCCCTCCCCCCCTTCTTCACCCCTTCTCCCCAACACAACCCTTCCCTTCACCTCTTCTATGCCCCTTCCTTCTTTATCCTCCCCTACCAGTACACACGAGAGAGAGAGAGAGAGAGAGAGAGAGAGAGAGAGAGAGGTTATGTATAGTTACTAGGTGAGGGGAGAGGGGAGAGGGGTGAGGGGAGAGGGGAGAGGGTAAGGGAAGAGGGGAGAGAGCTAGGAAGTATGGTATGACATGGCATGGTAGTCCTCACCCATGGTTATGGTATGTATAGTGACACCATACTGTACCATTGATCTTATATGGTGGCTATGGTGTGGTTAGTGAGAGAGAGAGAGAGAGAGAGAGAGAGAGAGAGAGAGAGAGAGAGCCGCAGTATACGTTAGGGAGTGTTTGGTAGTGGGACGTAAGCTTGCTGGGCTTAGTGAGTGGTCCAGCGTGGCCTGTGGGAGAGGGAGTGAGAGGGAACGAGAGAGGAAGAGGTAGAGGAGTGTGATAGAGGGAGGGCGGTGAGAGAGGGAGAGTAAAGGGGAGAGAAAGAGGGAGGGGCAGAGTAGAAAGGAGAGAGAGAGAGAGAGAGAGAGAGAGAGAGAGTGAGGACAACATATAAATAAAGGCAGAAACGGTGAGAGAAAAAGGGGGAAAAGAACGATAAATGGAGAGAAAAAAGAGAGAGAAAGAGTCGAAGAATCCATAGAATAAGCAACAAAATACAGGGAGAGGCAACAGTGAATAAAGGGTGGATAGATAGATAGCACACACACACACACACACACACACACACGGACTATAAACAAAATCGCATCGTGTTTGTTGACAAAAAAAAAAACAAGATGGCGTCCCTGTGTGTTCCTTGATATAAACAAAATTGAAGAAGAGAATGAAAAGAAAACTGAAAATATGTAATAAATGGGGTGAGGGAGGGGGGGTGAGGGAGGGGGGTGAGGGAGGGGGGGTGAGGGAGGGGAGGTGAGGGAGGGGGGTGAGGGAGGGGGGGTGAGGGAGGGGGGTGAGGGAGGGGGGTGGAGGGAGGGTGGTGAGGGAGGGGGGTGTGGTTGAGGGGGGTGGAGGGAGGGGGTGAGGGGAGGGGGGGTGAGGGAGGGGGGTTGAGGGAGGGGGAGGTGAGGGAGGGGGGGTGAGGGAGGGGGGTGGAGGGAGGGGGGAGAGGAGGGGGTTGTGAGGGAGGGGGGTGAGGAGGGGAGGGGTGGGCGGGGGGGGAGGGAGGGGGGTGAGGGAGGGGGGTGAGGGAGGGGGGTGAGGGAGGGGGGGTGAGGGAGGGGAGGTGAGGGAGGGGAGGTGAGGGAGGGGGGGTGAGGGAGGGGGGTGAGGGAGGGGAGGTGAGGGAGGGGGGTGAGGGGGAGAAGAAGGGGGAGGAGGAGTGAAGAGAGGAACAAGGGTTGAGGAAGTGGGAAGAAATGGGAAGAGGGAGAGGGGAGGGGGGGGGGGAGAGTCTCACCTGTAAGAGTCTCCTTCACCTGCCCGTCTCCTTAATCAAACTCTTGGCTCGTGGGGGTGAAAAATGCGGCCTCTCATTTACTAAGATATTTAATTAGCGTTTCGTACCTGGCGGCCGCTGGCAGGTGAGAGAGAGAGAGAGAGAGAGAGAGAGAGAGAGAGAGGAAAGTTTGAAATGGATGAATAAAGAAAGTTGTATTGCTGTGTGTGTGTGTGTGTGTGTGTGTGTACAATGATTAAACGTCTTGAGTACAAAAATTTAAACCCGTTGAGTACGATGACTTAACCCCTTGAGTACGATTACTTAACCCCATGAGCACAATGACTTAACCCCTTGAGTGCGATGACTTAACCCCTTGAGTACAATGACTTAACCCCTTGAGTACAATGACTTAACCCCTTGAGTACAATGACTAACCCTTGAGTACGATGATTGAACCTCTTGAGTACAATGACTAACCCCTTGAGTACAATGACTAACCCCTTGAGTACAATGACTTAACCCCTTGAGTACAATGACTTAACCCCTTGAGTACAATGACTTAACCCCTTGAGTACAATGACTTAACCCTTGAGTACAATGACTTAACCCCTTGAGTACAATGACTTAACCCCTTGAGTACAATGACTTAACCCCTTGAGTACAATGACTTAACCCCTTGAGTACGATGACTTAACCCCTTGAGTACGATGACTTAACCCCTTGAGTACAATGACTTAACCCCTTGAGTACAATGACTTAACCCCTTGAGTACAATGACTTAACCCCTTGAGTACAATGACTTAACCCCTTGAGTACAATGACTTAACCCCTTGAGTACGATGACTTAACCCCTTGAGTACAATGACTTAACCCCTTGAGTACGATCATTTAACCTTTTTTTATCTTCCACGAACACAAGATAAAAACACATTATTATTATTATTACTTTATGTCATTTTTTCTCTGTCTTCTCTTTATCAAACGTCTTATCTCTCCCCTCTCCTTCTTGACCTTCTCTCGTATCTCACACACACACACACACACACAGTCACCACCCGTGTTGTGAGCCCGACACTTAGCACGCCACTGATGGTAACCTGATACATGAGACGTGACGGTCGAGTTACAGAGAGTTACATTGAGTTACAGGGAGTTACACTGAGGTACAGGGAGATACAGGGAGTTACAGTGAGTTACAGTGAGTTACACTGAATTACAGGGAGTTACACTGAGGTACAGGGAGATACAGGGAGTTACAGTGAGTTACAGTGAGTTACAGGGAGTTACACTGAGTTACAGGGAGTTACACTGAGGTACAGGGAGATACAGGGAGTTACAGTGAGTTACAGTGAGTTACAGGGAGTTACACTGAGTTACAGGGAGTTACACTGAGGTACAGGGAGATACAGGGAGTTACAGTGAGTTACAGTGAGGTACAGGGAGATACAGGGAGTTACAGTGAGTTACAGGGAGTTACAATGAGTTACAGGGAGTTCCAGTGAGTTACAGTGAGTTACAGTGAGTTACAGAGAGTTACAGAGAGTTACACTGAGTTACAGGGAGTTACACTGAGGTACAGGGAGATACAGGGAGTTACAGTGAGTTACAGTGAGTTACAGGGAGTTACAGTGAGTTACAGGGAGTTACAGGGAGTTACAATGAGTTACAGGGAGTTACAGTGAGTTACAGGGAGTTACAGGGAGTTACTCATAACCTAACCTAAACTCACATCACCACCTTCAAAGATCTTCAGGTAGGACTAGAGATACTCACCACTGGACCGATACTCACCACTGGACCGATACTCTGGACCGATACTCACCACTGGACCAGTACTCACCACTGGACCGATACTCTGGACCGATACTCACCACTGGACCGATACTCTTGACCAATACTCACAACTGGACCGATACTCTGGACCCATACTCACCACTGGACCAATACTCACCACTGGACCGATACTCTGGACCAATACTCACCACTGGACCGATACTCTGGACCGATACTCACCACTGGACCAATACTCACCACTGGACCAATACTCACCACTGGACCGATACTCTGGACCAATACTCACCACTGGACCGATACTCTTGACCAATACTCACCACTGGACCGATACTCTGGACCAATACTCACCACTGGACCAATAATCTGGACCAATACTCATCACCCAAATTACATCCATTTATTCAGCTTAACTCACTGTACTCATGAATAAATGATAGCACTTACCTGTAGTTATGATGAGTTGGTCCACCCACGCGATGAGGGGGGGGAGGGGGTGAGGGAGGGGGAGGGTGAGGGGGTGTTGAGAAGGGAGGGGGAAGAGGTGAGGGAAGGGTGACAGGATGAAGGAGGGAGAGCTGACAGAGGGAAAGGGGAGGGGTAGGGGGAAAGGAGGGGTGATAGGGGGGAGGAACAGGGAACATCAAGAACAAGGAACATCAAGAACAAGGAACATCAAGAACAAGGAACGTCAAGAACAAGGAACATCAAGAACAAGGAACATCAAGAACAAGGAACATCAAGAACAGGGAACATCATGAACAGGGAACATCAAGAACGAGGAACATCAAGAACAAGGAACATCAAGAACAAGGAACATCAAGAACGAGGAACATCAAGAACAAGGAACATCAAGAACAAGGAACATCAAGAACAGGGAACATCAAGAACAAGGAACATCAAGAACAAGAAACATCAAGAACAAGGAACATCAAGAACAAGGAACATCAAGAACAGGGAACATCATGAACAGGGAACATCAAGAACGAGGAACATCAAGAACAAGGAACATCAAGAACAAGGAACATCAAGAACGAGGAACATCAAGAACAAGGAACATCAAGAACAAGGAACATCAAGAACAGGGAACATCAAGAACAAGGAACATCAAGAACAAGAAACATCAAGAACAAGGAACATCAAGAACAGGGAACATCATGAACAGGGAACATCAAGAACAAGGAACATCAAGAACAAGGAACATCAAGAACAAGGAACATCAAGAACAAGGAACATCAAGAACAAGGAACATCAAGAACAAGGAACGTCAAGAACGAGGAACATCAAGAACAAGGAACATCAAGAACAAGGAACATCAAGAACGAGGAACATCAAGAACAAGGAACATCAAGAACAAGGAACATCAAGAACAGGGAACATCAAGAACAAGGAACATCAAGAACAAGGAACATCAAGAACAAGGAACATCAAGAACAAGGAACATCAAGAACAAGGAACATCAAGAACAGGGAACATCAAGAACAAGAAACATCAAGAACAGGGAACATCAAGAACAAGGAACATCAAGAACAGGGAACATCAAGAACAAGAAACATCAAGAACAGGGAACATCAAGAACAAGGAACATCAACGAGGAACATCTACGGATCATGATAAAGGCTCATGTATCACACACTGTTTACGACGCCAAGTTTTCATTCACAGACACCATGTAGCATTCTTCACGGTGGGGGGGGAGGGAGGGGGAGGAGGGAGGGGGAGGGGGAGGGGGAAGAGGGGGGGTGGGAGGGGGAGGGGGAAGAGGGAGGAGGAGTAGAGGAAGGGAACAAATTTGTATATGACCAACTCCGCTTATAGTTAACCCCTTCACCTCCTCTCTCTCTCTCTCTCTCTCTCCATGCATTTAACTAACTTACTGTACCACCAACTATGTTTGCCATACATTGTGATTACTACACACACACACACAACACATACACACGCAACACAACACACACACACACACACACACACAACACAACACACACACACAACACAACACACACACACACACACACACACACACACACACACACAACACACACACAACACAACACACACACACACACACACACAACACATACACACGCAACACAACACACACACACACACAACACAACACACACAACACACACACACATACACACACACACACACACACACACACAACACAACACAACACACACACACACACAACACAACACACACAACACACACACACATACACACACACACACACACACACAACACACACCCACACACACACACACACACACACACACACACACACACAATATAACGATTTCTAAATGCACCTCAACGATACACCACTGAGGGCCATTCTTGTCCAAACAGCATTAGACCAGACTGTGTTGTTATTATTTCTTATTCGCCACCAATCGTTATTATCACAAAGGCTCTTATATCAAGCTCGCCGGACACTGAAAATCATTAGCCAGTACACAGAATGACCGACACATTACGACATTTTGGTGTGTGGGGGGGAGGGTTGAGTGCTTCGTCTATAGGGTTATATTTTTTGGTCGGGGGGGGGGTGTTGTGGTTGTCATTGGTGTGTTGTTGTTGGGGGGGGGGGTTGTGGTTGTTGTGGGTGGGAGGGGTGTGTGTGTGGTTTGTGGGGTGTTGTTAGGGCGTGGTGTTGTAATGGTAGCAGGGTTGGATCAAATACTGATTTTTAGCGGTCAAATACAAATACTTTATTCTTTAATTCAAAAATTCAAATATAAATACAAATATTTCTGAAATTAAGATGTAAAAATACAAAAACAAATACTTTTATTTCCAAGTTCAAAAATACAAACCCAGTACCTACCTACATATGAGAATTACAATTTATCATCATTAATGCCCGGAAGATTTCTGGGCTCACAAATTGTCTGTTAGCAGCAATACAAAATATCAAATTTTCCTTTGTTTATGGAAGAGGCAAAAGGCAGTAGCCTTAAACTACCCTACTGCCCGTAACACTAACAAGTGTCCAAATACAAATACAAAATACTTTTTCTTCTGGGTGCCAAAATACAATTACAAATACAATTACATTGAAAATGTATTTAAATACAATTAAAATACAAATACAATTGTATTTGATCCCCCCTGAATGGCAGTAATGATGTTGTGTTGTATAGTGTCATAATTAGCGTTGGCAATACCCATCGATATCCTGACGTCATCATCATCATTATCATTGTCACATCTTGCCAGGCGTCCCAATCTACTGATAGTGATACACACACACACACACACTGACAAGTACTGTTACCCTGAGAGAGAGCTCCTAGGCACCCCCAGTCCACCCAGCTGTGAATAGGTACCTAGCTTTACAAATGAGGAATTGAAGGTGGTCGAGTACAGTGCCGATTAAACTGCCTTGGTTACCCGTCCTGGTGACCCATTATGGTGACCCGTCCTGGTGACCCGTTATGGTGATTGTGGCCCATTTTGGTGACCCGTTATGGTGATTGTGGCCGCGTGAGGTGTGGAGGGTGAACCAAGTAACACGAAAGGAATAACCCGGAGACTCTTACAAGTTTTACGAGTTAAGGAGTTTCTCATCCACCGCCCCACTGAAAATGGAAAGTGATTCTTGTCCCCTCCCCTCGCCATCTCCACCACTACCATCATCTCCACCACCATCTCCACCACCTTCACCTTCCACCATCTGGACCATCTACCACTATCACTACCCCCCACCACCCACCCCCAACCACTTACCCCATCCACTATCTATACCAAACACCAAACCAACCACCCTACCTCACCTACCACCACCAACCAACCACCCTACCACACCTACCACCACCAACCAACGTACCACACCTACCACCACCAACCACCCTACCACACCTACCACCATCAACCAACCACCCTACCACACCTACCACCATCAACCAACCACCCTACCACACCTACCACCATCAACCAACCACCCTACCACACCTACCACCATCAACCAACCACCCTACCACACCTACCACCACCAACCACCCTACCACACCTACCACCATCAACCAACCACCCTACCACACCTACCACCACCAACCACCAGGTCGGTTGTGTCATGAACGGTGATCTTGTCAATAATTCACGACCACCACCCCTACCCCCTCTCCCCCCTTGACTCCTGTAGAGCACAAGAAGCAAATGTTCCTCCACTAAGGCATCGATAGTGTTGAGTGCTGGACGGCCGCCGCTAAACCTCCTCCGCGTCTTGGTGTTCATTCTACTCCTTCTACAGCGCCTCCGCCAGCCTGTACACATCGAGGTGGACTGAGAGGAAAAAAAAATGAATATTTAAGTGATTTTTTTTTTTTTATTTTGGGGGAAGTGTTTTGGGTCAAGGAGAGAGAAGAGAGAAGAGGGAGAAATGATGATAGGAGGTGAGAGAAGGAGAGAAGGAGATATGTCGTGTGGTGAGGAGAAATGGGTGGTGTGTGAGAGGAAGAGGCAAGAGATAAGAGATACTATTATCTCCCCTACTACTACCTCCTCCTCCTCCTCCTCCTCCACGTCTTCCTCCATCTCTTCCTCCGCCATGCCGACTCTGATTGATCTGGTAAGACAAGTGTTTATCTCTCTCTAGTTTCACCTTATGGAGAGAGAGAGAGAGAGAGAGAGAGAGATACACACTCTCTCTCTCTCTCTCTCTGTCTCTCTCTCTCTCTCTCTCTCTCTACAATAACAACAACAACTACACTTCACTGTTTTTGTAATTTCACTTTTAATCTATTATATGTTCCTTTTGTTTTGTCATTGATGTTTAGTATTCTCGGTTGGGTTAGGTTAGGTTAGGTTAGGTGAGCAGTTGTTGTGGCCCTGTGACCTATGACGTTATTGTGGTCGTAGTTGGGTGAGGGAGGAAGGAAGGAAGGGATAAAATGAAGGAAGGAAGGAGGAAGGAAGGAAGGAAGGGGGGGGGGGGGGTTAGCACCTTGGCGTAACAAAGTACAGGTATTGGATTTTTATAGAGGTGTCCATCGCTCTAGCTGTCACACTACACCACCACCGTCACCACCACCGTCACCTCCACCGTCACCTCCACCACCACCGTCACCAACACCACCGTCACCACCGTCACCTCCACCTCCACCATCACCACCGTCACCACCACCGTCACCTCCACCACCACTACCACCGTCACCACCACCACCACTACCACCGTCACCACCACCACCACTACCACCGTCACCACCATCGTCACCTCCACCACCACCACCGTCACCACCACTACCACCGTCACCGTCACCACCACCGTCACCACCACCGTCACCACCACCGTCACCACCACCGTCACCTCCACCACCACCACTATCACCACCACCGTCACCACCACTACCGTCACCACCACCACCGTCACCACCACCGTCACCTCCACCACCACCACCACCACCGTCACCACCACCACCACCGCCACCGTCACCACCACCGTCACCACCACCGCCACCGTCACCACCACCACCACCGCCACCGTCACCACCACCGTCACCTCCACCACCACCGTCACCACCACCGTCACCTCCACCACTACACCACCACCACTACACCACCACCACCACCGTCATCACTACACCACCACCACTACACCACCACCACCTACCACACAATCAATCCTCTTTGTGAGCAACTGGCGACCAACGGCCCTCTCGCCACGCCAGATCATAAAGTTCACTTCTTATGGCATTGCTGGAGCGCTTGGGGAAGGGTAGGTGGGAGGGGTGGGAGGGTTGGAGAGGGAGGGGGTGGGTAGGTGAAAGGAAGGGAGGAGGAGAAGGAGGTTGGTGGAAAAGGTAGGAGGGGAAAGTGGGAGGTGGTTGGTGGAAGGAAGGGAGGGAGCGGAGAGTGGGAGAGATGTAGAAGGTGAGAAAAAGACGAGGGAAGGGTAGAAGAAGGAGGGAGAGAGGAGAGGAGGAGGAGGAGAAGGAGGGAAAATTAGCTCTTGATATGAATTTTCTTAATAATTGAAACTATCACAACCTTTTACTCTCGGTCGTACAGGTAAAGGTGAGTGTATTATCACCTGTAATAAAGAACAAATAATTAAAAAACCCAGAAACTGATATTTATTTTATATTCATGGTGTTTGTGTGCGTGTGTGTGTGTGTGTGTGTGTGTGTGTGTGTGTGCGTGTGTGTGTGTGTGTGTGTCTGTGTGTGTGCGTGTGTGTGTGTGTGTGTGTGTGTGTGTGTGTGTGTGTGTGTGTGTGTGTGTGTGTGCTTATTATTGTGTACGTATCCGTGAGTGGATGGTACACACAGTAACATACCACAACTGTGTACACACGGAGGTAAAAACTAATTCTCAATATACTATAAGAAACTCCCTCACACACACAGACACACACGCACGCCAACAGGGATCGCGTGCTGAGGCGAGTATTGTAGCCTCAGTATCTGTCTCCCTGAACTCTCTATGGTTTGACTGTGTCCTCACCCTAACACGACAGAAGAACAGCGACCTATATATCTAACGTGTGTGTGTGTGTGTGGGGAGAGGGGATGAGAGGGCCTGACGGACTAGTTTATTTATATGGGTGTAGTAACACATCAAGGTCGTGGGGCCAGAGTGTACTGTATACCTGCCTGTACCTGTCCATAGGTGTAACACAGGTAGAGGTGTAGACTAGAGAACTGCTCACGGGTTCACAACACAGTATATAACGTCACCAACAGCAGCAGCAACAACAACAACAAACACAGTAACGCGTCACCAACACAGCAGCAGCAACAACAACAACAACAAACACAGTAACGCGTCACCAACACAGCAGCAGCAACAACAACAACAACAAACACAGTAACGCGTCACCAACACAGCAGCAGCAACAACAACAACAACAAACACAGTAACGCGTCACCAACACAGCAGCAGCAACAACAACAACAACAAACACAGTAACGCGTCACCAACACAGCAGCAGCAACAACAACAACAAACACAGTAACGCGTCACCAACACAGCAGCAGCAACAACAACAACAACAAACACAGTAACGCGTCACCAACACAGCAACGACAACAACAACAACAACAACAACAACACAAACACATCAGATCGTGGAGGGGGGAGGGGGGGGGGGTGACTGTGGAAGGAGCATCAATATGTTTGGTTCAACTCAGTAAGCTACTCTCTCTCTCTCTCTCTCTCTCTCTCTCTCTCTCTCTCTCTCTCACACACATTTATCTACCCACCTTCACCCTACCCCACCCACCCTACTCCCTCCCTTCTCTCCCTCACCCCCTCCCTCCCTGACTCACCTTAGAAAAACTTGTAAAAGAGCCTCATCCAGGCGGCCAGCGTTTAAGATGAAAGTTGGTTCCCGGCTCAGTAAACAGGGGGCCAAATTAACCCTTTACCTTCGCCTGCGTGTTAATTGTAATCCCAAATATTTGACTAAAATTTGAGATTAGAATTTTTAGCCCAAATATCTTAGCTTTTTTTTTTATCTTTTTTTTTTTGTATTTATATGATTTTTTTTTTGTTTGTTTACGGGAGTTGAATAGAGAGATGAGTTGGTTCTTCTTCTTCTTCTTCTTCTTCTTCTTCTTTCACTCTCACCCTCCTCTTTCACTCTCTCTCTCTCTCTCTCTCTCTCTCTCTCTCTCTCTCTCTCTCTCTCTCTCTCTCTCTCTCTCTCCCCCCTCTACCCTTCCTTCCCCTCACCTCTCTTCCCCTTTACTCCCCCCCCCCTCCATCTCCTTCTCCCTCCTTTTTATTTCCTTTTAGGGAGAGGAGGGAGAGAGAGGAGAGAGGGAGGGAAGGAAGGGAGGGAGGAGAGGATAGAGGGAGAGGAGGGTGGGTGGGAGGCAAGGTAAAGGAGGGTAGGGAGGGAGGAGGAAGGGGGTAGGGAGGGTGGAGGAGGGGGGTAGGGAGAGTAGGAAGGGAGGGTGGAGGAGGGGGTAGGGAGAGTAGGAAGGGAGGGAGGAGGAGGGGGGAGAGGGAGGGTGGGAGGGAAGGTAAAGGAGAGTAGGAAGGGAGGGTGGAGGAGGGGGTAGGGAGAGTAGGAAGGGAGGGTGGAGGAGGGGGTAGGGAGAGTAGGAAGGGAGGGTGGAGGAGGGGGTAGGGAGAGTAGGAAGGGAGGGAGGAGGAGGGGGAGAGGGAGGGTGGGAGGGAAGGTAAAGGAGGGTAGGAAGGGAGGGTGGAGGAGGGGGGCAGGGAGAGTAGGAAGGGAGGGTGGAGGAGGGGGTAGGGAGAGTAGGAAGGGAGGGTGGAGGAGGGGGTAGGGAGAGTAGGAAGGGAGGGTGGAGGAGGGGGGTAGGGAGAGTAGGAAGGGAGGGTGGGAGG
>CAUDMG010002954.1:1357500-1365000 GCA_958450375.1 Homarus gammarus | reverse complement strand
AGCTCTGATAAGTAAGGAATTGGATAATAAACGTAACAACGGATAATAATAACAAAAAACATAATAACAACAATAATAATAACAATGGTAAAATGTAGAGAGGAGGGGAGAACAGAGAAGAACAAACAGAGGAAGAAGAAGAAATAAGGGGTGGAAGCGGGGCAATGACAACACGAGGGAATAAAGATGTGAGAGTAAGTAGAGAGAGAGAGAGAGAGAGAGAGAGAGAGGATGTTGACTCGCACGACGAAACGTAGGTAATACATTGTGGTGAAAACTACCCAACAAAATACTAACTGGCAACACTGTGGCTGGGGTGAGAGGGAGAGGGAGAGTTGGTGGTACGGAGAGAGGGAGAGAGAGAGGGGGGGGGCGGGGATATGGTGGTGGGTGAGGTAGGGAAGGAGGAGAAAGGGAGAGAGAGAGAGGGTTGGTGATACGGTGAGAGGGAGAGAGAGGGTTGGTGATATGGTGAGAGGGAGAGAGAGGGTTGGTGATACTGTGAGAGGGAGAGAGAGGGTTGCTGGTACGGTGAGAGGGAGAGAGTCGGTGATACGGTGAGAGGGAGAGAGAGGGTTGGTGATACGGCGAGAGGGAGAGAGCGGGTTGGTGATATGGTGAGAGGGAGAGAGAGGGTTGGTGATACTGTGAGAGGGAGAGAGAGGGTTGGTGATACGGCGAGAGGGAGAGAGAGGGTTGGTGATATGGTGAGAGGGAGAGAGAGAGTCGGTGATACGGTGAGAGGGAGAGAGAGGGTTGGTGATACGGCGAGAGGGAGAGAGCGGGTTGGTGATACGGTGAGAGGGAGAGAGAGGGTTGGTGATACGGTGAGAGGGAGAGAGAGAGTCGGTGATACGGTGAGAGGGAGAGAGAGGGTTGGTGATACGGTGAGAGGGAGAGAGAGGGTTGGTGATACGGTGAGAGGGAGAGAGAGGGTTGGTGATGCGGTGAGAGGGAGAGAGAAAGGGAGTTTAAGGTCAGGAAGAAGAAGGAGGAGGAGGAGGAAGAAGAGAATGAAGCAAACAGGGGAGGCGAAGAGAAGACAGGGAGAGTTACAAGGAGGAGGAGCTAAGAGGGGAGAGTTAGAAGCAGGGGAGGAGGGAAGAGGGAGGGGGAGGGGGGGAGAGAGGGTGAAAGACGGTTGCCAGGTCGGGAAAAGGAGGGGACGAGAAGAGAGGGTGTGGGTGGGGGGGGGGGGAGAGACAGGTGCCAGGATGAGAGAGGAGAGGGGACAGAGGTAGTGAGAGGATAAACAAGAGAGGAGAGGAAGGAGTTAAAGAAAGAAGAAGAGAGAGAGAGAGACAGACAGAGATGAAGATGGAGATGACAGAAACAGATAATAATAATAATAATAATAATAATAATAACAATAATAACAATAATAATAATAATAATAAAAATAAAAATAATAGCAATAATAATAATAATTAATAATAATAATAATATCAACAACAACAACAATAATAATAATAATAATAATAATAATAATAATAATAATAATACTAACACTAACAATAATACTAACAATAATAATAAACTTGCATCTTGAGAAATATTATACAAGACTTGATTGAGTTAATAATAATTGGAGTAATTATAGTGTGGTCTATAACTGCTGGGTAAGTGCTGATAATTCCCTCGTTAAAATTATTGATAAATAATTTATGGACGGCAATTACAGCATTGTTTTGTTGTGTGAGAGAGAGAGAGAGAGAGAGAGAGAGAGAGAGAGAGAGAGAGAGAGTTAATTATCAAGTATGTTTGTATATCTCTTATGCATACCTGCCATGAATACTTCTTATGACTAATCAATGTTTTATTTCTTATTAATTTATTCTATTCAGTATGAGAGAATTTTTTTCCTGTGTATATTGTGGGTTATCTCTCTCCTAGTGTGAGGGAGAGGGAGAGACGGGAGAGACGGGAGAGGGAGAGATATGTGAGAGGTAGAGACGTGAGAGGGAGAGACGGGAGAGGGAGAGATATGTGAGAGGTAGAGACGTGAGAGGTAGAGATATGAGAGGGAGAGACGTGAGAGGGAGAGATATGTGAGAGGGAGAGACGTGAGAGGGAGAGATATGTGAGAGGTAGAGACGTGAGAGGTAGAGATATGTGACAGGTAGAGACGTGAGAGGGAGAGACGGGAGAGGGAGAGATATGTGAGAGGTAGAGACGTGAGAGGTAGAGATATGTGAGAGGGAGAGACGTGAGAGGTAGAGATATGTGACAGGTAGAGACGTGAGAGGGAGAGATATGAGAGGGAGAGACGTGAGAGGTAGAGACGTGAGAGGGAGAGATATGTGAGGGGTAGAGACGTGAGAGGGAGAGATATGTGAGAGGTAGAGACGTGAGAGGGAGAGATATGAGAGGGAGAGATATGTGAGAGGGAGAGATATGTGAGAGGTAGAGACGTGAGAGGGAGAGATATGTGAGAGGTAGAGACGTGAGAGGGAGAGACGTGAGAGGGAGAGACGTGAGCGGGAGAGACGTGAGAGGGAGAGATATGTGAGAGGTACAGACGTGAAAGGGAGAGACGTGAGAGGGAGAGACGTGAGAGGGAGAGATACGTGAGAGGGAGAGACGTGAAAGGCAAAGACGTGAGAGGGAGAGATATGTGTGAGGTACAGACGTGAGAGGGAGAGATATGTGTGAGGTACAGACGTGAGAGGGAGAGATATGTGTGAGGTACAGACGTGAGAGGGAGAGATATGTGAGAGGTAGAGACGTGAGAGGGAGAGGCGTGAGAGGTACAGACGTGAGAGGGAGAGATATGTGAGAGGTACAGACGTGAGAGGGAGAGATATGTGAGAGGTACAGACGTGAGAGGGAGAGATATGTGAGAGGTACAGACGTGAGAGGGAGAGATATGTGAGAGGTACATACGTGAGAGGGAGACCAGACGGAGGGTAGGAGACGTGAGAGGGAGGCAGGAGAGGGAGGGTGAAACTACTACTACTACTACTACTACTACTACTACTACTACCACCACCCAATAGCACCCCTGGAAGTGACTGCAGTACACTAACTGTCTCACCTTTAATTCCTTCCATTCCATTTGGATTTTGTGATTGATATGTCTTCCTGGTGCTTGTCCAGTCATCTCTCGTGGGGGGGGGGGGGGGGGCGTTGGTTGAGTAGGAGGTAGAAGTGTGTCCGTATGTCCGTTGCTCGGGTGTATATGTACTTAGTTGTACTGCATAGCGTCCTTGTTAATTAATAAATCTGACAACGGACACAGGTAGACCTCAGAGTTTATGCAGGTGTTGGGGCCCAGATGTGTGTAAAGTTGTTGTTTCTCTTTGTTTCTACGTCTATAAGTCTTGTTTGATTCGCCAGTGCGGGCGATGGCTCCATAAATCTTGTGTGGCGGAAACGGACGCGTCTTTGTGTTAGTGGCGCGTGACCTGCTCCCCGGCGTCAATATCCGCCTCTCTTGACCAACGCCGCCACCCGACAATTACCTTCACACCTTGTTCGGTTACGATTGCTATTGATTTATGGTCAGTTGTGCCACTCCAATTACCTTTTCAAATTCATGCAAATCCTGTGTTAATCCCACTTATTAAACATCAACAAGCGGCGGTGCGCCCCTCCCCAGCCGCGCCCTCCCCCGCCTGATGAAGGCGCCGCCGCTCTCATTATCTCTACCTGCCACCTCACCTGTCCCTCCGGGGGGGCGTCCCAACCTTCCCTCCACCAGGGGACGCTCCTGCCCTCTGCCACACACACACACTGTCTCCTCGTCATCACCTCAGGGTTGGTGTTGGGCAGCACAGGGGGACTGATCACACTCCCCTGTGACTCACTCACGCTCTTGTTGTAAGTGATGGAGGTGGTGATGCTGCAGTGGTGGTGATGATGGTGTAGTGGTGATGGTGTTGGTGATGCTGTAGTGGTGGTGATGGTGTTGGTGATGCTGTAGTGGTGGTGATGATGGTGTAGTGGTGACGGTGTTGGTGATGCTGTAGTGGTGGTGATGATGGTGTAGTGGTGATGATGGTGTAGTGGTGATGGTGTTGGTGATGCTGGAGTGGTGGTGATGATGGTGTAGTGGTGATGGTGTTGGTGATGCTGCAGTGGTGGTGATGATGGTGTAGTGGTGATGGTGTTGGTGATGCTGTAGTGGTGGTGATGATGGTGTAGTGGTGATGGTGTTGGTGATGCTGGAGTGGTGGTGATGATGGTGTTGTAGTGGTGATGGTGTTGGTGATGCTGCAGTGGTGGTGATGATGGTGTAGTGGTGATGGTGTTGGTGATGCTGGAGTGGTGGTGATGATGGTGTAGTGGTGATGGTGTTGGTGATGATGGTGTAGTGGTGATGGTGTTGGTGATGCTGTAGTGGTGGTGATGATGGTGTAGTGGTGATGATGGTGTAGTGGTGATGGTGTTGGTGATGCTGGAGTGGTGGTGATGATGGTGTTGTAGTGGTGATGGTGTTGGTGATGCTGCAGTGGTGGTGATGATGGTGTAGTGGTGATGGTGTTGGTGATGATGGTGTAGTGGTGATGGTGTTGGTGATGCTGTAGTGGTGGTGATGATGGTGTAGTGGTGATGATGGTGTAGTGGTGATGGTGTTGGTGATGCTGGAGTGGTGGTGATGATGGTGTTGTAGTGGTGATGGTGTTGGTGATGCTGCAGTGGTGGTGATGATGGTGTAGTGGTGATGGTGTTGGTGATGCTGTAGTGGTGGTGATGATGGTGTAGTGGTGATGATGGTGTAGTGGTGATGGTGTTGGTGATGCTGGAGTGGTGGTGATGATGGTGTAGTGGTGATGGTGTTGGTGATGATGGTGTAGTGGTGACGGTGTTGGTGATGCTGTAGTGGTGGTGATGATGGTGTAGTTGTGATGGTGTTGGTGATGCTGTAGTGGTGGTGATGATGGTGTAGTGGTGATGGTGTTGGTGATGCTGTAGTGGTGGTGATGATGGTGTAGCGGTGACGGTGTTGGTGATGCTGTAGTGGTGGTGATGTTCGTGTAGTGGTGATGGTGTTGGTGATGCTGTAGTGGTGGTGATGATGGTGTAGTGGTGATGATGGTGTAGTGGTGATGGTGTTGGTGATGCTGGAGTGGTGGTGATGATGGTGTAGTGGTGATGGTGTTGGTGATGATGTTGTAGTGGTGACGGTGTTGGTGATGCTGTAGTGGTGGTGATGATGGTGTAGTTGTGATGGTGTTGGTGATGCTGTAGTGGTGGTGATGATGGTGTAGTGGTGATGGTGTTGGTGATGCTGTAGTGGTGGTGATGATGGTGTAGCGGTGACGGTGTTGGTGATGCTGTAGTGGTGGTGATGTTCGTGTAGTGGTGATGGTGTTGGTGATGCTGTAGTGGTGGTGATGATGGTGTAGTGGTGATGGTGTTGGTGATGCTGTAGTGGTGGTGATGATGGTGTAGTGGTGATGGTGTTGGTGATGCTGTAGTGGTGGTGATAATGGTGTAGTGGTGATGGTGTTGGTGATGCTGTAGTGGTGGTGATGATGGTGTAGTGGTGATGGTGTTGGTGATGCTGTAGTGGTGGTGATGATGGTGTAGTGGTGATGGTGTTGGTGATGCTGTAGTGGTGGTGATGATGGTGTAGTTGTGATGGTGTTGGTGATGCTGTAGTGGTGGTGATGATGGTGTAGTTGTGATGGTGTTGGTGATGCTCCAGTGGTGGTGATGATGGTGTAGTGGTGTTGTGGTAATGGTGATTTAGTTGTTGGTTTGTGGTCGCCAGCAGAGTGTCAGGAGGTGTATCTGATATCTTGGTGGTAGTCCTCGTCAGCAACACGTCGGAAGAAGGTGTATCTGACATCTTGGTGGTAGTCCTCGTCAGCAGCACGTCAGAAGGTGTATCTGACATCTTGGTGGTAGTCCTCGTCAGCAGCACGTCAGGAGGTGTATCTGACATCTTGGTTGTAGTCCTCGTCAGCAGCACGTCAGTAGGTGTATATGACATCTTGGTGGTAGTCCTCGTCAGCAGCACGTCAGTAGGTGTATATGACATCTTGGTGGTAGTCCTCGTCAGCAGCACGTCAGTAGGTGTATATGACATCTTGGTGGTAGTCCTCGTCAGCAGCACGTCAGTAGGTGTATATGACATCTTGGTGGTAGTCCTCGTCAGCAACACGTCAGAAGAAGGTGTATCTGACATCTTGGTGGTGGTGGTCGTCAGCAGCGCGTCAGGAGAAGGTGTATCTGCCTCTTCACTCACCGTCAGCCACCCTAACTCAGCCACCAGCGCCGCCTCAATTACTATCAAGTGTGTTGGTGTTGCCGCCATCACCGCTAACGCCCCGCGGTGTGGCGCTCAAGCCGCGGCGTTGTGCGCTGTTATCGGTGATCGTGGCGGCATATCTTGCATCAGCACCTGAATAATTCATGACGGCCACGCTAGCGTCACCCTTCCTCTGGTCATGCAATTCTGCAAAGCCCGGTGTAAGGTCACCCAGCGCTGCCAGGGGGTTGAGTTACAGCCTCACCCTCCAGGGGCCGGGGCCTGGAGACTGGTACACACATAAACATCTTAATATTTCAGAAGACAGACATAAATAAATAGGAATATAAATTTAAAGTCTCGGAGCCCTTGAAATAGGTTACCCCGAGCTGGTCAAAATGCAGGGCAGACTCCGGGTTTTGGCAACACTGTAAGTTGAAGGCGGGGAGATCGTGCTGGGAATGTGTGGAGGCGGAGGAGCCACTTCCTCGCCTCCCTCTGTATCACAACTCCCCACACATTTTTCTCCCGCCCTCTTAAGCCTGGGTGGTCGTGACACTACTAGTGGCCTCCGTCAGCTCTCGCCGCCGCCCGCTTTTTTTTATTCACTTCTTAGCTGGAGCCGTTGTGGCCGCGTATCAATCTTACATGTTGGCGCTGATGCCTTGGCTGCTGCGTGCTGTGGGGTGCTGTGGGCTGTGCTGTGTGCTGTAGGGTGCTGTGCTGTGGACTGTGGCGGATGGCGGGTGCTGTGCTGTGCTGTGCTGTAGGGTGCTGCGTGCCGTGCTGTGGACTGTGACGGACGGCGGGTGCTGTGCTGTGCTGTAGGTTGCTGCGTGCCGTGCTGTGGACTGTGGTGGATGGCGGGTGCTGTGCTGTGCTGTGCTGTAGGGTGCTGCGTGCCGTGCTGTGGACTGTGGTGGATGGTGGGTGCTGTGCTGTAGGGTGCTGCGTGCCGTGCTGTGGACTGTGGTGGATGGCGGGTGCTGTGCTGTGCTGTGCTGTAGGGTGCTGCGTGCCGTGCTGTGGACTGTGGTGGATGGTGGGTGCTGTGCTGTAGGGTGCTGCGTGCCGTGCTGTGGACTGTGGTGGATGGTGGGTGCTGTGCTGTGCTGTAGGGTGCTGCGTGCCGTGCTGTGGACTGTGGTGGATGGCGGGTGCTGTGCTGTGCTGTAGGGTGCTGCGTGCCGTGCTGTGGACTGTGGTGGATGGCGGGTGCTGTGCTGTGCTGTGCTATAGGGTGTTGCGTGCCGTGCTGTGGACTGTGGTGGATGGCGGGTGCTGTGATGTGCTGTGCTGTAGGG
>CAUDMG010002954.1:1332500-1350000 GCA_958450375.1 Homarus gammarus | reverse complement strand
GCCCTCCCTACTCCCTCCCCCCCCTCCCTCCCTCCTTCCCTCCTTCCCTGGTATGCTCATTTCCAATCTTCTCTCACATATTTTTCTTGTTGTAAAATAACGATAATAACACAGGAGACTATATCAGTGAGTCGTAAACCTGTGCCATGAGCGTCCGACACACACACACACACACACACACACACACACACACACACCATCCCTCAGTATAAGGTTAGGTTAGGTTAAACTAGTTGATCCGAATTTACATATGAATCAATATTTCGGATTTTTCGGGACAACATAACCCAGTTCGGAGGTTTGGGTTCGGTGTTCGGGTTCTGAGGTTCGGTGTTCGGGTTCTGAGGTTCGGTGTTCGGGTTCGGTGTTCGGTGTTCGGGTTCTGAGGTTCGGTGTTCGGGTTCGGTGTTCGGGTTCTGAGGTTCGGTGTTCGGGTTCGGTGTTCGGTGTTCGCGGTTCTGAGGTTCGGTGTTCGGGTTCGGAGGTTCGGTCAGCAGAGGATTCATTCCACTCAACCGTATTTAGAGGAAAGTATACACCCTATTTAGTGTATATTTCTGTGTGTATATTCCTAGTGTATTATACAGTATAGTAATTATTGTGTATTATTGTCGCTTTTAATTCATTTTATTTAAAGTTTTCTGAACATGGACGTATTATTATTATTATTATTATTATGAGTAGTAGTAGTATGAGTAGTTTAAAAAGCAGTAGTAGTAGTAGTAGTAGTAGTAGTAGTAGTAGCATATGAGATTATAAACAAAAATAACAAAAACAACTTCAGCCTCCCAAAAATAATCCCTCCTCGGAAACAAATTATAAATAAACAAAGAAAAATTTATAAATTATCCAAGAAATTAATAAATAAATCAATAAATCGAACCGATAAATACATAAATAAACACAAAATAAATAACTAATGCGAGAGAGAGAGAGAGAGAGAGAGAGAGAGAGACACCAGCTACTTAGGGGGGGTAAGTCAGGTCGCGTGTCCACACCTCCTACCTGTAATGATTGCTGTAATGAAACATAACAGGCATTACAGTGAGGTCATTACACTTCTCTGGGGGCCTCTGTGGTTTTATATATTGTCTGCCATTCACTCCGCCGTAATTATAATGATGTACACGTGAGAGGGGAAGGTGAGAGGGGGGGAGGGGGAAGTGGGATAGAAGGGGGATTAGGTGTAAGGGAGGTGGAGGGAAGGGGAGTTGGGGGGTGGAGGTTGTGGAGGGAAGGGGAGGTTGTGGAGGGAAGGGGAGGTGTGGAGGGAAGGGGAAGGGAAGGGTAGCGAGGAGGTTGAGGGAGGGGGGGAGGAGAGGGGAGGGCGGTTATCAGAAACACATTATGGAAGAAGTTGCTTGTGTGATATGGTGCGTTGGGCTGGTGTCTGGTTCTTGTGGGAGAGCTTTAGAGTGCGTTATGTTTACGTGTGTTTCTCTGGGGGAGTTCTGGAGTGTGTTGTAGTGAAGCGCTAGAGTGCGGTGCAAGGATATCTGTCATTTTAAGGGAGCTATGGGGGTGTGATATGTCTTAAAAGCGAACTGAAACACACTCTACCAAGGGGTCTTCGCCTTAAGGTCCTCAGAAGTGCGTTGTCATGGTTGCTGGCCTTTTAAGTGTCTCATAAGTGCGTTGTCATGGTTGCTGGCCTTTTAAGTGTCTCATAAGTGCGTTGTCATGGTTGCTGGCCTTTTAAGTGTCTCATAAGTGCGTTGTCATGGTTGCTAGCCTTTTAAGTGTCTCATAAGTGCGTTGTCATGGTTGCTAGCCTTTTAAGTGTCTCATAAGTGCGTTGTCATGGTTGCTGGTCTTTTAAGTGTCTCATAAGTGCGTTGTCATGGTTGCTGGCCTTTTAAGTGCCTCGGAGGGGGGAGGGTGGGGGGTGTTGGCCTTTTCATCGAGTGTGTGTCGTGCCGGGCAGCCGTTCGTCCTGGGTGAAGACTTTGTAAGGTGCGTACTGTTCCCTCGAGGCTCATCCACGCTTTTTGTTGACATTCATTTGTAATGATTCTTGTCACGAATTAATGTAGCCATTTTTTTGTTATCGATGACTTACCCGGCTGTTACGTGTAATAATAATGAGGAGATTATTGCTTGTTAGCCAGATTGTGTTTTGTTTTATTTATTTATTTGTGTCATTATGGTTTATGCTGACGTGAATGATGCCACACACACACACACACACACACACACACACACATCATTCTTCTGTGTCCTCAACTCACTCAAGTCCTCCTGAACTCAGCTCCGGTATCGTCACCCATCATAACACCTTCCAGTAGTCAACAACACCTTAGACTGGTCGAGATGTAAACAAAACAACAACGCATCTGATCCTCCCTACAAGGTGTCAGATCCCGTGTGAAGGTGCGGTGTTGGGGTCTGAATCTGTGTATAGAAGTGATGTAAGATGTTTGTATCATTAGCATACATGGAAGACGAGAGAGAGAGAGTTCATCTACAGGCACTGTTGCAGAAGACTAATAGGATGGGATCTAAGCTATACCCTTGGTGGACGCCGCTTAGTACCTCACCCCAGTCATACTAAAGTCTAAATATTTTAACTCTGTGGCTTCTGTTATGCAAGAGAAGGACATTAACTTTGTGTCGTACAGAAGATAAATATTAACTCAGTATTTGTCATGCAAGAGAGGTTCATTATCTGTCTATTGTCATGCAAGAGAGAGAGACATTAACTCTGTTTCTGTCATGCAAGAGAGGTAAAGATAATGTACCACGTGTTAACTCTGACATACCTTCATAAATGTGTAGGTTGCTCAGTAGACGCCCATGTGGATCTTTGCCAAATATTTCCATAAACTGTGTGTGTGTGTGTGTGTGTGTGTGTGTGTGTGTGTGTGTGTGTTCCTCGTTCACACCGTCTAGGATATGTCCCCTTCCTCACACACTCTCCTGTCATACCCCTTTCACACCGCCCCACACCCCTCGCCACCCCTCAACAGACCTCCCTCACCCCTCAACAGCCCTCCTTTGCACCTCCCTCACCCCTCCCCACCCCTCCCTCACCCCTCAACACCCCTCCCCACCCCTCAACACCCCTCCCTCAACACCCCTCCCTCAACACCCTTCCCCACCCCTCAACACTCCTCCTTTACACCTCCCTCACCCCTCCCTCACCCCTCCCCACCCCTCCCTCACTCCTCAACACCCCTCCCCACCCCTCCCTCACCCCTCAACACCCCTCCCTCACCCCTCAACACCCCTCCCTCAACACCCTTCCCCACCCCTCAACACTCCTCCTTTACACCTCCCTCACCCCTCCCCACCCCTCCCTCACCCCTCAACACCCCTCCCCACCCCTCAACACCCCTCCCTCAACACCCCTCCCCCACCCCTCAACACAGTGCCTGTTATTACACAGAATACAATAAAACTCGAGCGTCCACTTACACCATTTAAATGGATGGTAACATGCGAGCGAGGAGTCCTCCCCTCCCTCCCCACACCCCAACACGACATGCAAGCTACTCACCCTCCCCATTCTCCCCAACACGACATGCTAGCTACCCTCCCTCTCCTCCTAGCCTTCCCCAACAGGACAAACTATCCTCCCTCCTCTCCATCTCACCCTCCCCAGCACAAGCAAGCTACCCTTCTCCTCACTCTTCCCCAACACGGCAAGAGACCCCCCCCCTTCCCCAGCCGCCCCCAGCACAACCCTCTCTTCCCCTCCCCCCCATCAATCACCACCACACACTCTTCTTCTCTCTTACCCCCCTCCTCCCCCCTCCCCCCAACACTGTACGAGCGCCACCCACCCTCCACCCTTCCTTCCCCCTCCTACACCTTCCCCCTTCACCCACCTCTCCTCCCCTCCTCCCCTCCCCTCCCCACTAAAGGTTTCTCCCCGTAATTCAGTAGTATTATAAGACTCTGAGGACCCGTGCATAATCCAATTACCTGGAGAGAAAGAGTGAGAGAAGAAGGTGGCGTGTGTGGTCGTGATCATGAACCTTCACTGTGTTTACTTGTGAATTATGGCACCGCCGATCATTTCCTGCCGCTGTGTGTACCCTGGCTGTCTGTGTGTACCCTGGCTGTATGTGTGTACCGTGGTGGTCTGTGTGTACCCTGGCTGTATGTGTGTACCGTGGTGGTCTGTGTGTACCGTGGCTGTCTGTGTGTACCGTGGCTGTCTGTGTGTACCCTGGCTTTCTGTGTGTACCGTGACTGTCTGTGTACACCTCACCTGTCTGTTCTATGTACACCGAGGAGGTAGCAAGGAGGAGGAGGAGGGTGTGAGAGGAGAGGAGAGAGGGAGAGGAGGAGGAGGAAGAGGAGGAGGGGGAGGCGAGACAGGTCATGTAATAATTTGTGTTGAGAGCAAACAGTCAGCCACTTCGACCCACCTCACATGACCCCTCCACCACACCTCCACCACCACACCACCACCACACCTCCACCACACCTCCATCACCACACCACCACCGCCACTACACCACCACCACACATCCACCACCACACCACCACATGTTAATGGTCACTCGCTGATGGAGAAAATTTTTAGTATTTGGCGTCTTCATTTTTGTTGGCCAGAGAGCTCAGGAGTTGTGAGGTTGTAGTGCAGGTGTTGTGGGGTTGTAGTACAGGTGTTGTGAGGCTGTAGTGCAGGTGTTGTGGGGTTGTAGTACAGGTGTTGTGGGGTTGTAGTACAGGTGTTGTGGGGTTGTAGTACAGGTGTTGTGGGGTTGTAGTACAGGTGTTGTGGGGTTGTAGTACAGGTGTTGTGGGGTTGTAGTACAGGTGTTGTGAGGTTGTAGTACAGGTGTTGTGAGGTTGTAGTACAGGTGTTGTGAGGTTGTAGTGCAGGTGTTGTGGGGTTGTAGTACAGGTGTTGTGAGGTTGTAGTACAGGTGTTGTGGGGTTGTAGTACAGGTGTTGTGAGGTTGTAGTACAGGTGTTGTGAGGTTGTAGTACAGGTGTTGTGAGGTTGTAGTACAGGTGTTGTGGGGTTGTAGTACAGGTGTTGTGAGGTTGTAGTACAGGTGTTGTGGGGTTGTAGCACAGGTGTTGTGAGGTTGTAGTACAGGTGTTGTGGGGTTGTAGTACAGGTGTTGTGAGGTTGTAGTACAGGTGTTGTGGGGTTGTAGTGCAGGTGTTGTGAGGCTGTAGTACAGGTGTTGTGAGGTTGTAGTACAGGTGTTGTGGGGTTGTAGTGCAGGTGTTGTGGGGTTGTAGTACAGGTGTTGTGAGGTTGTAGTACAGGTGTTGTGAGGTTGTAGTACAGGTGTTGTGAGGTTGTAGTACAGGTGTTGTGAGGTTGTAGTGCAGGTGTTGTGGGGTTGTAGTACAGGTGTTGTGAGGTTGTAGTACAGGTGTTGTGAGGTTGTAGTGCAGGTGTTGTGGGGTTGTAGTACAGGTGTTGTGGGGTTGTAGTACAGGTGTTGTGGGGTTGTAGTACAGGTGTTGTGAGGTTGTAGTACAGGTGTTGTGGGGTTGTAGTACAGGTGTTGTGGGGTTGTAGTGCAGGTGTTGTGAGGTTTTAGTACAGGTGTTGTGAGGTTGTAGTGCAGGTGTTGTGGGGTTGTAGTACAGGTGTTGTGAGGTTGTAGCACAGGTGTGTGTGAGGTTGTAGTACAGGTGTTGTGGGGTTGTAGTGCAGGTGTTGTGGGGTTGTAGTACAGGTGTTGTGGGGTTGTAGTGCAGGTGTTGTGGGGTTGTAGTACAGGTGTTGTGGGGTTGTAGTACAGGTGTTGTGGGGTTGTAGTACAGGTGTTGTGGGGTTGTAGTACAGGTGTTGTGGGGTTGTAGTAGAGCTGAAGCCTGTGTCTCTGAACTGGTAGAACGAGTCTTTGCTCTTTGTCTTTCTCCATTCGTGACCAATGACAGACTCGCACACAAGCCTGGGGTGCTGTGGGGTGGCCGTGGTGAGAGCGGGCCGGGGGGGGACAACTCTCAGGAAGGAAGGAAGGAAGGAAGGAAGGAAGGTTTCAGAAGATGTGTTGTAAAAGTTGAAAAAAATCACTATCTCGCTCATTCACTTTCAACTACTCAATCAGTCAGTCACTCATACACTCTCTCTCTCTCTCTCTCTCTCTCTCTCTCTCTCTCTCTCTCTCTCTCTCTCTCTCTCTCTCACACACACACACACACACACACACATCACTGTTCACATACAAACAAAAGAACACAGATTACACATCCGGTATTCTACAGGACTTTGCCATCGAGTCAAAAATTATAATCCATTTGTTCGTGTCGGAAAAAATGCCTCAACATCAAAGTGAGCAAAATCAGCTGTGTAAACCTGAATTAATGAAAGTAAAACTGCGAATTCTCATTTGTTGCAAAGTATAAGGTTAGACAACAACGGTGCAAAAGTTGCCATGGCAAAGTTTCAATGATGAAAGTTAATGATAGAATTCAGGGGGACAGCAGTATTGCCAGGCTAGGGAGTGGACCCCTTAGTGAAAACGAAACGCCACGCTGGTCTTTCAATCACCCAACCAACCATGTTAAGTTTTGGTGTTATTTTAGCCCCCAGAAACATTGGTAAGGATTAGTTGGGACTCAGTTTACTTCAACACATGAATGGTGGCTCTTGTGAATATATTGTTCTTTGTTTTTGTTTATTGTGATCAGATAATATAAATGTACTGAGAGGGAAGGGTTTACATTTGCTGTGTGTGTGTGTGTGTGTGTATGTGTGTGTGTGTGTGTGTGTGTGTGTGTGTGTGCTGGTGCCTGCCTCGTGGGATAGATAGATTGATTGATAGATAGATACCGTACATACATAAATATATATACGTAGGTCAGGTTAGGTTAAGTTAGCGTTAGGTTAGGTTAAGTTAGCGTTAGGTTAGGTTAGGTTAATCTTCAGGTGACCTCCATAATAAATGTTGTTATACACTTGACAACATACACCAAGGCTCTTTACTATCTCACCTGTAAGTCATTTTTCACTTAATTAGCCGCGTCAGATCAGGTAATATGATGATAATTCTTGCTGACTTATGCTGACTTCTGGCTGACATCTACTGACTCCTAGTAACTCCTCCTGACTCTTAGCTGACTCCTGCTGTTCCCTTGTTGACTCCTGACTTCCCTGACGATAAGAGGTGAGCACAGATAGAGGCCCACAGGTGAGCACAGGTAGAGGCCCACAGGTGAGCACAGGTAGAGTAACAACAATGGACTCAACATGAATGACGAATAAAAGCTCATAACGTCGACACCTGAATCACTCTCTGCTACCTCGTCGACTTAAACTGATGGTCGAGGTCGAATTTATACTGATGGTCGAGGTCGAATTTATACTGAAGGTCGAGGTCGAATTCATACTGAAGGTCGAGGTCGAATTCATACTGAAGGTCGAGGTCGAATTCATACTGAAGGTCGAGGTCGAATTTATACTGAAGGTCGAGGTCGAATTTATACTGAAGGTCGAGGTCGAATTTATACTGAAGGTCGAGGTCGATTCATCCAAGTTTAGGAAGCCTCTACACTTATTTTTTTACCCGTGTTCTTAATCTCCGTCTCTGAGAGCAACATTGGTTACATTATTTTTTGGAGACTGAGGCTTTGTTATTTTTACGGTGGCGTCGCTGTCAAAGCCTGGCGGTAGTAGTGAGTCGTAGAGAGGTGGGTCGTCATTCAGAGAAGAGAAACGGTGATGATTGGTCGGTGGGTCGTCATTCAGAGAAGAGAAACGGTGATGATTGGTCGGTGGGTCGTCATTCAGAGAAGAGAAACGGTGATGATTGGTCGGTGGGTCGTCATTCAGAGAAGAGAAACGGTGATGATTGGTCGGTGGGTCGTCATTCAGAGAAAAGAAACGGTGATGATTGGTCGGTGGGTCGTCATTCAGAGAAGAGAAATGGGTGATGATTGGTCGGCTATGGCTCAATGCTTCCAGCCAATCCTCGATAACGCTTCGGGGGTTAACGGGTGTCAGTTAACCTTAATAGAACAGGTGTAAAGTGAGAGGGTAGAGAGTACACCTGTAGAGAGAGAGAGAGAGAGCACACCTGTAGAGATAGAGAGAGAGTACAGGTGTAGAGATAGAGAGTTACTGAGACCTGGCACCTCTCGACCCTAGAGACACACCCATCACCACCAGTCAACACTCGTGCCCCTCCACCTGCGTCAGTCACCTACGATGAGGGAAGGACATCTAGCGGGAACTGACAGGAGAGATGGCTGAGGTGTGAGACAGGTGGGAGAGATGGCTGAGGTGTGAGACAGGCGGGAGAGATGGCTGAGGTGTGAGACAGGTAGGAGAGATGGCTGAGGTGTGAGACAGGTGGCTGAGATGGCTGAGGTGTGAGACAGGTGGGAGAGATGGCTGAGGTGTGAGACAGGTAGGAGAGATGGCTGAGGTGTGAGACAGGCGGGAGAGATGGCTGAGGTGTGAGACAGGCGGGAGAGATGAATGAGGTGTGAGACAGGTGGGAGAGATGGCTGAGGTGTGAGACAGGTGGGAGAGATGGCTGAGGTGTGAGACAGGTGGGAGAGATGGCTGAGGTGTGAGACAGGTGGGAGAGATGGCTGAGGTGTGAGGTAGGTGGGAGAGATGGCTGAGGTGTGAGACAGGTGGGAGAGATGGCTGAGGTGTGAGACAGGTGGGAGAGATGGCTGAGGTGTGAGGTAGGTGGGAGAGATGGCTGAGGTGTGAGACAGGTGGGAGACAGGTAGAACAGCAGAAGGTGAGGATAAGTGCTGTAGCGACATAGGAGAATCAATAAGTGGCAGAACTAATGATAAATGTGAGGCAGGAGGAACACTTGAGTTTAATGGACACAATAAAATGACGAAATATATACCTCAGGTGGACGATACGAGCACAATGGTATGAGATATTGGTGTCCAGGGGGAGGGGTGGTGGGCGGGGGCTGGGTGGGCGTAGAGGGACTCCACGCCCATGCACACTATTAGAAGTTTCCACCCCCCCCCCATCCCCCGCCCACGTTGTGTTAGATGTATTCCCACGCCCATACTAAACACCTTAAAGTTAACATCGTCTGGACAACTGAATCACGGCTTACACTAACCTAACCCAATCTAACCTAATCTAACCTAACCTAACCTGACCTGACCTGACCTGACCTGACCTCCAGCTCAAGAGATAAGACTTACTTGACCACCAAAGTGTGTGTGTGTGTGAGAGAGAGAGATGTGGCGTAACCCACTTCACCCCTGTTTACCTATCTCACTGTTGCCACACCCTCCACACCATGCCACACCCTCCACACTGTTACCACACCCTTCACACTGTGCCACATTTCACCACACAGTATTACTAACTAATATTACCACCTTCACTACTCTTCTCCTACAGTGTTACCAACTCCATCTCCTCCCCCCACAGTGTAGCCAGAGTGTGTCACGCTAGCTACACCCTCAGTACACAAGGGGTCGGCTACACCCATTCTTAGCTGTGTAGTGTTCATTATGTGTACCTACTGAGTGTCCTTGGTACACCTCTGGATATATCATGGTATAGCATTATATTATACCCGTGTGTGTGTGTGTGTGTGTGTGTGTGTGTGTGTGTGTGTGTGTGTGTGTGTGTGCCCTTGTGTATGCGACCATGCAAGTGCGTGCCGTATAATGTATGCATATGTGCGTGTGTAAATGAGAGAGATTGTATATGCATGTGCAGTACATGTGTGTGTGTGTGTGTGTGTGTGTGTGTGTGTGTGTATGTGTGTGTGTGTGTGTTTTTTGCAGATTTCCTGGGGTGTAAAAAATGCTAACGTACATAACTTAGACACATACACACACACACACACACACACACTTACATGTAGGTTGGGGGGTCTAGGGTCTAAAGGTTCATTTCAGCATAAATATTCGTCATGTATTACACTGTATGAGGGAGGGTGTATGTGTGTGTGTATAGTACTGTAGGATGGTGAAGGTTCATGTGTATGTGGGTGTAATATACAGAGTGGGTGTAGCCTGGGTGTAATAAAACAAAGTGGGTGTACTGTATGGTAAAGAGGGCGAACGGGTTGTGTATAACGGCGTGGTGGTCGGGTGTACACGGTGGGTGGGTGGGTGTAGTGGTGGGGTGAAGAGGGTGTACGACCCCCCAGGGACTGAGGGAGTACTCAGGGGGGGGGGAGCAAGTGTCGTAACAAGGGGGACTAGGCCTACACCATGAGCCTACTCTAATAGTCCTCCTCCAGGCCTATGGTTAATTTGTCACAGGATACTACTGTTTCTCCCCGGGCCATAGGTACTGTGTGGGGCCATAGGTAATGTGTGGGGCCATAGGTACTGTGTGGGGCCATAGGTACTGTGTGGGGCCATAGGTACTGTGTGGGGCCATAGGTACTGTGTGGGGCCATAGGTAATGTGTGGGGCCATAGGTACTGTGTGGGGCCATAGGTAATGTGTGGGGCCATAGGTAATATGTGGGGCCATAGGTAATATGTGGGGCCATAGGTAGTGTGTGGGGCCATAGGTAATGTGTGGGGCCATAGGTAGTTTGTAGGGCCATAGGTAATGTGTGGGGCCATAGGTACTGTGTGGGGCCATAGGTAATATGTGGGGCCATAGGTAGTGTGTGGGGCCATAGGTACTGTGTGGGGCCATAGGTAATATGTGGGGCCATAGGTAGTGTGTGGGGCCATAGGTACTGTGTGGGGCCATAGGTAGTGTGTGAGGCCCTAGGTACTGTGTGGGGCCATAGGTACTGTGTGGGGCCATAGGTACTGTGTGGGGCCATAGGTAATGCGTGGGGCCATAGATAGTTTGTTATTGAAGTCATTGAAGCTTCGTAAGAACCTAACCTAACCAAACTTTTTCTCTCCAATCCCTCTCCCCTCTTTCTCCCCCTCCTCCATCACCCCCCCCCCTCCTAACAAATAGGTAAGGGGGGAGGGGGGGGGGGTGTTAGCGTGTTTGTAAGTGGTGGAGTGAAGAGGTGATGGCTAATACACTTATATAATGTGTGTGTGTGTGTGTGTGTGTGTGTGTGCCACTTGCCACTGTTTACCTGGCGGCACACACTAGGAGTCGTCACGAACGGTTCACCTGCTGCTAATTATATACCTGACGACACGATAGCCTGAACCAGGTCGAGTATTGGCTTACCTTCCTTCCTCCCTTCCTCCTCCTCTTCTCTCTTCTTCTTCTCCTCTTCTTTCTACTCCACCGCCTCCTTCTCTCCTCCTCCTCCTCCTCCTCCTCCTCCTCCTCTTCCACCACTTCTTCCTCTTCCTCCTCCTTCTCCTCCTCCTCCTCTTCCACCACTTTCTCCTCCTCCTCCTCTTCTTCCACCACTTCTTCCTCCTCCTCCTCCTCCTCCCCCAGAGTCCAGTCATCCACTATTACCTCCTCCAACACAAGCTTCTCTGTGTCTGATGGAGGAGGAGGAGGAGGAGGAGGAGGTGTATGTTGGGTGGAGGGTGGAAGATGGTTCGTGACGGGAGGGTTTCAGTGATGGGTGGAGGGCGGGAGGTGTGGTGGGTGGAGGGAGGGAGGTGTGGTGGGTGGGTGGAAGGAGGGAGGTGTGGTGGGTGGAGGGAGGGAGGTGTGGTAGATGAAGGGTGGAGAGAACGTAGCAGCCTCCCTCCTCTCATCCACTCACCCACCTTTGACTTGGCTTGGCTTGGGTCGGGTGTGGTCTATGTTCGGGTCTGGCTTGGGTTGGGTTGGGTCGGGTCTGGCTTGGGTTGGCTTGGGTCGGGTCTGGCTTGGCTTGGGTCGGGTCTGGGTTGCGTGATGACATGATAACATTCAATTGGGTTCCTCCACTGGCAAATATTCCCCCAATTACGGCACCGATCATAAAACAAAGGGCGGGATAATCTACCTCGCCCGACACACGCTCACACCCAGTTCACCAAGTGCCGTAATTATGACTTTCAGCCTGATTATATTACAGATTAATTACCCACGGACTTCCGGATAATGACATTACGGATTACAATTATCCGGACGGCCACGAGGAAAAAAAATTATAAACAGGAGTCGCCGTGTCGCATAGTCACTTCATATATGTGAGGGAGATTAAATATTATTTTAGGTGGGGGTTGTGTTGTGTTGTGGGAGTGTTGTTTTTCTGTTGTGTTTGTGTTGTGTGAGTGTTGTTGTTGCTGTTGTGAGGGTTATTTATTTATTTAATTTGTATTATTATTATTATTATTTTTTTTTTTTTTTTTTGTGTGTGTGTGTTGGAAGGGTGGTGGCAGACCTACACAGCCAAAGTCAATATTGGTGTAAGTGTGGCGCTGGTCGTGCTGTTTGTCATAACTACACACACACACACACACACACACACACACACACACACAAAACACATGGGTGATTATAGTGACAGATTGCAACATATGTTAATTAGTAACTTAATAATAGGTAACACAGGTGAGACTACCACAAAAAATAGTTAATGATGAGAAGTAAATAAATATATAGAATTAGAGACAGGTGGGTAGACAGACATACAGACAGGGGTACAGACTGGTAGACAGACATACAGACAGGGGTACAGACTGGTAGACAGACATACAGACAGGGGTACAGACTGGTAGACAGACATACAGACAGGGGTACAGACTGGTAGACAGACATACAGACAGGGGTACAGACTGGTAGACAGACATACAGACAGGGGTACAGACTGGTAGACAGACATACAGACAGGGGTACAGACAGACACATGAACCAGCATCTACCAGGTGTGTTCGTGTTAAGCTGGGTAAAACCAAGCACCAACTGGCCACACCGTCAAATAAAACATTCACAAACAGCAAATATTTAACTACAACGAATGTGATTTAAAGTCAACTGATTGAATATTAATGCGTATCTTTGTTTCCCCGGGTGTGCGTTATCGGGGAGGGTGTTACGCACTGTCCAAACACCTTTCCGTATAATCAAATGAGCATGCAGGGTCCTCAGCCAATGAGGTAATGCTGCATGATTGATAATGGCGACAACTGGCTCTTGTTGTGTGAGGGTGTCTGTCTGTCTGTCTCTTTCTTGGGTATTAGCCCCTATACCCACACTCATACCCACACCTCCACCCACACCTATTTAGGTTTGATTAGCGTTAGGTTAGCGGTAGGGTAGGTTAAGTTAGCGGTAGGGTAGGTTAACTTAGCGGTAGAGTAGGTTAAGTTAGTGGTAGGGTTGGTTAACTTAGTGGTAGGGTAGGTTAAGTTAGTGGTAGGGTAGGTTAAGTTAGCTGTAGGGTAGGATAAGTTAGTGGTAGGGTAGGTTAAGTTAGCTGTAGGGTAGGTTAAGTTAGCGGTAGGGTAGGTTAAGTTAGCGGTAGGGTAGGTTAAGTTAGCGGTAGGGTAGGTTAAGTTAGCTGTAGGGTAGGTTAAGTTAACTGTAGGGTAGGTTAAGTTAGCTGTAGGGTAGGTTAGGTTAGCGGTAGGGTAGGTTAAGTTAGCGGTAGGGCAGGTTAAGTTAGTGGTAGGGTAGGTTAAGTTAGTGGTAGGGTAGGTTAAGTTAGCGGTAGAGTAGGTTAGGTTAGTGGTAGGGTAGGTTAAGTTAGCTGTAGGGTAGGTTAAGTTAGCTGTAGGGTAGATTAAGTTAGTGGTAGGGTAGGTTAAGTTAGCTGTAGGGTAGGTTAAGTTAGCTGTAGGGTAGGTTAAGTTAGCTGTAGGGTAGGTTAAGTTAGCTGTAGGGTAGGTTAAGTTAGCTGTAGGGTAGGTTAAGTTAGCGGTAGGGTAGGCTAAGTTAGTGGTAGGGCAGGTTAAGTTAGCGGTAGGGTAGGTTAAGTTAGCGGTAGGGTAGGTTAAGTTAATGGTTGGTTAGGCTAAGTTAGTGGTAGGGTAGGTTAAGTTAGTGGTAGGGTAGATTAAGTTAATGGTTGGTTAGGTTAAGTTAGCGGTAGGGTAGGTTAAGTTAATGGTTGGTTAGGTTAAGTTAGCGGTAGGGTAGGTTAAGTTAGCGGTAGGGCAGGTTAAGTTAGTGGTAGGGTAGGTTAAGTTAGCGGTAGAGTAGGTTAGGTTAGTGGTAGGGTAGGTTAAGTTAGCTGTAGGGTAGGTTAAGTTAGCTGTAGGGTAGATTAAGTTAGTGGTAGGGTAGGTTAAGTTAGCTGTAGGGTAGGTTAAGTTAGCTGTAGGGTAGGTTAAGTTAGCTGTAGGGTAGGTTAAGTTAGCTGTAGGGTAGGTTAAGTTATCTGTAGGGTAGGTTAAGTTAGCTGTAGGGTAGGTTAAGTTAGCGGTAGGGTAGGCTAAGTTAGTGGTAGGGTAGGTTAAGTTAGCGGTAGGGTAGGTTAAGTTAGCGGTAGGGTAGGTTAAGTTAATGGTTGGTTAGGTTAAGTTAGTGGTAGGGTAGGTTAAGTTAGTGGTAGGGTAGGTTAAGTTAATGGTTGGTTAGGTTAAGTTAGCGGTAGGGTAGGTTAAGTTAATGGTTGGTTAGGTTAAGTTAGTGGTAGGGCAGGTTAAGTTAGTGGTAGGGTAGGTTAAGTTAGTGGTAGGGTAGGTTAAGTTTGTGATAGGGTAGGTTAAGTTAGCGGTAGGGTAGGTTAAGTTAGCGGTAGGGTAGGTTAAGTTAGTGGTTGGGTAGGTTAAGTTAGCTGTAGGGTAGGTTAAGTTAGCTGTAGGGTAGGTTAAGTTAGCTGTAGGGTAGATTAAGTTAGTGGTAGGGTAGGTTAAGTTAATGGTTGGTTAGGTTAAGTTAGTGGTAGGGTAGGTTAAGTTATGTTACAACTTCACAACTCAACAGACAAAATCTCTATATCATGTCACAACCTCACAACACAACAACAACTATATCATGTCACAACCTCACAACACAACAACAACTATATCATGTCACAACCTCACAACACAACAACAACTATATCATGTCACAACCTCAACACAACAACTATATCATGTCACAACCTCACAACACAACAACAACTATATCATGTCACAACCTCACAACACAACAACAACTATATCATGTCACAACCTCAACACAACAACTATATCATGTCACAACCTCAACACAACAACTATATCATGTCACAACCTCACAACACAACAACAACTATATCATGTCACAACCTCACAACACAACAACAACTATATCATGTCACAACCTCACAACACAACAACAACTATATCATGTCACAACCTAACAACACAACAACAATAACAGCGTCATGTAATTGCCACGCTCTAAAATATAATTGTGTTTACCGAAAGCGAAAAAATAGAAAATAAGAGCAAAACCAAAAAAAAAAAATCCACTAACTTTTTTTTTTTACTCGTCTGTGTTTTTGTTCACTTCAATGTTCGGTAAAAATCTGTACAGTGTTAACAGCCACAACGGCGCTGTAATTATACCGTCCCTCTGATATAGATCTTCACTTAACATAATATACTGTCCTTCCTCCCCCTCCCTCTCACCCCCCCTCCCCCTCCCTCTCACCCCCCTCCCCCTCCCTCTCACCCCCCTCCCCCTCCTCATACCCTCTCTCCTTCCCCTCCCCTCCCCCCCATAATTAAACCCATAAGACTCCTCGCGCCTCTAATGATGCTACAACTAACAATTATACTCGCTGGTAATGAGGTATAATTACTTCACATGAGAAATTGCCCAAAACATAATGGTGGTAAAGCAGTGCCGAGTGAAGCAAGCAGTGCCGAGTGATGCAAGCAGTGCAGAGTGATGCAAGCAGTGCAGAGTGATGCAAGCAGTGCCGAGTGAAGCAAGCAGTGCCGAGTGATGCAAGCAGTGCAGAGTGATGCAAGCAGTGCCGAGTGATGCAAGCAGTGCCGAGTGATGCAAGCAGTGCCGAGTGAAGCAAGTAGGAGATGGAAGTGGAGGTGGTGGCACTGTGAGAGAGAGAGAGAGAGAAGCAGTGCCCCAGTGAAGCAAGCAGTGTCGAGTGAAGCAAGCAGGAGGAGGAGGTGGCACTGTGAGAGAGAGAGAGAGAGAGAGAGAGAGTACAGTGACCGCCGGATATAAGTGGGCGCCGTCGATTGATTTTGAGATAATATTTGGTTAAATGACTCATCAGCAACTCAGCGGGTGGCGGTGTTGACAACTAGCCTAATAACCTTATATTATTTTACCTGAGCGTCGAGGTGAGGTGAGGTGAGGGGAGGGGATGTGAGGTGAGGGGACGGGATGTGTGAGGTGAGGTAGGGGAGGGGAGGGGATGTGTGAGGTGAGGGGAGGTGAGGGGATGTGTGAGGGGAGGGGATGTGAGGTGAGGAGGGGTGAGGTGAGGTGAGGGGAGGTGAGGTGAGGGGACGGGAGGGGAGGTGAGGTGAGGGTAGGGTGGGGTGAGGTGAGGTGAGGTGAGGCGAGGTGAGGAGGGGTGGGGTGAGGTGAGGTGAGGCGAGGTGAGGAGGGGTGAGGTGAGGCGAGGGGATGAGGTGAGGTAAGGTGAGGTGAGGGGACGGGAGGGGATGTGAGGTGAGGTGAGGAGGGGTGAGGTGAGGTGAGGTGAGGGGATGTGTGAGGTGAGGGGAGGGGATGTGAGGTGAGGTGAGGGTAGGGTGGGGTGAGGTGAGGTGAGGTGAGGGTAGGGTGGGGTGAGGTGAGTCCATTTTGCTTTTGTTATTCACCTGTGCGAAATTATTATACCTGGATTTATACGACTTTTATTTTTAGTATTTTATGAACTTTTTTATTATTATTATTTTTTAGCTTATTAAGGCAGGTATGTGTGTGTGTGTGTGTGTGTGTGTGTGTGTGTGTGTGAATATACCCTCATTAAGTATTCCTTACCTGTGTATTAACCCCAATTCTAATTAACCTGTGTATGCTGTAGTGTATACATATGCATATGTCACAAGAAATATTATTATTAAACAGACATAATGGTACTGTGAGGAGCCATTAGTGTAGAGACGCCATTAACGCTTGTATACTAACCTTATTGGTGGACATACATACATACATACATACATACATACATACACTGCCATAACACACATGACAAAAATCCAAGCCAATACCGGATGCGTTGTCGACTCTTCCCTCACCTCCCCTCACCCCTCACCTCCCTTCTCCCCTCATCCCTCACCTCCCCTCACCTCCCCTCTCTCCCTCACCTCCCCTCTCCCCTCACCTCCCTTCTCCCCTCATCCCTCACCTCCCCTCTCCCCTCATCCCTCACCTCCCCTCTCCTCTCATCCCTCACCCCTCACCTTCCTTCATCCCCAACCCCTCTCCTCACCTCCCCTCACCCCTCTCCCCCCCTCTTCCCCCCCTCCCACTACCCACCACATGCTGATGCTACCGTGATAGTTGACAACATTACCATAATCCTATGAAAGTGGAGGCGGAGGGGCGGGGTGGGTGGGGGCGGGTGTGGGTGGGGGGTGAGGGGCGGGGTGTGGGTGGGGGGTGACGGGTGGGGTGGGTGGGGGGTGACGGGGGGCATTTTTACTTGATTCCCGACATTGTGTTCAGCGCTTGGTGAGTGTAATAAAGTATTTGCTATTTATTTTGGTGAATAATAGGAAAGGAGGAGGTTTTGCTATTTTATTTGGTAAAGTCAAGAATATGTGTTTTTTTTTTTTTTATTAAATAGCTGATAATAAACTTCTTTGCTATTATTTTCACCTAGTTA
>CAUDMG010002954.1:1305000-1330000 GCA_958450375.1 Homarus gammarus | reverse complement strand
ATTAACCACCAACACCCTTACACCCGCCCAAACCCCCTTACCATCAGAACCGTATCTCTCCCGACACCAAACATTAACCTCTGAATCTCCTCTCAATCTAAACATAAATAATCCTTAAATACAAAACAAAAACATAACAAACACAATATAAACGAGAGAAACATGCCAAAAAAAAAATTTTTACTTCCATGGAGAGGGAGAGGGAGGAGGGGGTGGGGGGGATTAGGAGGAAGCGTCGAGGGTCCCCACCACCACCACAGGTTTTGGCAACACTGCGCAAAGATGCTCCGAACAGCAATTTGGTGGAAAGCCCGGCAGGACAACATGCTTAAGAGCTCTATATGGCGGTCCCGGTGCGTGGTGTGGCCGACGTGTGGGGCCTGATCCTCCCTAATGTAGGCTGAGGGAGGTAGGGAGAGGGGTGAGCAAGGGTGAGGGAGGGAGGAGGTTAAGAGTGGTAGTGGTTGTTATTGTAGTACTGGTAGTGGTTAGGGTGAGGGTGACATGTGGGAGGTGGTAGTAGTTGTGGTTGCAAGGGAGTGAGGGGAGTGGGTAGTAGTTGTGGTTGTGAGGGAGGGGGTAGTAGTTGTGGTTGTGAGGGAGGGGAGGGGGTAGTAGTCGTGGTTGTAAGGGAGTGAGGGGAGGGGGTTGTGGTTGTGAGGGAGGGAAGAGGTGAGGGAGAGGGTAGTAGTCGTGGTTGTGAGGGGGGAAGAGGTGAGGGGAGGTGGTAGTAGTCGTGGTTGTGAGGGGAGGGAAGAGGTGAGGGGAGGGAAGAGGTGAGGTGAGGGGGTAGTAGTTGTGGTTGTGAGGGGAGGGAAGAGGTGAGGGGAGGTGGTAGTAGTCGTGGTTGTGAGGGGAGGGAAGAGGTGAGGTGAGGGGGTAGTAGTTGTGGTTGTGAGGGGAGGGAAGAGGTGAGGTGAGGGGGTAGTAGTTGTGGTTGTGAGGGGAGGGAAGAGGTGAGGGGAAGGGGTAGTAGTTGTGGTTGTGAGGGGAGGGGAGAGGTGAGGGGAGGGGATAGAGTAACTTTACACACACACACTTATATCACTTACAAATATAAGTAAATATAGACTAAGATAAATTACTTATAATTTTTTCAGAGTTCCATTAATATAAATTTACCATAATGTGTAATATAAATTTTCTTCAATATAAATTACTGCTTTTATGGTGTGCATATAAATTCCCATTGATTACTGATACTTCACACTCAATTGACATACTTTAATGATGATTGCACTCAACTAACACACTCATATAATGCTCACACACTTAACTAACACACTTCAATAATACTCATACTGAATTAACACACTTCTGTCACCATCACTATTATCACCATCATCATCATCACCACCCACGAGGTTATGGTGAAATGTAGTGATGTGTGTGTGTGCTTCAAAGATGGTGCTCTCTCTCTCTCTCTCTCCGCTGTACACACACGGGTCTCAGGGTCACGCTAGACTATGGTTCACGTCCTGGCCCCTACAGATGTGGGTCAATAAATACAAAAAAAAAAAAATATACTGATATGATATGGAGATAAATGAATGATTTTATTAACGGTAGAGAGGAATAACGGTGGAGAGGAATAACGGTGGAGAGGAATAACGACGGAGAGGAATAATGGAGGAGAGGAATAACGGTGGAGAGGAATAACGACGGAGAGGAATAACGACGGAGAGGAATAATGGTGGAGAGGAATAACGGTGGAGAGGAATAACGACGGAGAGGAATAACGACGGAGAGGAATAACGACGGAGAGGAATAACGGTGGAGAGGAATAATGGTGGAGAGGAATAACGGTGGAGAGGAATAACGACGGAGAGGAATAACGGTGGAGAGGAATAACGACGGAGAGGAATAACGACGGAGAGGAATAACGACGGAGAGGAATAATGGTGGAGAGGAATAACGGTGGAGAGGAATAACGACGGAGAGGAATAACGACGGAGAGGAATAACGACGGAGAGGAATAACGGTGGAGAGGAATAACGACGGAGAGGAATAACGACGGAGAGGAATAACGGTGGAGAGGAATAACGACGGAGAGGAATAACGGTGGAGAGGAATAACGACGGAGAGGAATAACGACGGAGAGGAATAACGGTGGAGAGGAATAACGACGGAGAGGAATAACGACGGAGAGGAATAACGACGGAGAGGAATAACGACGGAGAGGAATAACGACGGAGAGGAATAACGGTGGAGAGGAATAACGACGGAGAGGAATAACGGTGGAGAGGAATAACGACGGAGAGGAATAACGACGGAGAGGAATAACGGTGGAGAGGAATAACGACGGAGGATAACGGGAGATAACGACGGAGAGGAATAACGGTGGAGAGGAATAACGACGGAGAGGAATAACGACGGAGAGGAATAACGACGGAGAGGAATAACGGTGGAGAGGAATAATGACGGAGAGGAATAATGGTGGAGAGGAATAACGGTGGAGAGGAATAACGACGGAGAGGAATAACGACGGAGAGGAATAACGGTGGAGAGGAATAACGACGGAGAGGAATAACGGTGGAGAGGAATAACGACGGAGAGGAATAACGACGGAGAGGAATAACGACGGAGAGGAATAACGGTGGAGAGGAATAACGACGGAGAGGAATAACGGTGGAGAGGAATAACGACGGAGAGGAATAACGGTGGAGAGGAATAACGGTGGAGAGGAATAACGACGGAGAGGAATAATGGAGGAGAGGAATAACGGTGGAGAGGAATAACGGTGGAGAGGAATAATGACGGAGAGGAATAATGGTGGAGAGGAATAACGGTGGAGAGGAATAACGACGGAGAGGAATAACGACGGAGAGGAATAACGACGGAGAGGAATAACGGTGGAGAGGAATAACGACGGAGAGGAATAACGACGGAGAGGAATAACGACGGAGAGGAATAACGGTGGAGAGGAATAACGACGGAGAGGAATAACGACGGAGAGGAATAACGGTGGAGAGGAATAACGACGGAGAGGAATAACGACGGAGAGGAATAACGACGGAGAGGAATAACGGTGGAGAGGAATAACGACGGAGAGGAATAACGGTGGAGAGGAATAACGGTGGAGAGGAATAACGACGGAGAGGAATAACGACGGAGAGGAATAACGACAGAGAGGAATAACGATGGAGAGGAATAATGGAGGAATAATGGTGGAGAGGAATAATGACGGAGAGGAATAATGACGGAGAGGAATAACGACGGAGAGGAATAACGATGGAGAGAAATAACGGTGGAGAGGAATAAAAGGGGAAGAAAGGGAGAATAAGAAGAGGGTTTTGATAGTAAAAATGGTGGGAGATGAAATCACCATTAGCAGTCTGGCGAGCGGTAGTGTTTTAGGTGTGGTGATGGCACTGGTGTTGGGTGTGGTGGTGAGTGTGTGGTGTGATGGTCCTGGAGGCACTAGCCTGGCCCTCTGAGTGTCCCCCAGAGGGCCAGGTTAGCGGCCCTGCCACCTCCAGGGACCTCTAACACACGTGACCTGACGCACACTCACCTCCTGCCGCAGTAGAATGTCTTGTGTCGAGCTTAGTAGATGTGGGCTCCTCCTGCTGCTGCTGCTGATGTTAGCTGTTGTAGAACCTTCTCTTACTGCTGTTGTTGCTGGTGCTGTTGTTTTAGCTGCGGTAGAAACTTTTTGTACTGCTGCTGAGGTTGTTGTTGTTGTTTACTGTGGCGGTTGTTGTTGTTTACTGTGGCGGTTGTTGTTGTTTACTGTGGCGGTTGTTGTTTACTGTGGCTGTTGTTGTTTACTGTGGCTGTTGTTGTTTACTGTGGCTGTTGTTGTTGTTTACTGTGGCTGTTGTTGTTTACTGTGGCTGTTGTTTACTGTGGTTGTTGTTGTTTACTGTGGCGGCTGTTGTTGTTTACTGTGGCTGTTGTTGTTTACTGTGGCTGTTGTTGTTTACTGTAGCTATTGTTGTTTACTGTGGCTGTTGTTGTTGTTGTTTACTGTGGCTGTTGTTGTTTACTGTGGCTGTTGTTGTTTACTGTGGCTGTTGTTGTTGTTGTTTACTGTGGCTGTTGTTGTTTACTGTAGCTATTGTTGTTTACTGTGGCAGTTGTTGTTGTTTACTGTGGCTGTTGTTGTTTACTGTGGCTGTTGTTGTTTACTGTGGCTGTTGTTGTTTACTGTGGTGGCTGTTGTTGTTTACTGTGGCTGTTGTTGTTTACTGTGGTGGCTGTTGTTGTTTACTGTGGCTGTTGTTGTTTACTGGGGCTGTTGTTGTTTACTGTGGTGGCTGTTGTTGTTTACTGTGGCTGTTGTTGTTTACTGTGGCTGTTGTTGTTGTTTACTGTGGTAGATATTTCTTTTACTGCTGCTGCTGCTGTTAGCTGTGGTAGACTGTAGTTAGCTGGAGGGGGGACTATTGTTACTGTTGTTAGCTTTAGTTGTTAATAATGGTGTTGTCACTGTTATTGTTGTCACTTGTTGTCAATGTTTTTGTTGTCACTTGTTGTTGTTGTCACTGTTGTTGTTGTCACTTGTTGTTGTCACTGTTCTTGTTTTTTGTTGACATAGTTACTGTTGTTGTTGTTGTTGTTGAAATAGTTACTTTATTGTTATTGTTGTTTTTTACAGTATTAGTAGTAGTCGTATTAGTAGTAGTAGTCGTAGTAGTATTAGTAGTCGTAATAGTAGTAGTAGTATTAGTAGTCGTAGTAGTAGTCGTAGTAGTAGTAGTAGTAGTCGTAGTAGTAGTATTAGTAGTCGTAGTAGTAGTCGTAGTCGTAGTAGTAGTCGTAGTAGTATTAGTAGTCGTAGTAGTCGTAGTAGTAGTAGTAGTATTAGTAGTCGTAGTAGTAGTAGTAGTCGTAGTCGTAGTCGTAGTAGTATTAGTAGTCGTAGTAGTAGTAGTAGTAGTCGAAGTAGTAGTCGTAGTAGTAGTAGTAGTCGTAGTATTAGTAGTAGGTGACTCACTCGGGCGTATATCCACCACTGTTTTATGAGGCCGGGGCTGGGTGCTGGTCGGCTCTTTTACTGCTGTCATTCTTAAGGTGTTTGTCGCGTAGGGTGTATGTGTGTATGTATGTTTTTATGTGTATGTGTGTATGTTTTAATGTGTAGGGTGTATGTGTATATGTATGTTTTTATGTGTATGTGTGTATGTATGTTTTTATGTGTATGTGTGTATGTTTTAATGTATCGGGTGTATGTGTGTATGCATGTTTTCATGTGTATGTGTGTATGTTTTAATGTGTAGGGTGTATTTGTGTATGTTTTATGTAATAGTAGAAGTAGTAGTAGTAGTAGTAATAGTAGTAGTAGTAGTAGTAGTAGTAGTAGGACTTCAAACACATCCAACGAAGCCCGTGTTGACGTCAGTGCTCGAGGATTCTGGACGCGGGGACATCGAGCCTTCTTCGACATCAGGATTTTTTATCCCATGGCCGCATGTCACCGTAACTTAGCTCTCGATGCTGCGCACAGGAGGAACGAGAAGGACAAGATAAGGGCATACGGGGAGAGAATTCAGAACGTTGATCAAGGCAGCTTCACTCCTCTATGTTCATAACCTCTGGTGGGATGGGACCAAGTGCAAGATGCTTCTACGCCAGACTCGCGGAGGTGATCTCCGAACAGAAGCAGCAGCCCAGAAGTTATGTTACAGCCTGGATGAGATGTAAACTGTCCTTCTCTCTCCTTAGGTCTGCTTTGCTCTGCCTCAGGGGAACGAGAGCATCGGCCCCAAAGCCGACAACAGTTGCAGATATTGACTATGAGGCAACAGTCACTGAATGCCGCATAGATCTGCGGTTCAACTAACTCAACACAGCTAGGGTAGCGACTTATGTATTAGGATATTTAATATTAAGGTAATAAAATGGCGGCGAAGGTGTGGCTATTATTGTAGTAGTATTTACTTAGTTTATTGTAGTAGTAGTAGTAGTATTTAACCACACACAAAATATATAATAATCAGCTAAATACACGAGTTTCCCCTGTACATAACTCCTACATTTGAGGTCATGTCACCCCTTACCTTGACCTCCCTCCTCCTCCCAGGTCAAAGGTCAACATGAAGAGAGAGAGAGAGAGAGAGAGAGAGAGGTCACTGTATGCTAGCGAGGGCTTGGGAGCTTGTGTTGTGATTTTTGTAAGTGATAGAGACGAGGTTGTAATAACTTGTTGTACTGTGTTGTGTTGAAGAGGGTTGTTATTTTTTACCTGTTTGCTTATTAATGGTTGTTTGTTATCGCCTTGTTTTTCAGCATTGATTCTGTGTTTATGATTCATTGTTATTCATTACCTATTACTCATTATCCTTTACTCATTATATGTTACTCATTACCCGTCACTCATTACCGTCACTCTTCAATCACTCATTCATCCACCGCCACACACCATCGTCACTCACCACCGTCACTCATTCACCGTCACTCACCACCGTCACTCATTCACCGTCACTCATTCACCGTCACTCACCACCGTCACTCATCACCGTCACTCACTCACCGTCACTCACCAGCAGCAGAAGTAACTCCTCTAATGATCTCCTCGTCCTCTAGATGGGTCACCACAGTATGGACGGCCTGGAGATGTTGGACCCTATCTCCTCGTCCTCCATGACCACCCTCACGCCCATGAGTGACGGGGGCTCCATGCACCAGCTCCATGGGGCCGTCTACACCCATAGCCCCATGAACACCATGATGCCACACCCAGGGCTCACCCACCCACACATGCCCCTCAGGTGAGTAAATGAGTGCCAACGTCATCCACACCTGTCCTGTCCACATACATGCATACATACATACATACATACTTACATAAATACTTACATGCATACATACACACCTGTACATACATACATACATACATACATACACACACACAAGGATTTAATCAGCCACTGCGCTAGTGAGGTTTGCGCATAGCCTCAGGTTAGGCAAGCAGGGAGGGGGGGAGGCGAGGGTGAGGGAAGGAAGGAAACAGAGAGGTGGGGAGAGGGAAGCAGAGAAACAGGATGAGAGAGGGAGAGTAAGCAAGGAGAGACAAAGTAGACAGGGAGAGAAAGAGAGGGAGGAAGTCAGGGAGACAAACAGTAAGGGAGGAAGAAAGGAAGGAAGGAAGGAAGGAAGGAAGGAGGGAAGGAAGGCGTATTGGTTGAACACACACAAACTCTTTAGGTCAGGTTAAACTTTAATAACTTTACATGCAGGTTATGGGAAGTGTGAGTTAAACACGGCAGGATAACACCGTAGAGAGAGAGAGAGAGAGAGAGAGAGAGAGAGAGAGAGAGATAAAAAAACTCTTCCTTTTCTTTCATCCTCCTCTACCCTCCCCCACCCCCCTCCTCCTCCACTCCCCACCCTACAACCATCTCCCTCCCCTCATTATCTCACCCCCCCCCCTCTTCTCATCCTATCATCCTCTTGTCCATTATCTATCAACATTATCCTACTTATCGTCTCCTTCCTCCACCATTAACGAAATCATGACAGTGGTTCAGCCTTTTACCTGCCCCCCCCCCCCCCACTCCCCCCGTCAGTAGCATTCTTCCCTAACACCTCATCACCAACTCTCACCTGAAGATTAGCTCACCTTACCTTATTACACCTGATGATTAAACACCTTAACTTTACCTGGGGGGGTTAGGTTAGGTTAGGTTAGGGTAGCTAATTTTAAGGTGATCTAGATATGCTTCTATCATTATTATTATTATTATTATTATTATTATTATTATTTAGAGTCTCTCACTCCCCCAACTCTCACCTTAAATTTAACTGATTAATAAATTTTTCACACACGTCTCGTCCTTAAAGGTATTCCAGGGCAGGTGAGAGCTAATTATCATACCTATAAACAATTATACCCAATCATAATACTCTAACCAAATGAGCATTATTAATTACTCATGTCATTTAGTAGCGTTAATTGATGTGTTATTGTCTATTGATATGAAATAAGTATTGTGATTATTATTGTTATTATTGTTGTTGTTGTTGTTGTTATTATTAAATGTTGACGTGTTTTTATATAGTTATTTTCATTGTATTTTGATATTGTCTCAACCTGTCACTATCACTCTACACTATCATCGCTACACGTACACCACTACACTATCACCATCACACCTACACTATCATCACTATACCTACACTATCACCACTACACTATCACCACTACACCTACCACACCTACACTATCACCACTACACCTACCACACCTACACTATCACCACAACACCTACCACACCTACACTATCACCACAACACCCACCACACCTACACTATCACCACAACACCCACCACACCTACACTATCACCACTACACCCACCACATCCACACTATCACCACTACACCCACCACATCCACACTATCACCACTACACCATCACCACACCTACACTATCACCACTACACCATCACCACACCTACACCATCACCACTACACCATCACCACACCTACACCATCACCACTACACCATCACCACACCTACACTATCACCACTACACCATCACCACACCTACACCATCACCACTACACCATCACCACACCTACACTATCACCACTACACCATCACCACACCTACACCATCACCACTACACCCACCACACACTAACACTCTCCAGCCAGACACAAGCACTGAGTGGGGGCTGCCTCACCTCCACCTGCCATCACTCTTCTCCAGATCAATAGTTCCTTTATAACCCTACCACTGCTCCAACACTACTCCAACACTACTCTACCACTACTCCAACACTACTCCACCACTACTCCAACACTGCTCCAACACTAATCTACCACTACTCCAACACTACTCCACTACTGCTCCAACACTACTCCACCACTACTCCAACACTATTCTACCACTGCTCCAACACTACTTCAACACTGCTCCAACACTACTCCACCACTGCTCCAACACTACTCAAACACAACTCCACCACTACCCCAACACTACCCCAACACTACTCCACCACTGCTCCAACACTACTCCACCACTACCCCAACACTACTCCACCACTGCTCCAACACTACTCCACCACTACCCCACCACTACCCCAACACTACCCCAACACCACTCCAACACAACTCCACTACCCCAACACTACTTCAACACGACTCCACCACTACTCCACCAATGCTCCAACACTACCCCAACACTACTCCAACACTACCCCAACACTACTCCTCCACTGCTCCAACACTACTCCACCACTGCTCCAACACTACTCCAACACTACTCCACTGCTCCAACACTACTCCACCACTACTCCACCACTGCTCCAACACTACCCCAACACTACTCCATCACTACCACAACACTACACTGCTCCAGCACTACTCCACCAATGCTCCAACACTACTCCACCACTACTCCACCACTGCTCCAACACTACTCCACCACTACTCCACTACTGCTCCAACAATACTCCATCACTGCTCCAACACTACTCCACCACTGCTCCAACACTACTCCACCACTGATCCAACACTACTCCACCACTACTCCATCACTACTCCAACACTGCTCCACCATTACTGCTCCAACAATACTCCACCACTGCTCCAACACTACTCCACCACTGATCCAACACAACTCCACCACTACTCCATCACTACTCCAACACTGCTCCACCATTACTGCTCCAACAATACTCCACCACTGCTCTAACACTCCACCACTGCTCCAACACTGCTCCACCATCACTGCTCCAACACTGCTCTACCATCACTGCTCCACCACTCCTACACCACCTCTCCCTCACCACAACCACCACCTCTCTACCACCTCTCCCCCACCACCTCTCCACCACCACTACCACCTCTCCCCCACCACAACCACCACCTCTCCCCCACCACCACCACCTCTCCCCCACCACCACCACCTCTCCCCCACCACCACCACCACCTCTCCACCACCACCTCTCCACCACCTCTCCACCACCACCTCTCCACCACCTCTCCACCACCACCTCTCCCCCACCACCACCACCTCTCCCCCACCACCACCACCTCTCCCCCATCACCACCACCTCTCCCCCACCACCACCACCTCTCCACCACCACCTCTCCCCCACCACCTCTCCACCACCTCTCCACCACCTCTCCACCACCACCTCTCCCCCACCACCTCTCCACCACCACCTCTCCCCCACCACCACCACCTCTCCACCACCTCTCCACCACCACCTCTCCACCACCACCTCTCCACCACCACCTCTCCCCCACCACCACCACCTCTCCCCCACCACCTCTCCACCACCACATTAAACTGATGTTATTTCTTAACCAGACAAAGTTGCGTCAAGTCTCACACACGAGACAAAATTGTATTACCACAAAACAATGCTATGCTTATTCTCTCTCCTCCTCCTCCCTCTCCTTCTACTGCCTATCCACCTCCTCCTTCTCCTCCTCTTTCACCTCCTCTTCCTTCTTCTCTTCCTCCTTCTCCTCCTCCTTCTTCTTCTTCTCCTCCTATTTCCTCCTTCTCCTCCTCCTCCTTCTTCTCCTTCACCAACCCCTCTTTCCCCCTCCTCCTCCTCCACCTCCTCCTTCTCCTCTTTCACCTCCTCTTCCTTCTTCTCTTCCTCCTTCTTCTCCTTCTCCTCCTATTTCCTCCTTCTCCTATTTCCTCCTTCTCCTCCTCCTCCTTCTCCTCCTATTTCCTCCTTCTCCTCCTCCTCCTCCTTCTTCTCCTTCACCAACCCCTCTTTCCCCCTCCTCCTCCTCCACCTCCTCCTTCTCCTCTTTCACCTCCTCTTCCTTCTTCTCTTCCTCCTTCTTCTCCTTCTCCTCCTATTTCCTCCTTCTCCTATTTCCTCCTTCTCCTCCTCCTCCTTCTCCTCCTCCTCCTCCTTCTCCTCCTCCTCCTCCTCCTTCTCCTTCACCAACCCCTCCTCCTCCTTCATCCCCTGCCCTATCCACCACCCCTACTGGTCACTACAGCATCTCTCAGACCACTCACTCACTCAGCCCATCGCAGTATCGAACAGGTGGAAGATGTAAACAAATCCATCATGCATATCCCTTCTTTCCCTTCCCCCTTACCCCCTTCCTTCCCTTCCTTTCCCTTCCCTGCTCCCTCCCATCTCCCCCTTCACCCCCTCTCCCTCTCCTCTCCCTTTCCCTCCCCCTTCCCATAAACACTAATATTAGTCTTACTCCATATAACATCTCTCTCTCTCTCTCTCTCTCTCTCTCTCTCTCTCTCTCTCTCTCTCTCTCTCTCTCTCTCTCTCTCTCTCTCTCTCTCCGTCTCTCTCTCTCTCTAGCTCACATAACCAAGCAGCATTATCTCACACACACCGTTCTCTCTCTCTCTCTCTCTCTCTCTCTCTCTCTCTCTCTCTCTCTCTCTCTCTCTCTCTCTCTCTAGCTCACATAACCAAGCAGCATTATCTCACACACACCGTTCTCTCTCTCTCTCTCTCCTCAGCATGCACGACACAGATACGGACCCCCGCGAGCTCGAAGCCTTTGCAGAACGGTTCAAACAGCGGCGCATAAAGTTGGGTGTTACGCAGGCAGACGTGGGCAAGGCATTAGCTAATCTTAAGTTACCTGGTGTGGGCGCGCTCTCCCAGTCTACCATCTGCAGGTACGTACGTGATATTTCCTTCATTTCTTCCCTCTTTCTTTCCTTCTTTTCTTCATTCCTTTCTTCCTTCCTTTGTTCCTCCTTCTTCTTACGTTTTTTCATCCGTTTCTTTCTTTCCTTCTTCCTACGTATCCTGTTCCTCCTTCTTCTTGTCTTTTGCAGGTACGTGAAATTCCTTATTTCTTTCCTTTCTTCCTTCCTTCCTTCCTTCCTCCCTCCTTCTTACGCCATCTCTCTTCGTCTCCTCCCTTCTTCTTTCTTCCTGTGCCACCTCCTTCTCCTTCCTCCTTCCTACACCTTCTCTTCCTCCTTCCAACACCTTCCCCTCTTTCTCCTTCATTTTTCCTACGCCTCTTTCGTCGCTCCTTCCTACACTGCTTCCTTCCTTCCTTCCTTCCATCCTTCCTTCCGTCTTCCTACTCTTCCTCCTCTTCCTCATCAACTGACGAAGGGGAAGAAGGTAGTGTCATTCTCCTGCTGTTACCACATAAGGGTTAGTTTTACCTGCTGTCTTTACCTGCTGTACTTTACCTGCTTTTACTGCTGTACTAGGAATGAATATTTAACATGTTGCTGTTATTGTACTCAAGGAAGGGGTAGTACTTATGTTATTGTACTCAAGGAAGGGATGGTACTTGTTTTATTGTACTCAAGGAAGGGGTAGTACTTATGTTATTGTACTCAAGGAAGGGATGGTACTTATGTTATTGTACTACAGAGATTATTTTAAAGGGATATAATTTTCTCTATAATCAAGATCAATACATCAGTTATAGATTAATATATGAATTCTTATAACAGTTGTATATAATTCTTTGGAGGGTTATCAGTTATTGTTTATTTTTACCATTTTTATCTCTCTCTCTCTCTCTCTCTCTCTCTCTCTCTCTCTCTCTCTCTCTCTCTCTCTCTCTCTCTCTCTCTCTCTCTCTCTCTCTCTCTCTACATCACTATTAACCCTTCCATCTCTCCCCCGTCTCTCACCTCACAGGTTCGAATCCCTGACACTGTCCCACAACAACATGATCGCCCTTAAACCAGTGCTACAGGCGTGGTTGGAGGAAGCCGAAGCCCAAGCCAAGAACAAGCGTCGGGACCCTGAGGCGCCCTCCGTCCTGCCCATGGGCGAGGTAGATGATGTGAGGATGAACGATGGATCACTTAAAACAGGATATTAGGATTCCAGAGTCCTCGGATATATATATATAGTAGGATGTGACGTAGGCTAGCACTTATGAGTTACCGTCTAGGCTCTTAAGGGCGTTCTAATGTCACTCACTCCTCAAGTTACTCATTTATTACTTATGAGTTACAGTGTTGTTACAATGTTCGCGTGCTCTGTGAGTTATTGTGTCAGATCTGATGTCCGTCTGTCTGTCGTTGATGAGTTATTATGGCCCGTACACACACACACACACACACACACACACACACACACACACACACACACACACACTCTTAAGGATCTATTGTCCGGTTCTACTTAAAGGCGTCCAGTATACTTAATGGTCTTTATATAATGGCGTAAGGTGGATTTAGTGGATAATGGCAGGATTAACTTAACAGACCAAGGGAAGGGAAGGAAAGGGAAGGTAAGGTAAGGAAAGGGGAGGGAAGGGAAGGGGCGATTTTTTATCAAGGTATGGAATGGTGATTAATGAGGTGAGAATAACCCTTTGAGGACGATGGTTTAAGTTTTAACTCCTTAAGGACGATGGTTTAAGGTATTTACTGATGGTGGTTTTAAGTTATAACTCCAACAGACGATGGTTTAAGGTATAATCCTCAAAGAGTTAAACCCTCGTCCTCGAAGGTTTATCTGGAGGGTAGAAGAAGGAGAGGAGGAGGAGGAAGAGGAAGATAATTCCCAGGACGGAAGGAGGAAGAAGGAATAACTCAATAACACAGACGAGGATAAATCAGTAGAAAGAAAAGACAAACAGAGAGATAAATAAAGGATAATTATATAGATTAAAAAGAAAGTAATTGGGATTAATTAAATAAATCAAGTGAGTTAGATTAAAGAGGTAAATTGAGGTGAGATTAAATAGAAAGAGAGAGAAAGAAAAATGGGGAAAGAGAGAGAGAGACAGACAGGCAGGCAGGCAGGCAGACAGACAGACAGACAGACAGACAGATACAAAAGTAAACAAGGGTTAACATAAACACATTCAGACCAATAATACAATAACACAGAAATAAATAAATAAATAATAGAATAAACATAAATACTGAGAATAAAGAAAATAATTACAAAATAAAATAAATAAATAAAACGTTTGAGGAATCTTGATACACGAGGTGGCTAAAGCAGTAGGCTCGCTCTGGTAGCCCGGGGGCCCTACACTCAGACCACAGGGGGAGGGCTGAGGGCGTTGGAGGGGCTAGAGAGGGCTGGGGGCGTTGGAGGGCCTAAGGGGAGGGGCTAGAGAGGGCTGGTGGCGTTGGAGGGCCTAAGGGGAGGGGCTAGAGAGGGCTGGGGGCGTTGGAGGGGCAAGAGAGGGTGGAAGAAGGGCCGAGAGAGGGTTGGAAGGAGGGGTGGAGGGAGAGGAGAAGGAGGGTAAGGAGGGGTGGAGGAAGGGTAAGGAAGGCTGAGGGAGGGGAGAAGGAGGGGTGGAGGGGGGAGAAGGAGGGGTGGAGGGGGAGGGGAGAAGGAGGGGTGGAGGGCGGAGAAGGAGGGGAGAAGGAGGGGTGGAGGGAGAGAAGGAGAAGGAGGGATGGAGGAAGGGTAAGGAAGGCTGATGGAGGGGAGAAGGAGGGGTGGAGGAAGGGTAAGGAAGGCTGAGGGAGGGGAGAAGGAGGGGTGGAGGGGGGAGGGGAGAAGGAGGGGTGGAGGGAAGGGCTGGTTGTTTGTTGATCACTCACAAGGTACACACTTACGCCTCCTCTTGTAGAATTATATCATTATTACTTAGGCCTAAAAGGTACTTGTAGCCGCCCGTCTCTCACTGTGGCTGATGTATTAGTGTGTTGAGGGCCGCCACTCATTCACTCACTCACTCATTCGTTCATTCACTCACTCACTCACTCGCTCATTCATTCGCTCATTCACTCATTCATTCATTCATTCATTCTCTCATTCACTCACTCATTTGTTCACTCACTCACTCACTCATTTGTTCATTTACTCACTCGCTCATTCATTCGCTCATTCACTCATTCATTCATTCATTCATTATTCACTCACTCTTTCATTCACTCAATCAATCACTCACTCACTACAAAACATAGATACTGTACATCCAACGCTAACCTATTAGGACCAACAGGTAGCCTATGTGTCACGGGCCATGTGTGTCACGGGCCATATATGTCTGTCACGGGCCATATGTGTCACGGGCCATGTGTGATTTGTGTTACGGGCCAAATGTGTCATGGGCCATGTGTAATAATAATAATATTAATAATAATAAACGGTTTATTAATAGAGTTGCAGCCGGTGGCTGAAAATATACAGACTTACATTGATTTAGACATAATGATATAATATGCATTGAATACATTTACAGGGCTGTACAGTGCATAAATCAGGAGTTGTTTATTATTTTAGCAATAGATGGGATGGTGCTGTTCTTATATCTATCGGTGCGGGCTCTTATGGGCTGAATTTTGTTGTAGTAGCGGACTGCGCGAGTTGGGTGGGGGGCAGGTGGCGGCGAGGGTGGTGCAGTAGTCCACGGCCAAACCTTTCCAGTGCTTGGTGGTGGAGGTCACTGAGGGATGGCATTTCCAGGGCGAAGAGAGCGTTGGTGTAGCCGGAGTATTCTGCGCCGAGCATGATTCTGCAGGCCATGTTTGTCACGGGCCATATATAACACGGGCCATGCGTGTCACGGGCCATGCGTGTCACGGGCCATGTGTGTCACGGGCCATCTGTATCACGGGCCATACGTGTCACGGACAATATGTGTCACAGGCCATATGTGTCACGGGCCAACAGGAAACATTGAGTAATAAGCCATAAGACACGCCGTTATGGGTTTTATTGCCCCTGAACATAAAGGCGTATGTCCCTCTGGTTCTCTACCTGTACTCACCTGACTCACTCGAGGTCATTAATTACTCACCTGGATCATCACCTTAATTAACCAAAAGATTCTACCCATTATACATCTATACATTTTATTCAGTATTCATAAAAAATCACCCGTACACTTTGATCAGTATACATAGTGGGCTTTCATACATATCGTTCAGTATACATAAGCTGTCATTTTATACATATACTTTGGTTTATTTACTTATTTATATATTTATTTATGGGGGTTAAGGTGGGGGTTACTATTGGTGGTCAGAGAGATAAAGGTCATTTCAGTTGATCCAGGCAGCACAAACCTTACTGGTGTGTGTGTGTGTGTGTGTGTGTGTGTGTGTGTGTGTGTGTGTGTGTGTGTGTGATTTATTCAGGCTTATATTGAACACCGGGAAGAGAAAGTGCTCAGGTATCGAGACTTGTGTCTACACGCACGCACACACACACACACACACACACACACACACACACACACACACACACACACAGAAGGCAGACAAGCAGAACCTCGAAACAGAACCCAAATGCGGAAATCATAACCAATAGAGCTCCGCAACAGAACCCCTTAATAGAGCCCTGTAATAGAGCCCAGCAATACAGCCCCGCAATAGAACCCCGTAATAGAGCCCCGTAACAGAGCCCTGCAACAGAGCCCCGTAACAGAGCCCCGCAATAGAGCTCCGCAATAGAGGCATCAATAGAGCCCGATAATAGAGGCATCAATAGAGCCCCGTAATAGAGCCCGTAACAGAGCCCCGTAATAGAGGCATCAATAGAGCCCCGTAATAGAGGCATCAATAGCAGTTTACGTCACATAGAGGACTCGGTAGTATAGAGAAGCACGTATGAGGCGGAAGGTCAGACCAGCTGCTGAGTGAAAGGACCTGTTACCTGTGTCGCATGTTTACTAATTAATGAAGGTGTACCTGAGATAACCTCACCTGACCGACCAAACACACACACACACACACACACGAGAGATCCAGGTGTGTGTGTGTGTGTCGGTCGGTCTCTACGGTATATATACGGTAGGTTACTGTAAGTACTTTATAGATGGTGAGTTAACGTCGGTACTGATGGGGGTAAGTTATGTACTCACACGGTAAGCTGATAGTTCTATATGTCAGCCAATACGGTAAGCTGACAGTTTTATGTCAGCCAACATGGTAAGCTGATAGTTCTATATGTCAGCCAATACGGTAAGCTGACAGTTTTATGTCAGCCAACACGGTAAGCTGATAGTTCTATAAATCAGCCAACACGGTAAGCTGACAGTTCTATACGCCAGTCAACACGGTAAGCTGACAGTTTTATACGCCAACCAACACGGTAAGCTGATAGTTCTATAAATCAGCCAATACGGTAAGCTGACAGTTCTATACGCCAACCAACACGGTAAGCTGATAGTTCTATACGCCAACCAACACGGTAAGCTGATAGTGCTATACTCCAACCAACACGGTAAGCTGATAGTTCTATAAATCAGCCAACACGGTAAGCTGACAGTTCTATACGCCAGCCAACACGGTAAGCTGACAGTTCTATACGCCAGCCAACAAGGAAAGCTGATAGTTCTATAAATCAGCCAACACGATAAGCTGACAGTTCTATAAGTCAGCCAATACGGTAAGCTGACAGTTCTATACGCCAGCCAACACGGTAAGCTAATATTGCTATACATCTGTTAACACGGTAAGCTGACAGCTTCATAAATCAGCCAACACTGTAAGCTGACAGGTGTACCGTGTGTAGTTAGAACAATAGAGCCACTCCAGGTACTTACCAGGTAGAGCCACAGTTAATATGGCTCTACAGTAAACGGATCAGTGTTGGTGTTCTCACATATATATAAACTATGTATAACACATCAACTATAACACACTATACATTATATAAGAGTACTTGGAATGAGACCTATAATATATAACTCAGTTCTTATATAACTGACTTGTTATAGTTATGATAAGTATTGGTTGAGTTGGTATTGGTTGTGTAGTGCACTAGTTGTGTGTTAATTATTGAGGTCCATATTACTGTATTGTGTATGGCGTCATGCTGACGGTAAACACAACCATTGTTGTGTACGGCGTCATGCTGACGGTAAACACAACCATTGTTGTGTATGGCGTCATGCTGACGGTAAACATAACCATTGTTGTTTATGACGTTATACTGACGGTAAACACAACCATTGTTGTGTATGGCGTCATGCTGACGGTAAACATAACCATTGTTGTTTATGACGTTATACTGACGGTAAACACAACCATTGTTGTTAATGGCGTCATGCTGACGGTAAACACAACCATTGTTGTTTATGGCGTCATGCTGACGGTAAACACAACCATTGTTGTTTATGACGTTATACTGACGGTAAACACAACCATTGTTGTTTATGGCGTCATGCTGACGGTAAACACAACCATTGTTGTGTATGGCGTCATGCTGACGGTAAACATAACCATTGTTGTGTATGGCGTTATACTGACGGTAAACACAACCATTGTTGTTTATGACGTTATACTGACGGTAAACACAACCATTGTTGTTTATGACGTTATACTGACGGTAAACACAACCATTGTTGTTGTTTATGGCGTCATGCTGACGGTAAACACAACCATTGTTGTTTATGGCGTCATGCTGACGGTAAACACAACCATTGTTGTTTATGACGTTATACTGACGGTAAACACAACCATTGTTGTTTATGGCGTCATGCTGACGGTAAACACAACCATTGTTGTTTATGGCGTCATGCTGACGGTAAACACAACCATTGTTGTTTATGGCGTCATGCTGACGGTAAACACAACCATTGTTGTTTATGACGTTATACTGACGGTAAACACAACCATTGTTGTTTATGACGTTATACTGACGGTAAACACAGTCATTGTTGTTTATGGCGTCATGCTGACGGTAAACACAACCATTGTTGTTTATGACGTTATACTGACGGTAAACACAACCATTGTTGTTTATGGCGTCATGCTGACGGTAAACACAACCATTGTTGTGTATGGCGTCATGCTGACGGTAAACATAACCATTGTTGTGTATGGCGTTATACTGACGGTAAACACAACCATTGTTGTTTATGACGTTATACTGACGGTAAACACAACCATTGTTGTTTATGACGTTATACTGACGGTAAACACAACCATTGTTGTTTATGGCGTCATGCTGACGGTAAACACAACCATTGTTGTTTATGGCGTCATGCTGACGGTAAACACAACCATTGTTGTTTATGACGTTATACTGACGGTAAACACAACCATTGTTGTTTATGACGTTATACTGACGGTAAACACAGTCATTGTTGTTTATGGCGTCATGCTGACGGTAAACACAACCATTGATGTTTATGGCGTCATGCTGACGGTAAACACAACCATTGTTGTTTATGACGTTATACTGACGGTAAACACAACCATTGTTGTTTATGACGTTATACTGACGGTAAACACAACCATTGTTGTTTATGACGTTATACTGACGGTAAACACAGTCATTGTTGTTTATGACGTTATACTGACGGTAAACACAACCATTGTTGTTTATGACGTTATACTGACGGTAAACACAACCATTGTTGTTTATGGCGTCATGCTGACGGTAAACACAACCATTGTTGTTTACGACGTTATACTGACGGTAAACACAACCATTGTTGTTTATGACGTTATACTGACGGTAAACACAGTCATTGTTGTTTATGGCGTCATGCTGACGGTAAACACAACCATTGATGTTTATGGCGTCATGCTGACGGTAAACACAACCATTGTTGTTTATGACGTTATACTGACGGTAAACACAACCATTGTTGTTTATGACGTTATACTGACGGTAAACACAACCATTGTTGTTTATGGCGTCATGCTGACGGTAAACACAACCATTGTTGTTTATGACGTTATACTGACGGTAAACACAACCATTGTTGTTTATGACGTTATACTGACGGTAAACACAGTCATTGTTGTTTATGGCGTCATGCTGACGGTAAACACAACCATTGTTGTTTATGACGTTATACTGACGGTAAACACAGTCATTGTTGTTTATGACGTTATACTGACGGTAAACACAACCATTGTTGTTTATGACGTTATACTGACGGTAAACACAACCATTGTTGTTTATGACGTTATACTGACGGTAAACAACCATTGTTGTTAATGGCGTCATGCTGACGGTAAACACAACCATTGTTGTTTATGGCGTCATGCTGACGGTAAACACAACCATTGTTGTTTATGACGTTATACTGACGGTAAACACAACCATTGTTGTTTATGACGTTATACTGACGGTAAACAACCATTGTTGTTTATGACGTTATACTGACGGTAAACACAACCATTGTTGTTTATGACGTTATACTGACGGTAAACACAACCATTGTTGTTTATGACGTTATACTGACGGTAAACACAACCATTGTTGTTTATGACGTTATACTGACGGTAAACACAACCATTGTTGTTTATGACGTTATACTGACGGTAAACACAACCATTGTTGTTTATGACGTTATACTGACGGTAAACACAGTCATTGTTGTTTATGACGTCATACTGACGGTAAACACAACCATTGTTGTTTATGACGTCATACTGACGGTAAACACAACCATTGTTGTTTATGACGTTATACTGACGGTAAACATAACCATTGTTGTTTATGACGTTATACTGACGGTAAACACTGCTACTATTGTTGCTTATTGGAGTACAGTATAGTACAGTACAGTGCAGTGCGGTACAGTACAGTGCAGTGCAGTACAGTACAGTACAGTACAGTGCAGTACAGTACAGTACAACACAGCACAGCACAGTACAGTACAGTACAGTACAGCACAGCACAGTACAGTGCAGTACAGTACAGTGCAGTGCAGTACAGTACAGTGCAGTGCAGTGCAGTACAACACAGTACAGCACAGTACAGTACAGTACAGTGCAGTACAGTACAGCACAGCACAGCACAGTACAGTACAGTACAGTGCAGTGCAGTACAACACAGTACAGCACAGTACAGTACAGTACAGCACAGTGCAGCACAGTACAACACAGCACAGCACAGTGCAGTACAGTACAGTACAGTACAGTACAGTGCAGTACAGTACAACACAGTACAACACAGTACAGCACAGCACAGTACAGTGCAGTACAGTACAGCACAGCACAGTACAGTACAGTGCAGTACAGTGCAGCACAGCACAGCACAGTACAGTACAGTGCAGTACAGTACAGCACAGCACAGCACAGTACAGTACAGTGCAGTACAGTACAGTGCAGTGCAGTGCAGTACAGTACAACACAGTACAGCACAGCACAGTACAGTACAGTACAGCACAGCACAGCACAGTGCAGTACAGTACAGTACAGTACAGTGCAGTGCAGTACAGTACAGTACAACACAGCACAGTACAGCACAGTACAGTACAGCACAGCACAGTACAGCACAGTACAGCACAGCACAGTACAGTGCAGTACAGTACAGTGCAGCAGGTGGTAAGAGACTATGACACATGTTTTCTTGTTGCTCCCAGAAGCGCAAACGAACGTCCATCGCAGCACCTGAGAAGCGTTCCTTGGAGGCGTACTTCGCGGTGCAGCCTCGGCCCTCGGGGGAGAAGATCGCCGCCATCGCCGAGAAGCTGGACCTGAAGAAGAACGTGGTGCGCGTGTGGTTCTGTAACCAGCGTCAGAAGCAGAAGAGGATGAAGTTTGCCGCCACACAGAAGCAGATGACGGGCAGTAACATGCACACATCCATGGGCTCCATGATGACGTCGCCCATGCCGCCGCACACTCCTGTTCCGTAGTGGATGGCCTCCCCTGGTGCCCGTCCAGCTCTGGACCTGCCCGCCCGCTCCGCCCACCATCAGCATCAGCATCAGCAGCAGCAGCAGCAGGGGAATCGCCCATCACCTAACACCGTCTCCAACACCGCCCCCTGCCCGCCCACACCCCGCCCACTCTGGACGGACCAGGGTGACGCGGGGGACCGGTGGGTGGCACCGGGTCCCTCGTGGGCGTATAGCTACGCCTATGCTGCCGCCCACGCCCACCAAGCTACGCGACAGCTGACGCAGTGACGCCCACCCTGGGACACTCACGGTGACCAGTGGGTGGAGGCGTACAATGGGCCTTGTCGTACATATCAGTGATATATATTTGTACGATGCTGGTGTATACTGTAGGAGAGGCGGAGCACGGGTACGTCGGCGGGTGTCACGCCCCGACACTCCAGGATGATGGTGATGGTCCGTCTGGCCTCCCGGGGCCATGCAGGGCCACGGAGGGCCACCGGCACGGCCATTTCGTCGTCCACTGCATCAGGGGTCGGCCAATATGACCCACTTAGGTCAAGAAGGTGACTTACACAGTGCCCTAACTCTTGATATGACCTCAGTCAACCTCATGGTGGAGAGCAGTGACCTCAGTCCCGGCTGGCTCTCAGGGTCAACTGTTATGCTTTATATTGGACTTAGAAAATGTGAGAAAATAATAATGATGATAATAATAATAATTAATAATAAACATTGTGATTTTGACACTGTTGGAAGGCTTGACTGTGAAACTCATGACTGTCAGGACACTCTGTACAAAATTAGTTTAAGTCTCCCCCATTTATTGCATAATGTTGAGTACGGTTAAATGGTCTTATCCGGTGATATCACGTGAAACACTGTGTTGCTTGTACCGGCCATAACGTCACTCATGACGTCACCACCGATTTCGGGCCTTCTGGCGGTCAGCAACAAGGCTTATTTTCCAAAGTTTCCACGGTATGGCTGACGAGTAGGTCTTGTACTGTACCTTGTAAGGATTCTTAAGAAAGTTTTTTCTTTTAACCAAAGAAGTGTAAATATAATAATATATTAATTGTACCAAACTTTACTATCGCGGGGTAGTAAACAACTTGCACTTCCACGTGCATCAGAGCTCAAGGATTTTGTGAACTAGTCGTAGGTAGTCGTAGTTTCCTTCATTGTTTTTAATTTTCCTCACATGTTACCTACGCCGTCTGTTGTTGCCTGGAGGAGAGGCCAACCAGGATATATCCCCAAACTACATATCACTCGTGTAATGTATAGCTCCACCCCTCACCCCCTCGTTCCTCAGTCTCTAAGAAATATTTTTTTAGGAATGCAATTTTTTTAAAACAAGGATTTTGGCCTCCAGGTTCACAAGCAAACAGACTCAATCTCTCCATCCTGATTGGCCAATCCAACTGCATGACGATACCACTATTGGTCGCTTACAACCGCCGTTCGATTGCGCCTACCCGATGCCTCAAGTCCACAGAAGGGCTCACACAACCCGCCCCGACCCGGCCCGCCTCGGTGATGATGATGATTGTGTTTTGTAGAGTCGAATGAATACTAAACCCGCTAATAAGGAGTTGTAATCACCGAGCGGGGAAAAGGAGATAGAAAAAGATAAGAAATTAGTGGAAGCCTTTTTGCAGACATTCGGACGAGGAGGGTCAATAGCATTCATGATTCGGTGGTGGTCGGGAGGTGAGGTGGGCCACAGTCTTGGTGTTCTGACGGCACTGCCACCTCCTCGTCCTCTCCACCCTTGTTACCTGCCACGTCGTCACCACTAACACGTCACCAACCGTACGTCACATGTCATTAACAATATATTCCAGACAAACATATTCCAACACGTCTCAACATGTACAAACACGTCACCACAGGCAGTCACCCACACGTCACCAACTCGTCACCTACACGTCACCATCAACATTAATACGTCGTCAACGTTATTCCACTAGCAACACGTCTCAACACGTCACCAACAGACACATAACTAACACGTCACTAACACGACTAAATATGTCACCAACACGTCATCTACACCCTTCAGACGAGTCAAGTTGCAAAAATTCACATAAAAACGACCCACACTTAAAAACGACCCATACATAAAAACAACCCACACTTAAAAACGACCCATACATAAAAACGACCCACACTTAAAAACGACCCATACATAAAAACGACCCACACTTAAAAACGACCCATACATAAAAACGACCCACACTTAAAAACGACCCATACATAAAAACGACCCATACATAAAAACGACCCATACATAAAAACGACCCACACATAAAAACGACCCATACATAAAAACGACCCATACATAAAAACGACCCATACATAAAAACGACCCACACATAAAAACGACCCATACATAAAAACGACCCATACATAAAAACGACCCACACATAAAAACGACCCATACATAAAAACGACCCATACATAAAAACGACACACATTCCCCCCCCCCCCCCAAAAAAAAAAAAAAAAATTAAATAACCACTTTTGTCCACTAACATACAGGGTGATCGAAAATTAATACCCATATTTTAAATTATCAAATAAAAAAAATATCTAGGCATTGTTTTTCGACGACTCTGTATATTTATTTAAACCGATTTATCGTTAACCGAAAAACAAATCAATATAACGGATAATATACTATACTAGTCAACACAAATATTTATATAAAGAAAATATTTGTGCTTATAACTGCTACACTTTAGCGTCTGTAAATATAAATGAGACGATTATTAATGTTTTTTTCTCAAAGTTATGGTCCAAAAAACGTTCTAGTCACAGGTATAATTATTAGAAACGTTCAAATGTTCAATCAGTGGTCCAAAAAACGTTCTAGTCACAGGTATAATTATAAAAAAACGTTCAAATGTTCAATCAGTTGTCCAAAAAACGTTCTAGTCACAGGTATAATTATTAGAAACGTTCAAATGTTCAATCAGTTGTCCAAAAAACGTTCTAGTCACAGGTATAATTATTAGAAACGTTCAAATGTTCAATCAGTTGTCCAAAAAACGTTCTAGTCACAGGTATAATTATTAGAAACGTTCAAATGTTCAATCAGTTGTCCAAAAAACGTTCTAGTCACAGGTATAATTATTAGAAACGTTCAAATGTTCAATCAGTTGTCCAAAAAACGTTCTAGTCACAGGTATAATTATTAGAAACGTTCAAATGTTCAATCAGTGGTCCAAGAAACGTTCTAGTCACAGGTATAATTATTAGAAACGTTCAAATGTTCAATCAGTGGTCCAAGAAACGTTCTAGTCACAGGTATAATTATTAGAAACGTTCAAATGTTCAATCAGTGGTTCAAGAAACGTTCTAGTCACAGGTATAATTATTAGAAACGTTCAAATGTTCAATCAGTGGTTCAAGAAACGTTCTAGTCACAGGTATAATTATTAGAAACGTTCAAATGTTCAATCAGTGGTTCAAGAAACGTTCTAGTCACAGGTATAATTATAAAAAAACGTTCAAATGTTCAATCAGAGGTCCAAAAAACGTTCTAGTCATACTAATAATCAATAA